>JAKOGI010000319.1:627501-630001 GCA_029747015.1 Carnegiea gigantea
TTTTGCACAAAAAGAATAATCTTCATTGACCAAAACAAATCTGTATACACCCCCACTCTTAGTCCTAACTTTCAGTATATGGTCATCTTTGCAGTAAAATGTCTATACATGCTCTATATTTCCCCTTATGCTGATGAAGCTGCAGTATCCAGTGTGTGACTTGCTTTTTAATCTCCTTGACCACCTCTTGAGCTGGGAAAGTAGTATTGTGGAAACATTGTCTATTTCTAGCAAACGAAATTTGGTAAATGACTACAGAGACCAGGGCCTGAAGTAGGCTCCTTATCTTTCTTGACTTCTTCATCTGATATATGGATTTCATGAGTGCATCCCTCCCCTCAAGCTGTAGCTGCAGGCCCCATTCATGACAGAACATACTCCATATCTTCTTTGCATATGGACATTCAAAAAAGAGATGCTCATGTGTTTCAGGGCATTGTTTGCACATGAGACAATCTGTTGAAAGTAAGGCAGTAAATCTGCCTAATCTCTGCAGTACTGGAAGTCGATTTTGCATAAAAAGCCACATTGTAAATGTGTGTCTTGGTATGCTAGTTCTTGTCCAGACCATATTGGCCCATTCGGATTAACATTGTCATCTATCAGCCATTTATACCCTTCTGTAACTCTGTAGTCCTCCTTATTGTAGCCTTCAAATCTAGTTCTGACTTGTTGAAGTTTCTTTTAGTACCAGCTAGAGTCACTTTTAGGGGTATATTCCCACCAATTCTTCCCTTGAAGGTATCTTCTATGTACCCATTTAAGCCACAAGTTGTCTTTTTTCTGAGCTATGGCCCAAACCAATTTGGCAATACATGCCATGTTCCATTTCTGCATATTTTTGACCCCTAAACCTCCTTGCTTCTTGGGAGTACATAGTCTGTCCCATGCAACATATGGAGCTTTATGATATTTCTCCTATCCTCCCCAAAGAAAGTTCCTGGATAACCTCGTGACCTGGTGAATCACATCTTGAGGTAAAATAAAGATTTGTGCCCAAAAACTAAACATTCCCAGCAGAACAGAGTTAACCAAGACCAGTCTTCCAGCATATGGGATGTGTCTAGTAGCCCACACTTGGATTTTAGCTGTAATTTTTTCTGCTAATATGCTGCATTCCCCTTTTGTGAGCCTACTAGCTGTTATAGGCATTCCCAGGTACCTGAAAGGGAGTTGTCCTTCAGTGAAGCCTGTGATGTTTAGGCATTCCTGTTGCGACTGATTGTAGTCCCTTCCAAAAATAATATTGGACTTATCCAAATTTGCACTAAGCCCAGAGCTGAGTGTAAAGGCTTAGAGGCTTCCATAAGTAGCTTCAATGTTGCAGCCTTGGCTTTGTAGAAAATAATCAGGTCATCCGCAAACATAAGGTGAGTCGGGCCTAATTTTCTGCAGTGTGGGTGATATTCAAATCCAGGCTGTAAACTGGCCTGCTTGAACAGTCTAGATAGATACTCCATAGTGATCACAAATAGCATTGGGGAAAGGGGGTTTCCCTGCTTCAGTCCTCTCCTCCCCTTGAAGAAGTCTCCTTGTTGTCCATGAATATATATAGCAAATTGGACAGGAGTAATACACTGCATTACTCATTGGGTGAAAAGAGGGGGGAATTTAAGTGCATTCAACAGTTCAGATAGGAATTCCCAATGAACTGAGTCGAAAGCCTTATGCAGGTCCACCTTAAGCATACAGCATCTATAATGTGAGGCAAAACTTCTTTCAATCTACTACATAACTATTCAATCCTTATTTAACAATGTCCTTGGAACTCCTGTCTTTTGTCCACATCTCACAAAATTGAAATGAGCTTATGGGTTTTGGACATTGTGGAAAGCTCAGAATTATGAGGTTGTGATCAAATAGTCCTTGAGACCTGTACATCACATGAGTGTAATCATTACAATTAAACCAAAAATCATTATGAAAAGCACTATCTATTCGGGACCAAACTGACTTATTTGTCCAGGTAAAGAATGCTCCTTCATATTGAAATTCTATCAGGCCACTGTGATTAATACATGATGCATAGTCCCTGGTTTCTCGTTCTGTAACTTCCACATCTCCAATTCTTTCCCCAATTCTAAGCACTGTGTTAAAATCTCCCAAAACACACCATGGCTCATCCATATTCAGAGCTATTGATTCAATAGTTTCCCATAGAGGTATCCTCTGATCATCCAAATTCCTGCCATAAACCAAGGTCAGAAAGAAATGCTTGGTGGTGGGTAAGTGCATTACCTGCCCATGAATCAGCTGGTCTGATTTAAGAATTAAATTGAAATGATACTTCCTTGGGTGCCAACTGGGGATAATTCTACCTCTCTCTGTGCTTGTGGCGTTATGCTCCCATTTCCAGTTCAGACACACCTTGCTCATCACATGCTGGATATTGGATTCTTTGACTTTGGTTTCCAAAAAACCTACTATCCCTGCATTTTCCTGCTGCAAGAAGACTTTGATGTCCGCTTGCTTATTTGGGGCATTCATGCCCCTAATATTC
>JAKOGI010000319.1:632501-647501 GCA_029747015.1 Carnegiea gigantea
AAATATAATTAGCCATCCCCTAACCTGCACATGAAAAATGTGTGTGTATAGTACTCTTCCTAGAAGGTGCTGGTATAACTACTATCTAATGCAGTTGAATGTTAGATATGGATGATTCGCCATTAAAAACATACTAAATGTCAATCTAAATTATATCAAGCGTTATTAGTGCAAAATAAAATAGAGAAAGAAAGGTTAAACAGCATAAGTCATAATCAAAAGGCAGTCTCCTGAAAGGGGAATGTAATTAAAGAGGTTCATCCTCTTGAATAGGGTCATACTCAAAATAAATCAATGTACATTTTTGTATGTTAAAAAGTTGTGTTGTACATATTATTTATTTTATTAAATTTTGGCTCAACAATTAATATATGTAGATTTAAATAATTTGATACTATTTTCTCTTAAATGAGATTTTGAATTCAAGCTATATAAATAAGAAACAAATGTACTAGAATAACTTACCATAATAAGTAATTCACTTTATATAAATAATAAATATATGTACCAAAACAGCTTTACCCTAATAGGTAAATAGTCAACTATACTTATGTCATCAAAGGATTAGTACAAAACAGTAAGATAAAAAAAAATCGAAATTAGTACTTGTACTTGTTAGGACTAATACAAATCACAATTTGATACCCTGGACTACTAAAATGTTAACAAAGAACTAGAGATCACATTTTGTGACATAACACATCCCTCTTTGTCAATTTGAGATACAGAGAGATCACCCAAGATCGAATTGATCCCACTTCGTAGAGACTAATTTGCTTAAATGTTGAATGTAACGTTTTCAAATATAAAGATCGATATAGATGAGGTTTGAAGTAAGATTTTTGATAAAAATTCCTAAAGACTTTATTAGTTGAATTAACTAACACCTAAAGTACAGGGATGAGTTTTTTTTCCGATTATCACTAAGCCAATAGGCTAATATCACACACCAAAACTCAGAAATAAAGACATCTTATGTATAAACATAAATAGTTTTGTTTTAAGCAAGCACAAGATTTCTGCATAATGCACCCATCTTTGTCTCTGAAGTTACGGTTATGCAAGATGGTATCATGGCAACTACAGAAGCCGGTTTCAATCATATTCAAGTTGAGGCAACGACCCAATTGTTATTCCAGTTCCCCAAGGCAACTTCCACGACCCCTGGTGAATTCAAACACTGGTTCACGATATCAAAGCAATGCTTCTACTATTTTCTTGTATTTCTATTATGCACGTTTTTAGGAATGGTAATATGACAGCTGATTGGATTGTCAAATTAGTGTACATTTTAAGGCCTGCTGACCTTTTCGTCCAACCTCCCCCCCCCCAACAAACAATCAGACCTTGTAGGTGTACCCATGGACGATAATTTAAGTAGAATCTTTGAGAGAATGACTATCTAATGTTACTTCAATTTTACTTATCCTTCTAAAAAGAATACAAATATAAATAACACCAACTATACCCATACCTATACAAATGTCGTCCTAAGTATATTGGAACCAACCAGCTATAACTAGACATAGATATGCCTGCTATTACATAGATGACCAACAAGATAAACTTAGGCCTTTGCAATACAAAACCAGGGGTGGTTGTTAAATGCCATGATCATGCTAGAAAAGGTACTTTGATAGAAACAACATCTGTTGGGTTTTATGGCCCAAAATTCGAGTACCGGCACGGTGGGACGACGCTGCGCGAGCACGGGCGTGTCACGACGAAGGAGCACCAAGCCGAGAGGGGCAGAAAATTGGCACGGGGGTGCCGTGCCACGTGGCACGGCCGTGCCATGTGGCACTGGGTGACCGTGCCACGTGTCTTTTCGCCGCCTCTTTCGGATGGCGGTTAGGGTTTCTATCTCCGAGGGGGATTCCTCCTAGCGGCTAGGGTTCTACTTTAAAGGGAAAACTCCTGCTGTTTAGACCCTATATAAAGGGGGTCAAGCCTAGGATCTAAATCATCTCTAGTACTCATACATACATTGAGAGGTAGAAATACTTTGTGAGAGATTACAATAGAGAGGTTGTAATTCTGCTCTTAGATCAAATCACTATGGTGATTGTGATCGTGTTGTATTCTTCCTGCTCATAGTGAATTGTTCTGGTGCTATCGCCGTCCGTGGTTTTTCCCGATTTGGGTTTTCCACGTTAAATCTCTTGTCTTCTTATTTCTGTTTTCTGTTATTCACTTGATTTCTGAATTTCTAATTCATCCTATTGCTTCCGCTATACTGTTACTCTGATATTAATCCTAACAAGTGGTATCAGAGCCAGGTTATAGGATGTCTTCTATCATGAAGGTAGATATTCAGAAATTCGATGGGGAGATTAGTTTTAATCTCTGGAAGGTGCAGATGAGAGCAGTTCTCATTCAGCACGGGTTGTGGAAGGTTCTGAAGGGACCTCACGTAAAACCTGAGAAGATGACAGAAGAACAGTGGGCTGAAGATGTAAAGAAGAGACGTGGGTCGTTGACGGAGGACGAATGGGAGGAACTGGAGCTGAAAGCGGTTTCAGCCATATAGTTGTGCTTGGCACCACATGTCCTGCGAGAGGTGCTGGATAAGACAACTGCGGTGGATCTGTGGGCTCGGCTGGAGGAACTCTACATGACGAAGAGCCTTGCCAATAAGATCCGTTTGAAGGAAAGGTTGTACACCTTTCGTATGGCTGAAGGTACTCCTGTCCAAAAACACTTGAATGAATTTAATTCTATTCTAGTAGATTTAGAGAGTTTGGATGTTAAAATTGAGGATGAGGATAAGGCCATTCTGCTTGTTGTGTCTCTACCCCCTTCCTACAAACACTTTAAGGAAATCATGTTATATAGTAATTCGGATACTATATCGTTTGAGGATGTGAAGTCTAACCTGCTGTCTAAAGAAAAGTTTGACCAAGACATCCATGCTGATCAGTCTGAGGGATTAGTTGTCAGGGGTAGAACCACTGAGAAAGGGGGGAACGGTAATAAGAAAAAGAACCGTTCTAAGTCAAGGAATCCTCCCTCTAACAAAACCTGCCACTACTGCAACAAATTGGGTCATATCAAGGCTAACTGCTGGAAATTAAAGAAAAAGAATGAGAAGGAAAATAAGGAGAAAACTGCTACAGCTGATTGTGTAGTAGAGTTGGAGTTTGATGGTGATGTGTTACTTGCTACTTCTTTGGCTACCACCTCCGAAAGGGGAGTGGATGTTGATTGGGTTTTAGATTCTGGTTGTACGTTTCACATGTGCCCTCATAAGGACTGATTTGTCACCTATGAGGCAGTTGACACTGGGGTGGTACTTATGGGTAACAATGCTAAATGCAAAGTTGCAGGAATAGGTACTGTTCAGATAAAAATCCATGATGGGACAATTAGAACATTGTCTAAAGTGCGCCACATACCTGACATGACTCGTTTAATATCCTTGGGTACTCTTGAGACTAATGGTTGCAGGATTTCGATGGAGAATGGTGTCCTAAAGGTAACTAAGGGAGCCATGGTGATAATGAAGGGACTGAGGCAAGGCAATCTCTACATTCTACAAGGAACTACAGTTACAGGTGTAGCTGCAGTTGGTATAATAGATGATACAAAATTATGGCACATGAGGTTGGGCCATATGAGTGAGAAAGGGATGACCATTCTGGGTAAGAAAGGTTGTCTTGGTAACGCCAGTACGGGTAAGCTCGATTTTTGTGATCACTGCGTCTTTGGGAAACAAAAGAGGGTAAGTTTCTCGAAAGCAACACACCGTACTCAGGGGATCCTTGACTACATTCATTCTGATTTGTGGGGTCCTTCAAAGGTTCCTTCTTGTGGAGGTAAGCGTTACATGTTAACTTTTGTTGACGATTTCTCACGAAAGATTTGGGTTTACTTCTTGAGACAGAAAAATGAGACGTTCTCCATGTTCAAGAAGTTCAAGGCTCTGGTTGAAAACCAGACTGGGAGAAAGATCAATAAACTTAGGACTGACAATGGTCTTGAGTTCGTTGAGTCAGAGTTTGAAGAGTTCTGCATGAAAAATGGCATAGCTAGGCACAAGACGTTGGTTGGTAAACCACAGCAAAATGGGGTTGCAAAACGAGTCAACAGGACTCTACTGGAGAAAGCTAGATGTATGCTTTCACATGCCGGGCTTTGGGATCGCAAGGCGTTTTAGGCAGAGGCTATTTCTACGGCCTGCTACCTGATAAATCGTTCACCACACACCTCCATTGACTTCAAAATCCCAGAAGAAGTATGGTCAGGTAATCCTGTTGATTATTCTAATTTAGGAATATTTGGATGTCCTGTGTTTGCCCATGTGAATAATGGAAAATTAGCCCCTAGGGCTGTCAAATGCATGTTACTTGGATATGCATCTGAGTCTAAGGGATACCGCATGTGGTGTCCTGAGTCTAAGAAAGTAATTCAAAGCAGGGATGTTACTTTCAATGAGACTGCTATGTTATCTTCTGGGAAGAATACTGTTGTTCCTTCTACTGATACAGGTAATCAGGAAGATGTCAATGTGGAGGTAGAGATGGAGACCGTAACAGCTCAAGGTGGAGCTACTAATCAACCCAATAGGGAGGCCCAAGTTACTGAACCTGGAACCATCAGTCCCAATCAACCTCAGGAGGAGGTTGCCCATTCTATAGCTCGTGATCGTCCTCGAAGGGAGATCAGGAGACCTGCCCGTTACAACGATGATGAGGGGCTAATAGCATTTGCACTTTCAGTTGCAGAGGAAGTGTCTGAAGGTGCTGAACCTTCAAATTACACTGAAGCAATCACTTGTCCAAGTTCACCTAACTGGATCCTAGCTATGCAAGAAGAGATGAAAAGTCTGCAAAAGAACCGAACATGGAAACTCTGTGAACTGCCTAAAGGCCGAAGAGCCTTAACTGCCAAGTGGATCTACAAGAAGAAAGAAGGAATTCCTGGAGTTGAAGATGCAAGATGGAAGGCACGGTTGGTTGTTCGTGGTTGCAACCAAAGGGAAGGTATTGACTACAATGAGGTCTTCTCCCCTGTTGTTAGACATACCTCTATTCGAGTCCTTCTTGCACTTGTCACATTGTTTGACTTGGAGTTGGAGCAGCTTGATGTGAAAACCGCATTCCTACATGGAGAGTTGGAAGAAGAAATTTACATGAGACAACCTGAAGGGTTTGCAGTTCCTGGGAAGGAACAATTGGTATGTAAATTGCAAAAGTCCTTATATGGACTCAAGCAAGCTCCAAGGCAGTGGTATAAACGTTTTGATACGTTTATGACTAATAAAGGATACACACGTAGTAGATATGACAATTGTGTGTACTTTAGACAGTATTCTGAGAGTACTTTTATTTATCTACTACTGTATGTTGATGATATGTTGATTGCTTCTAAAGACAAGACCTTAATTGGCATGCTGAAATCTCAACTCAGTAAGGAGTTTGAGATGAAAGACTTGGGTGCAGCAAAGAAGATACTAGGCATGGAAATCCATAGGGATCGGAAAGCAGGTAAATTGTATTTGTCTCAAGAACGGTACCTTGAGAAAGTACTAAGTAAATACAACATGGACAACTGCAAGGCAGTTTCCACTCCTCTTGCTGCACACTTCAGGCTGTCTGCGGGATGCTGCCCACAAACAGAGGAAGACATCAAAAGAATGTCTAATGTACCTTATTCTAGTGCTGTTGGTAGTTTGATGTATGCTATGGTTTGCACTAGACCAGACTTATCACATGCTGTAAGTGTGGTAAGTAGATATATGCACAATCCTGGGAAGGATCACTGGGAAACTGTGAAATGGATCCTTCGATATGTGAAGGGTACTATAGGGAAGAGGCTGGTGTTTGATAGAAACAAAGCTAATACATCCGAGGTTGTAGGCTTTGTTGATGCTAATTATGCTGGTGACTTGGATAGGAGGAGGTCCATATCTGGGTATATCTTCATCATGTGTGCAAGTGCTATCTCCTGGAAAGCATCATTGCAGTCTATTGCAGCCTTGTCTACTACTGAAGCTGAGTACATTGCTGCTACTGAAGGGGTGAAGGAAGCTACCTGGCTAAGGGGTCTTGTGATCGAGCTCGGAGTCCCACAGACTCCGACTGTTGTATTTTCTGATAGTCAGAGTGCCATCCACCTGACTAAGAACGATGCCTACCACTCGAAGACCAAGCATATTAGTGTGAAATACCACTACATTAGAGACACAGTTGCTGCAGGTGAAATAATAGTGAAGAAGATTCACACGTCAGAAAATCCTGCAGACATGTTAACCAAGCCTCTACCATTGGCTAAGTTCGAGCATTGCTTGGACTTAGTGGGTATTCACAGCCACTAAGTGCCCATCGGGGCATTGCCCCTAGGGAGGGGGCGTCACCTCTTCGGGGTGCGATGACGGAGTCAGAAAGCAGTGATTGGAGATTTTGGTCCAAGGTGGAGATTGTTGGGTTTTATGGCCCAAAATTCGAGTACCGGCACGGTGGGACGACGCTGCGCGAGCACGGACGTGCCACGACGAAGGAGCACCAAGCCGAGAGGGGCAGAAAATTGGCACGGGGGTGCCGTGCCACGTGGCACGGCCGTGCCATGTGGCACTGGGTGACCGTGCCACGTGGCACGGTCGTGCCACGTGTCTTTTCGCCGCCTCTTTCGGATGGCGGCTAGGGTTTCTGTCTCCGAGGGGGATTCCTCCTGGCGGCTAGGGTTCTACTTTAAAGGGAAAACTCCTACTGTTTAGACCCTATATAAAGGGGGTCAAGCCTAGGATCTAAATCATCTCCAGTACTCATACATACATTGAGAGGTAGAAGTACTTTGTGAGAGATTACAATAGAGAGGTTGTAATTCTGCTCTTAGATCAAATCACTATGGTGATTGTGATCGTGTTGTATTCTTCCTGCTCATAGTGAATTGTTCTGGTGCTGTCGCCGTCCGTGGTTTTTCCCGATTTGGGTTTTCCACGTTAAATCTCTTGTCTTCTTATTTCTATTTTCTGTTATTCACTTGATTTCTGAATTTCTAATTCATCCTATTGCTTCCGCTATACTGTTACTCTGATATTGATCCTAACAACATCTAATATGGATCCCACTTCAACGAAGTGTGAAGAAATTCAGATATAAACATCCTAAGCTAGGTTGAGTCCTAGAGACGTATAAACCTTCGTATCTTTCTTCCGCAGAAACAGTTATAATCATGGTGAAACAGAGCAAGGCACACTTCACTAGTTCCATGTCATGGCTTATTGGAAAGCTTAGGAAAGATGCAGAGCAGATCAGACTGACCAGGTAGTTGTAGATAGGAAATGTTAAAAATTTTTTGCCATGAGGAACGGTAAAATAGAGGAAATTTCAGATGTTCAAAAGAATGGGGGTAGAGTTTGTGTTTTGAGATACTTTACATGACAATCTCAAAATTATAATATAATCTATATATATCCATATTAAAATAAAACATTTCAAACGTAGCATATGACGGATGTCATAATTGAGGATTCCCAAACCTCAATCCAACCCTAATTCATACATAATTATTTTAAATTGTAGTTAAGGTTATTAATTAAAAATAAATTAAAATAAGATTACAAAAAAGGCAATAATGCTTTGTTCATTAGATTTTTTTAGTTTTTTTTAATCAAAATTGATACTCAGTGTCAATAATTATTAATGTTATTGATTTTTATCAATAAATTAGATGATTTATATATGGACTATCGTATTTATAACATTATTATACAAAAATAAAACTATTACAATAGATGTCAAAACTAAGTTAAGTATGATTAGGGCTGAGCAAAAAAACCGGTTCCCCGGATCCAGATCCAGACCCGGTCTGGACGCGGCGGTTCCGGACCCGGACTCGGTTAGACCGGGACCGGGACCAGTTCCAAAATCCAGGACCCGGTTACAACTGGTTCTGGGTCTGATTCCTGGAACTTTGGAACCGGTACCGGTCTCGGTACCCGATAACCCGGTCCACATTTTAAAAAAAATTAATATATATTTGTAGAAGTAAAATGCACAGCAAAGTAGCAAACCCTAGAGTCTAAAATTGTTTTGGCTACTGCTCTGCTGCTCCCTTCCCTGACCTCGACCTGGAGAGGAGTTGGACTCCTCGTCTGTCTTCGATCTTCGTCTCTCTCCCTCACTGCTCTCACTCTCAGTCTCTCTTTCTCTGTTCCTGCCGGTCGCCGGCAGGAAAGACGGTCGACGGTCAGACCCTGGACTCCTCGCCTGCTCAATGCTCAACCCTCGACTCCTCGCCGGCTCTCTCCATCTCTGCTCCCTCAGTTCCCTCGACCTCGACTCCTTGTCTGTCTTCGTCTCTCTCCCTCACTGCTCTCAGTCTCTCTTTCTCTCTTCCTGCCGATCGCCAGCAGCTTAGACAGTCGACGGTCAGACCGTTGACTCCTCGCCGACGCCTACTCAGTGCTCAACCCTAGACTCCTCGCCGGCTCTCTCGATCTGCGGTGAACCGTCAAGGGCCTAACAAAGTGATGAAAAAATCAATTAAAAATGACCAAAAAGAGATACCGGGTACCCGGTGGTGAAACCGGTTCCAACCGGTTCTGGGACCAGGTCCAGAATTTCTGGACCCGGTTCAACCGGGACCGGGACCAGTTCCTATAATTCTGGATCCGGTTCAACCGGGGCCAGAACCAGTTCCATAAAAACCAACCGGGTACCCGGTTGTGCTCAGCCCTAAGTATGATCTATGTTAATACATTAGAAATTTTAACTTAATATTTCTCATAATTTGCATCTCTAGCAGGCAACATTTTCCTTGAACTTAAAAAATCATTAAAAACTAAAAAAATCTCAATATTTTTTGTAGGTGCAGCTAAGGCACAAAGGTCGATGTAGGAGAAATTTAACATCTTCACGAGCTCTCATCAAGTTCTTCTTGATTGTGATTGAATGCTGATAGAAGAAGTTGATTATTTATCTTACCATTCTTTTTGCCATCTCAGCACCAATATTTCCCTTATACTCAAGATCTACTATATTTGCATTGAGATTGTAATTGAACATCATCAAAACACTTGAGGCAGTTTCCTCTAGCCGCATCCATCCCAACAATAATTGGTTGTTCTTCGAGCAAGAAGAGCGTGCATGCACACTAAATATAAGCACATCTTTAAAAGGGCACCCCTTGTGAGAGTACTGAAAGGTAATAAGATGCAGACCCTACGTACTGAGAGGTAATAAGTATCCACTCTGCGTCACTCTAATTTAATTAGGAGTTTGTCATTCTTTGTTATATGCTATCACTCTTGTCCATGATACTTTTTTCAATTTACACAACGAGTTGTGTACCACACATTGAGCTACATGTGAAGCAAATGTACATTGCCTTGCTCCATCAACACTAGTGTGTCATGGCACGAAGTTTATTTAGGGGCTACAACTTCGGACTTTTACCCTACTCAATGTACCATATGCGTTAATACCATTTGTTGAGGAGTTTCAAAGAAGAAGCATATTTTAGTGGATGCTCATGACAACAACCCTAGACAATGGCTAATTCAGAAATTTTGGATATTAGTGTTTTATTAGAGATCATGATAAACAAGGTTTTGTTTATTTGTTTTTTGTTAATTTATTATTTAGAGGTTTGTTATACATCCCGTTAGACTTCCTATTTAATTATGATTTGTATTAAAGTAGGATTAGTTGGTCAAGAATCCTAGCATCCAAAGGTGTATTGCCGTAGCTGCCGAACTTGCCTAACTCTTGTATATATTGCGATGTATTATGTCAATGAAGAAGAGGGAATCAGCATTACAATTTTCAAGCCCAAAGTTCCTTGTTTTATCATGGTATCAGAGCACTAGGTCTACAAAGTCATGACGGCAAAATTCGTTCTTGATAATACCTCACTCTATTACAATCATCCTTCAGAAGGGTCAGGTATTTCAATTACGGTAGTAGTATTCAATGAAGAAAATTACGATCTTTGGGAGAAAGCGGTCACCACAGCTCTCCGATCAAAGAACAAGCTCGGATTTGTTGATGGATCTTTCACCCTCAAGACTGACGCAGAGCAAGCCGAAAAGGATGCTTGGATGATGGCAAACTCTACTATATGCTCTTAGTTATTAAATGTTACTGATCCAAAGTTACGATCCACCATAGCCTATACCATGTGGCTAAAACTATGTGGGATGACATCAAGAAAAGGTACGGTTCCTCTGACATTCCTAACAAACATAGTTTAAAAACTAAAATCGCAAACTGCAAACAAGGAAAAGGAATGTCTGTGGTTAATTATTATTCCGAACTCATAGGATATTGGAATGAACTAGATGGTGTGGCTAAGTGTAATTTTTGCAATTGCGGAAATGTGAATGTAAAGACCTTTGGCCTAGTATTATCAAGGAAGCCGAAGAAGAGAAAGCACACCAATTTTTAATGGGCTTAGATGATGATAAATATACTACTGTTCGAGGTCATATTCTGGCTATGGACTCTTTCCCCGATCTTGATCGCATTTATAATCTAGTTAGATAAGAAGAACATCATAAACGATACATGATTGAGTGTGATGGCAAGCCCGAACTCGCGGCGGCAGCCCTTGCCGTGAATACTAAACGACCAGGCCGAAGCGGTGAGCGTCCAGTGTGTGCTCACTGTGGGAAGATAGGACACGAGGAGGCTGGCTGCTATGACATTATTGGCTACCCATCTAACTGGAACAGCAAGAGAAGGGGGCGAGCAGGTCGCGGCGGCAGAGGAGGTCGTGGTGGATGCTGGAGCGACGCAAGGCCTAGCCATGGAGGTGGACGCTCTGGTGGACGAGAGTATGCAGCAGCGGCCTACACTGATCTAGGCAATCCATACCGCTACACTGATCTGGTGACAGACAGAGAAGGGGCGACAGCGACCACGCAGACAACCCAGGCATTAAATTTAGCACTTTCTAACTTGACAAATGAACAAGTGCAGTGGCTACTCAACCTCATTGAGGTCCCAAAAGGAAGTGAAAAATTGTCAGGTAATCCCAAACCACCTTGGTTGATAGATAGTGGGGCTTCAACACATATATCTGGTGAGAAAAATTTGTTGACAAATATCGAAAATATTGGGCTGTTAATAGTAGATTTGCTAAACAGAGAAAAGACGGTTGCGAATAAGCAAGGGACGGTAATTTTGGACACGGGCTTGCAATTGCATAAGACTTTATTTGTTCATTCTTTGAGATGCAATTTAATATCCGTATCTCGTATTTGTAAGGATTTAAATTGCACTATCACTTTTGATAAAAAGTCTTGTATTGTGTAGGACCGCACTATGAGGACTCTGATTGGTATGGGTGAAGAGCAAGATGGGGTTTACTACTACAAAAAAAGCACCTAAGCAAATACGGCCGTCAAGATCGGGCAATTATGGCACCAACGGATGGGACATCCTTCAAAGGAAGTCATGTCTCTACTAAATGGTTATTTACGTTATTCTAGTATAGTTCAAGACAATAATGATGTTTGTGACGTTTGTTTTCGGGCAAAGCAAACCAAAAACCCCTTTCTTTTGAGTGAAAATAAAGCTAACAATTTATTTGAAATAATTCATTGTGATACATGGGGAATCTTTGTGCGGATCTCATTATTTTCTTACTATCGTTGATGATTATGGTAGAAGCGTTTGGGTTTATTTAATAAAGAAGAAAAGTGAAACAGGAAAGTGTTTAAAAGTTTTTGTTTCTTTGGTTAAAACTCAATTTGGGAAGGAGTTAAAAATCATTAAAAGTGATAACAGTTTGGAATTTAAATCCAAACCTATAAAGGAGCTCTATGAAGAACGTGGAATTATTCATCAAACCAGTTATGTGGACACACCGCAACAGAATGGCCGTGTGGAGAGGAAACACAGACATCTTTTAGAAGTTGCAAGGGCCTTAAGATTTCATGCAAACTTGCCTCTTAAGTTTTGGGGAGAATGTGTAAGAATTGCAGCTTACTTGATAAATAGAACTCCCAGTAAGTTATTGAGCAGAAAAACCCCCTATGAGTTGGTCTATAAAAATAAACCCAACTATGATCTCATCAAGGAGTTTGGATGCTTGAGTTTTGCTCAAATTAGAAGTGGGGATAAATTTGCTTCTAGAAGTAGGAGGTGTGTTTTTATTGGATATTGTTTTAAAAAGAAGAGTTGGAAATTATATGATTTGGAAAATCATAAAGTTTTTGAAAGTAGAAATGTGAAGTTTTATGAAGACAATTTTCCCTTCAAGGATGATACTTTGGTGTCAAGTTATAAAGAGAGCAATGAAAATTATTTAGAAAATATAACATGTATGGATGCAGACTTTGGTGTATGTACTGGACAGGGGGAGCCTCGAGAAGACCAACCTACACCACGACAATGTTCAGCAGATACTAGTCCATCAGCCGGCCCAATAGAGCAAAGCCCAGTGCCCCTTGGACAGGCGTCTGGGCAGGCGCCTCCTGATTCAGCTGGGCCCAGTTTCGAAAATGGGCCAGATTCAGCAGTTTCAACCGTGCCAAGCAGTCCAGAAAATAGTTCACCTGCAATGCGAAGATCGCAATGTCAACATCGACCACCTGGGTATTTGAATCAGTTTATTTGCTACAGTGCTAATATTAAAAACCCCATCTCAGCTCTCACATCAGACCACGATGAGTTCTCAGGTACGTCCTACCCTTTACATCATTATGTGACATGTGTAAATTTTTCTCCTTCACATCAACGTTTTCTTGCTGCTATTATAAAAGTAGACGAGCCAAAATTTTGTCATGAAGCAGTGAAAGATGTAAAATGGAGAGAGGCTATGACTGAGGACATAGAGGCTCTTGCTAAAAATGGTACTTGGGAAATTGTAGATTTGCCTCCAAGTAAGAATCCAATTGGTTGCAAATGGGTTTACCGGGTTAAGTATAATTCAGATGGTTCTATTCAGCGTTACAAAGCGCGACTAGTCATACGAGGAGATCATCAGGAGGAAGGTATAGACTATACTGAAACCTTTGCTCCTATCACGAAGATGACTAGTGTAAGATGTTTCCTTACTGTAGCTATTGCAAAAGGTTGGGAATTACGTCAGCTTGACGTTAATAACGCTTTTCTCCATGGTAATCTAGATGAGGAGGTGTATATGAAACTGCCACCTGGATATACTGCCTCTACATCTAACAAAGTGTGCAGACTGAAAAAGTCTCTATATAGTTTGAAGCAAGCTCCAAGGCAATGGTTTGCAAAGCTCTCGTCAAAGCTTTGTGAATATGGTTTTGTAAAGTCTTATGCAGATTATTCTTTGTTTACTTATCGTCAGGGGGAGGTGTTTATGGCACTTATAGTTTATGTTGACGATATTGTTATCGCTACTACCAATTCTCAAGCATGCCAAAAATTCAAAGAATATCTCAACCATTGCTTCAGTATAAAAGATTTAGGGCCTCTAAAATATTTTTTTGGGTATTGAGGTGGCAACAGGACCTAAAGGCTTATTTTTGTGTCAACGAAAATATGCGTTAGAAATTGTTGATGACTGTGGTTTATTAGGAGCTAAGCCTACTGAATTTCCTATGGAGCAAAATCATAAATTTGCTCTTGCGAAGGGAAAAGATTTGGAAGACCCAACTCCTACAGGCACCTTGTAGGCTGTTTAATTTATTTGACAATCACAAGGCCTGATCTTATATATGCAGTATATATTTTGTCTCAATTCATGCAAACATCAAAAGAAGAACATATGGAAGCTGCGCGAAGGGTTGTTCGTTATATAAAAAGTACTGCAGGTCAAGGACTTCTTTTATCAAAGGATTCCAATCTCAAATTAGTAGGCTACTGTGATTCAGATTGGGAAGCATGCCCTACAACAAGAAAATCTCTAACAGGCTACTTCATCAAGCTTGGAAACTCCCCTATTTCATAGAAGACCAAAAAGCAAAATACAGTTTCTAGATCATCAGCTGACGCAGAATATCGATCTCTTGCAGAAGCCACTAGCGAGATTATTTGGCTCCGTTCTTTTCTAGCGTATCTAGGTGTCTTCATCAACGATCCTACTCCTCTATTTTGTGACAATCAATCCGCTTTACATATTGCCAACAATCCAATTTTTCATGAAAGGACAAAACATATTGAATTGGATTGTCATTTCGTTCGAGAAAAATTAGAAGCTGGATTATTGAAGTTCTCCAAAATCTCCTCACAACAACAACCTGCAGACATGTTCACTAAAGCTCTTGGTCATGCTCAATTTCAGTTTCTCAAATCCAAATTGGGCATTATTAACATACATGTTCCAACTTGAGAGGGAGTGATAAACAAGGTTTTGTTTATTTATTTTTTGTTAATTTATTATTTAGAGGTTTGTTATACATCCTGTGAGACTTCCTATTTAACTATGATTTGTATTAGAGTAGGATTAGTTGGTTAAGAATCTTAGCATCCAAAGATGTAATGTCGTAGCTGCCTAACTCGCCTAACTCTTGTATATATTGCGATGTATTATGTCAATGAAGAAGAGGGAATCAGCATTACAATTTTCAATCCCAAAGTTCCTTGTTTTATCAGATCCCACCTTAAAACCAAGTGTTGGTGTAAAAAAGTTGCTTCACTAGATTCATATTAAGATCTTTTTATCTTAATACCCCAACGTAGGACTTCGTATCATACATGATCCTAACATCGTTGACAAGCTACAAGACGACCATAACCATTAAGTCTAGTACCAGATAAATGACATGAGTTGCAAAAGATGAAAGAACTCAACTGAACATATCTAAACCCTCGATCTGATCTCTTCTACATATTCAGCAATCATACATGATCTTATTACTCTCATGAAGAAAAGAATGCACGCGTGCCAAAAAAAAAAAAAGACCTAAATCACGTATGGGTATACAATAAGTGGCTAGCCATAAGCCTGTATCTTATTGTGCTATGAGACTGGTCCCCTTGGGCTATGAGACTGGTCCCCTTGGGCAGTTACGCATCACATAAATGAGAATCAAGTTGAGGCAACATGGGCTAAGGTTTTTGCATAGCCTACATTATATAC
>JAKOGI010000319.1:655001-723413 GCA_029747015.1 Carnegiea gigantea
GATATTATAAAATACGTAGGGCAAAAGAAGAAATTAAAACATTATTTGGACACATGAACTTACCACTAATAAGTAATCAAATCTGTGAACTAAATGACCTAATAAGTGATACATTTGCCTTTACTAGTAGTACATGAATCGCCCAATAAAAATCTCACCCAAAACTAATGAAACATTAGCAGACCCCATCTCTCATATCACTTTCAATCACCTGAAACCGAGCATTTAACGTACTATCATCAAACCCATCAAACTCAAGAAACTCAAGATGCTTTTTATATTAATTAGCAAATTATAATGGAGAAGAGAGAATAAAATAATGGGATAGGAGAGGAGAGAGAAAGAGAAGATGTTGTTAAAAGCATCTCAATTTGACAACTAATGAAGTAATTTAATTATTATATAATATCAATAATAATAATTACTAATATTATTACTATTATTTGACAAACACAAACTATCATCATTATTATTATCATTATTATGATTTTCATTATTATTATTATTATTATTATTATTATTATTATTATTATTATACAAAATATAAATTACAGCCCATAACTATGAAATATAATTAAATGACAAATAATAGTTGAATGGGTTCCATAAAAAGTATTAAAAATTAGAAAAGTAGCCTAAAGTAAATCTTGTGTTGGGGATTGTCTTACGCCGACATTGATCAAACAATATTCAAAATGTATCATTTCATACGAATTTCTTTTTCTTTTCATCAGGTGCAATTGTTAACATAGAGATTGTCAAAATTCAAATAATGTGTACAAGTCTAAATGACAGAGCATCGCAATTAAAAGCGGTTAGTACGTAGTAGGTGTTGTACTTGCTAGATTATATGCATACTCAATGTCACTAATTTTATCCATGTAAGTGTGATAACTTAATATTTACTTTCTTATTTTAACATGTGATAATATCATACTTTCTTTCCCACATTTGAGGTACTGTCAAGGTCTAACATGTGGCCGTCTAACATGTGACGCAATAAACAGTGGAAAGCAGTCAACCAAAGAGCGGTTGATAGTACATGGATTTTGGAAGATCGTCTCAATTGTAAGCGTAAGCTGATATTTAAAACTTGTATATCATTCTTGCCACAAGCCAACTTTTACAACATTATTATGTCTTTTCAAATGTTAGAAAAGTGTGACGTAATTTTCAAGGAGCATGTATGCATATGACATTACGTACAAATTAGATTACACTTTTGAAAGGAAAATGATAGCCCAAAACTGTTTAGAACTCAATTTCTGACTCTCTCTCCAATCAAAAAAAAAAAAAAAGTAGACTTCATGCTATAAGATCCAAGCTTTCACTCTCTAAATCTATGACAACTCACATCAATACGAAGAGGACGAAACTCAACCAAAAGATTTACTGTCACATGAAAGTAAGGACGGGGAAAATTCACAATAAAACACCTCCCCGAACTCTCATAAGGAAATTTATTGAAGAAATATGTGGGATCTATTTGACAAATAGTTGTTAGTTGTTAGCTATTTATATTAGCTATTAGTTGTTAGCTGTTTAAATTAGTCGTTTAGATTAACTATTTGAATTAGATATTTATAATAGGAATGTTTCGTAAAATTAGCTATTTTCTGAAAAGATATTTAGCAAAATTTCGTTTATTAGCTATTTTCTAAAAAGAGATTTAGCAAAATAATTTTTCGTTTATTAGCAAAATCTTTATATAACAAATGCAAAAATGAATGGTAGCTTAAGAATGCTTCCCTCCCGCAATCCAAGCTTTTCATTAATTCCGCCAAAATACTCAAAACAGCTAGAAACTAATTTGACTTTAAATTTTAAAATTCATAAAAATCCACAGGTCTCACAAGTCCCAAGATCGAAACCTGGCTCTGACACAAGAGTTGCTTCCCTGTCCTCCTTTGTTTTTTTGCTTGGAGCATATTTTGGAAGTAATGAACTATTTTACTTTCCTTAAAGAGAGAAGGTAGTATTGAGGATGAGGTGACCATTGGCAGTGTCGCTATACCATAGATCAAGAAGTTCATATCTCAGGTATCTGGGCTCGATCATTTAAGAAATTGACAAGGACATTAACCAACAAATAAAGGTACGATGACAAAAATTGAAGAATGTCTTAGGGGTGTTGTGCGACCAGAAGATCTCGTTAAGATTGAGGGGAGGGATTGTATGGCTGTTAGACCGGCACTATTGTATGGAGTGGAGTACTAGCCTATCAAGAAGTGCCAAGTCCAACGGATGAGGGTTGCAAAAATGAGGATGTTTCATTGGATGTGTGGACATACAAGATTAGATAAGATTAGAAACAAAGTGATTAGGAATAAAGTTGGAGTGACATTCATGGGATAAGATGAGAGTGGTTAAACTTTTTCGATGGCTTGGTTATAGTAGGAGGAGGAGTATAAATGCACCAGTGAGAAGATGTGAGAGGATTGTTCTTCCAGAGTGTAGAAAGGGTTGAGCTGAGGTAGACCTAGAAAGAGTTGGAATAAAGTGATTGGACATAATTTGAGGACTTTATAATTAATGGAGGACATGACTCAAGATAGGAAGCTCTGAAAGTCTCGGATTAATGTTATAGATCTTACATACCATGTCGCTTGCTCGTTCCTGGATCCTGAGAGAAAGTGAACGGCTAGGCGTGGTTCGATATGTTTTGACTTATCTTGTGTTTCCAACACTTGTATATGCTAGTAATTTTCCATGTGGTTGTGTTGATTATCATATATCTTATTGTTATTTGTTGTACGTACCGCATGTATCTCTTTTATGTATTTATTATTACTGCTTGTTAGTTTTTGTTGTTGGTTTTGACTTTAGCCTATGTTTTGCATCAAAAGATTTTTTTTTTTAAAAAAAAAACTCCAAATGTTTACTCAAATATTTTGTGGATCTATTAGAATCGTCCTCTTTGTAAGTAGTGCTATTTATAAAGGTAAGAGCATTGGCAGCGGGAGAGAAAGAAGTGGAATGCGGGCCCCAGCTGACCACGTGTTGCAAAATGAAAGGGCAAGAAAAAAGGTGACACGCGGGGGAGCACGCACAGGCGTGTCTCCCCGCGTGTAACTTTAGCCTTTTCTTAATTATTTTTTTCTTTTTTTTTTGGGAGTAGATATATAATTTTTAAATGATTTAAAAAATAGGTTGTGTGTTATAAGGTGGGTCCATGATAAATATTTTTATTGGATGATTAAAATTGGAGTTCCATTGGTTGGAAAAGTAATGGAATGCAAGTTCCAAAATTGTGGAACTTTTGCTAACGTGGCAGGTTAGAGTTCTAAAAACTGAAACTTCCACTGGGAATGCTCTAAGCTTGCTTATATCTGGATCTCCTCAAACCCCATGCAAGCGGGACCCGAACTTGGAGGAGTTGTTGCTCTACTTTTCTTTAGGCTCCGTTTGGTCCTTAGAAAATTTGGTGTAAAGAAAAATTGAAGGAAAAAAATATAAAGAAAAAAAGTAAGGAGAAAGTAAGTTTTTTTCTCTTCTTTGGATTGAGGAAAAAATGCAAAAATTTGGATTAAAAATTTGAATGTTGATGAATTATTTGAATTATATTAATGTCATCCAAGTAGTGCAAGGTTGGAGGAGGTTAGGAATTCTTTTGGGAACTTTTCTCAAACTTTTCTTAAAATTTTATGAGGAAAATTTTATCACTTATTTCTAATAATTTTTCCACCTAATTTTCCTCAATATTTTGTTTCTTTATAATTTTCTCTAAACCAAACACAAGAAAAAAAAAAAGTTACTTTTCCAATTTTTTTTTCTTTCCACCAAATTTTCCCATGTCCAATCGGAGCCTTAAAAAAACAGAGAGAGAGAAATGGATACATCCTTATCATTTTAAAAGAGCAAGGTTCTGGAAGTGTGTTCCTCAAGCTAATTCTTCATGGATATCGTCCTGAATCTTGGCAGTGAGAGATGCTTTGAAGTGGGTAGTAGTGATGAAGTGGAGACATCCCTATTACAACGTAGTTCTGGGGACAAATTTACATGATGGGAGGTACCTACAAGGCAGCATGCTGTAGTTCAGCGTAGGGCAGTTCTTGCAAGGGATTATTTTATTGCATGGCTCACAATGCGAAGGATCTTAACTGAGGACAGAGTCTAAATTCTTGAAAACTCAAAGAACCTTCGGCTGTTATGCCAGCAACTTCAATAAGATCGATCACAGCCACAAAGTTTTCAACTGGGAGGTCTCAAGCACAATCTGGGAAACTAACCTGACCTGGCTTGGAATAAACAAACGAAATGGACTTGAATCATGCAATAAAGTTGATAAAAAAACAAACAAAAGGCAGAAACAGTAAAACTGCCAAAGAGTTAGAAACTTGGAATGATACGCCATGATGAAGTTCTAGCAGGTTTAGTGTCAGCAGTTTTCTCCTGTGGCCTGGGGATTCCGCACAATTTTTAAGAGAAATTTACAGGAGGGTCATCCATCAAAAAGTCTTCAACCAATTTATCTTTTTTGCAACAAATGAGTGTTGTTTTTGGAGGGAAAACAAGTGAGTGAAAAAATAAAAGAAAGTGCAATTACCAAAACATCCTTAATGAGTTAAACGTTCTTCTCTCTCGACCTGGGTTTCTCTACCTGGGTTGTTGCTTTCTCTCTCCACTTGGGTTGTCACTTTCTCTCTCCACCAAAACTTGAAAGCAAAAACAGGGGCTCAATTTGCATCATGGCCTAAATCGAGGGGTTTGTGCAAAGTACACAGATGCTCTCTCTCTCGCTTAATCTCTCTCTATAATTGAATCTACTCCTGAAAGTGTGTGACACTGAACAATTGTGCTTCAAAATTGAGGAAAATCTTGCCCCCAATTTCTTCAATGAAGCGTGAATGTGAGAGAAGAAGTGAGTGAGGCAAGGTGCGTAGGTGTAGATCAGAGAAAGTGCAGAGAGAGGCTTGGCCTTGAGCTTGGAGTGTTTGATAATGGTGGATACCTGATAATGGAGGTCAGTCGTGAACTCGAAGAGGGAAGGGTTCGAACATATGACGGTGGTAGACGACTGCAAGCAGAGTGGTAAACAATAGGTATGTGAAATATTGTTAACTTTAAGAATTTGATATGTGGAATTACGTTGTGGTGAATGTTTTAGACTGTAGGAAGGATAAATATCTGGGTTTAATGTATGCCATGTTGTTGATTATCGTTTATCATGCTATCATAAAAGTAGTTGTTGCGTGAACCCAATTGCATAGGTGGCCGGGGGGATGCAGAAGGGTGGGATTGGGGTCATTCTTCTCCAAGGAAGAAAATGTTGTTAAAACCCACATTCACTACGAATAAAACAATGGTAAACCAGGGGAAATGTGGTGTTCAGCATGGTAGACATAGTGTACTGACTAGGTACACCGAGAGCAGTAGTGTTGGCGACCCTTATTATGTATTTCTATGCGGTAATTGATGCATTATTGGTTGAAATGATAAAAAATTATTATTATATGACGTGTAAGGTAATTGTAACGATGGTTGACTGATTGACTAGTGCGGTAGTCGTTGTGGTGACGCCAGGTACACCTATCTTAGCGGACCTTACAAGAGACATTGCTTGCAGCCTGTGCCTTGATGCAGACACCCATCTTGTCAATTTCGCATGTGGTATAGTGTGTGGTGAGAAAATTGAAGAGTGACTGTGATTCTTGGAAATGGTCGCTGAGTGCTTGGGGGGTCCGTGCAAGCACACGGAGTCACAAATGCAGGGCACAAAATCTTGGAAGTGCTCAAATTGCAGTAAAGTTGGACACATGAGACACACCTGTCGTAATCCCTGTGCTGATTTTGATGCAAGCTACAAAGACGATGTTGTGGATGTTGAAGATTTATTGGATAGTTCCTATGTTCTGGGCACAGGCAGGACATGAGATTGTGTTGTAGAATTTCATTAATACACAGATTTGGTGGTTACCCTAAGATATAATAGGTGTAGTCATTATTGGTGATTGTGATCTATATTTTCTGTGGTAGTGATAGTGGCAGAGATGTCACAGGACAATCAATATGTTTGCTTCATTTTCAACTCAATCTTTGCAGGTTGAATGGCTGCAGATTGCCTTCTATGTTTACCCAACGGAAGCGCCAAGTTGACCCTAGTAAATCGTGCTTTCAAATGGGTAAACTCATTGCTAGTTCAAAAACTGGTACCCTGATTGTGATTTACTGTTTGAATGTTCCCGAGGAAGCCACCGAATAGGGTTGGTGGAAAACTGAATGTGGTTGCTCACTGGTATACGACCAATCCGTGCTTTACCGTTTTCGAGGGAGAAGTTTCCCACCGTAAACTGTCCCTGCAAGCTGGACTGGAGGCAGTTGGTCTAAAAGTGTATCCACAGTTTGTTTGTCTATGAATGACGTGTGGGTTGTAGTGTCGGGTCAAGCTCTACAGGGTCGTACATTATATAAATTATGTGGTTTACCGCTTATCATATAGTTCTTACCTTGGTAAGCGGTTGACAACATTGCAGACCTTGTGGTATACATAAACATCTCAGTATACAGAGGGGTTAGCCGTAATGAAGTTCGGCATAAACAAGTTTAAGTGGACTAGAGTTAGATTACTAACAAGGAATATACAATTGTGAACACAAATACAGAGTAATAGTGGCACATAAAGAGATGGCAAAGACAATGGTAAAGGACACGTAATTGACATACTAAAATGACAAGAATACTGTAGTAGTAAATGAGATGCCTATTCTTTGATCGCATCTCCCCCCCTAAGTTCCCACTGTTGCTTGTACCTTCCTCCTCCTCAAACGACACTAACGGGCTGCTTGTGCCACTATCACTCTCCTCATTCTCAGAAGCAGATTCACTTTTCTTGCTTTCGTTATGTGAATTCTGCTCACCCATGTTTGCCGCTTCCGCGATGGGGCTTCAATTTCATTTCTATCTACTACACAACTCCATTCTAAACATCTGTAACACATAAATTTGAACAAACGCATTATACACCACATTAAATTAGTGCACAGTGACACTCCCTTCCCCCATGATTCACCCAACATGGGATGAGATTTATATACAAATACTTCCTACCGCTTACCAAAGTATTCTATTATGTTTACCACGGTATACATTTATTGCATTATAGATTCACAACTTAAACAATGCATCATTTAACTCTGGACCTCAGTGACAGTAAATTTCTAATCAATACTTGTACACTATACACTGCAATTGTAGCCATACTTGGGGAGGGGCTTCACATAAATTACCTTTCCACCATTTATCAAAGGAGTTATCATGTGTACTATGCCAAGCAATCACTACAACATGATGTAGCTTACTGCATCGCGTTCATTTTAATGCCTACCATCTAAGCAACTTTTACATATGCACCTTTATCACACTATAGTTACCAACATCTATGTACCTCACCTACAATAAGTCATTTTCCTTGATTTACCTATTTAGTTCAACATCATTACCAAGATATACACTGACTGCAACATAATAAGAGTCGCCAACACCACTGCTCTCGGTGTGCCTCTTCAGTACTATGTCTACCATGGTGAATACCACATTTTTCCTGGTTTACCACTGCTTTGTTCGTAGTCAATGTGGGTTTTAACAATATTATCTTCCTTAGAGGAGAATGACTCCAATCCCACCCTCCTGCATCCCCCCGACCACCATGTAATTGGGTTCACGCAACTACTCTTATGATAGCATGGTAAACAATGACCAACAACATGGCATACATTAAACCCCATACATTTATCCTTCCTACAGCTTAATATATTCACCACTACGTCATTTCACATACCAAACTCTTGAAGTTAAAACAATATTTCATATACCTATTGTTTACCACTCCGCTTGCAGTTGTCTACCACCGTCAGATGTTCGAACCCTTCCCTCTTCGAGTTCACGGTGACCTCCATTATCAGGTATCCATCATTACCAAACACTCCAAGCTTAAGTCCATGCCTACCTCTGTACTTTCTCTGACCTACACCTATGCACCTTGTCTCACCCACTTCTTCTCTCACATTCACGCTTCACTGAAGAAATTGGGGGCAAGATTTCCCTCAATTTTGAAGCACAGTTGCTCAGTATCACACACTTTCAAGAGTAGATTCAATTATAGAGATAGATTAAGAGAGAGAGAGAGCATTTGTGTGCTTCGCACAAACCTTCAATTTAGGCCATGGCGCAAATCGAGCCCCTGTTTTTACTTGCAAGTTTTGGTGGAGAGAGAAAGTAATAATCTAAGTGGAGAGAGAAAGTGACAACCCAGGTAGAGAAACCTAGGTGGAGAGAGAGGAAGGTTTAACTCATTAAGGGTATTTTGGTAATTGCACTTGCTTTTACTTTTTCACTCACTTGTTTTTCCCTCCAAAAGCAACTCATTTGTTACCCAAAAAAAAAATTGAATTGGTTGAAGGCTTTTTGATGTGGAACCCTCTTGTAAATTTCCCTAATTTTATTACAATGTACAAGTTTCTTTTTCTTTTCCCCCCTCTTTGTGTGCTGACCTTCTTTAGGGTTTCTTTTTTTTAAAAAAATAGTAATTATCTTCTTTAGTAAATCTTTTCATGATTGAATGAAACGCCACAAAGATTTATGTCAGGTGAGAAATTATATCGATAATAGGACAAATTATTGCATGACACCATCTCACTTGTCCACCAGTGTTACGAAAATCGGACCGGACCGACCGGTTGAACCGGTTGGACCGGGAACCGCTAAGTGGTCCGATCTGGATTTACATTTTAAACCGTCGGTTAATCGGACCGGTCAAAACCCGGTCAAAATGCGGTTGAACCACGAAAACCGCCCGGAGAAATCAGTAGTGTAAACCGGTGAACCCGATTTTTTCCGTTTACCAATATAATTGATGGTCGGCTACGGAGCCATGGTTTTCAGAATAAACAACAAGGAAGGTGGACCGTGGACAACCAGCAAGGGAGCAACAACATAGGAAGGTGGACTACAATACTCAGATCTCGCAAGGTGTTTTTGTCGCAGCCATAACTTTTAGAATATTCAATCTATCTGAATTGAAGCCTGAAAGCAGGTCACATATTATGATTTAGAGAGAGAAAGAGAGAGAGATGGATAAAGGTGCTTCGAGACTTGGAGCAGATGAGGTTTGCTTGAAGCTTAAAAAGAACCCTAAGACTCATGAAATGGAAATTGGAGACTAAAATAAGCAACTCACGGCCCCTTTAAAATCTCTTTTCTCACTTTTTTTTTTTAATTTCTTTAGCTTTTTAAGTTCTTTTTTTAGGGGGGGGGTTGAAGTAAGTCGTGGGCCTTTGTTGGATGGGCTTTAATTTTCTTATGCCGAATGATATGAGTAACATTCAATAATTTTTATGCCTTTTTTTATGTAAGAAAACAATAATTTTTATGTCTTTTTTATTTGTTTAGCTTTTTAAGGTTTTATGTCTTTTTTTATGTAATTTATGAATATAACAAATATATACAAAAAAATTTTCCAGGTTCACCGTGTTGTACCAGTCTAACCCGATTTGACGGTAAACCAGGTCAACTGGTCCAACCACGGTCCAAATGGTCCGACCGGTTGAACTATCGACCCACTTAATCGACCGGGTCGATCACCAGATCGGTTCTCTCAACCTTGTTGTCCAGCAATATCTACTTTCCGTCATCCTCAATTTTGTCTATGTGCTGCGATCTTCCGCCATTCAAGATACTTTTGTCTAATGGCGTAACAATCAAAAGCCAAGGTATTTAACCAAGCTTCCACACTCTTGAATCTTGATGGATGTGAATCTGAAGTTCTGAACAAGATGACCTGGGGTCTTTATACTATGGCTAGCTCTTGAAGTTTCATCCCAATCCAAAGCCAATGAAATACCAAAAACATAAACGCGGAAATGCCTCCAAAGTAATGGCTCATTTTAACTCAAAAGCTGTGCTTACCAGAATCTTGAATTCTACAAGGTCAGATAAATAGAAAAAAAAACTAGGCTTATACAAAGAAACGGTACATCTCAGAGCATCAATAAAGAGTAAAGCTACACTAAATAGCAATGCCACCTGCAGATGGAACTAATACAAAGCTGTAGCAAGACAATTCTCTTAGCTCTTGCCTTCTAAAAAAATAGAGGGTTTCGAGCTTCTGCAAAAATGGTGCGCAAACAATAGCGATTCTTTATGTTCCAGAAACTCACAAGCTATCAGATCATAGTTCAGTATGACAGTATGAATCATCGTCTCAGCAAAAGATGAAAATGCCTTTGTCTGATGTGGTCAACCTCTTAGCTGCAGCACTCCCAACAATTCTCTCAAGCTAAACACAAAAGAAGCAAAGGAGCAAATGAACGATCAACCACACCGTAAAGTGCAATGGCAGAAAGGAAGAGGGGGAGGGAGAAAGGGACTAAGACAGCAAGCAACGAACTTTACAGGTCATGGCCACCACCATAATCCAAGGAATAATTTAAATCAATGGCCATCTGGCAACATGACCTAGCAAACAAGTTGTTCAGTTAAGGTCATTGGGTCAGGTGTCAGAGTTGATGGAATTTGGATCAGCTGATTTCAGATTCAGGTCTAATACTATTTTCCAATAAGCTTGCCTTAAAACATAGAAGCAATATCAGAGAAGCTTGGATCTTGGATCAGCTGATTTCAGGAATTGGCCTCTCTGAGGGCAAAGATACCTAAAGAGGAAAGGCTACTACATTTGGATTCCGCAAACCCCGCGAAAGCGAGATCCACACTGGGAATTGTAGTAGTTGTTGTTGCCTTGTTGATCAGCTGATTTCAGATTCAGGTCTAATGGTGTTTTCACGATAAGCTTGCCTTGAAAATGGGAGCACCGGACAATTTTGGATTAGTTCATATATTGGTTTTAAGTCAAAAGAGGTTGCCCTATTTTGGATTTTTAGCTTTTGGGTCATTCAAGTAGGATAATCAGGATGGGTCAGTTTTGCCAAGTCCATGGACAAAATGTCTTGAAAACGATACCAGAAAAGAAACAAGGGATTGATGTGTCAAAATCTCTCCCACCCGGCCCACCCAACTACGTCCGCTCATTATAGCTCCAGCGTCCAGCTCTAAGCCTGCTGGACATACATTCTGCATTTGTTATCAGTCAAGTCAGACTATCCATATTATGGCCACAGCAGGCAGAGAAATCTGTCAACACCACCCAATAGTTTCACAACTGCTACACGTACTGTATTGAATGACCTGAGTAGAATTCGTGAGGGATTTTGATGCCACTTTTAACAGATAGCAAGATACTTACGTGTAGCTGATCAAAACGCGAAAAAAGCACAGTACAAGTCATGTTGTGGGAACCTTCGAGCATATTAAGAACCTGAAAGCATACAAACTTAAATCATGAGGAGTCCCTACGCACAAACTCTCTCCCACTCTCCCCCTCCTGGTTCGGGATTGTACATGATATAAAGCTCAGTCTATTAACAAAGCAATAAGTACAACTCTCAGACAAGATGAAACACCAACATTATCACAAAAAATTACTGACCTCGGGGTAAAATTCCTTCCTCTCTGGAAGCGAATAAATAATCAAATTCTGGACGCCCTTGATCTACAATGCAAAGATATTAAGAATCAAATTAGTACGGAAAAGGAATATGATGCAACATTATCCTGTTTAACAGATAGTAGAGCAGAATATCTAGAAGCCTTTTGGCCATTAGCGTGGGCAAGTGTACACAGGTGGCAAAGGGGGTGGATTTATGTCCAAAAAAGAGTTTCTGCGACAGCACAATATATTCCCTCAATAGCACTAGCAAAGGCTGTGGGGATTATGTCCAGACAGCATAATATATTGACTCAATAGCACTAGCAACCTTGTAACGGTGGTAAAAGTGGGCTCGTTCAGTGTAAAGCATGATCTTTCGCCGTCCCTGAATGAACCAATTCCGAGCACGAGAGATATCGCTTTGCTTTGTATACCTAACCACCACAAGAAAGGTGCATAATAAAATTGTTAATGCATTCCGAGGTAAGAAATTAAGTTGGGGGAGAACTAGGGACTATTGGAGGCAGTCATATACCAATTAATATAAACAAAGGGCCACAGAAAACTTACTCTCCCAGCAGACAGAAAGAAGCATTTTGCGACTTCAAGAAGTTTCGGATACGGACAAATTCAAAGTAAGAACTTATAAACAACATGATTCCACCCTGCAAAACATGTTTGAGGAGATGGATGATGTTAAGAAGCCAAAATACAACTTGTCTGAGATCATTCGCATTTAATAATGCTGGTAAGACTTAAAAATCTCAAAGAAAATTTAGTTTAACTTTATATACCTGAATTGAATCCTTTATATTCGGAAACACCTGCACCGAGAAATCAGGCTCACATCACCATAATCTTTTTATATAAATTATATATGGATTACGGAACTAAAGTTTCTGTCTCACTTTGTACCAAAGTACTAAGAGTGATGCATCTGTGCCAGATGCCCAGAAGCTAAATTTTATCCCCTCCCTTTTCATATGAGTATGTCCAGAGAAAAATCTTAAGGACAACATAAAGTAGAGATATTAAATTTAAATTCCAGGCTACACTTCCAAACAAAGAACAGCACCCATAGCCCCAGTCAAAAGCCACCACAAAAACCATGTTCTCCTAGGTGCATCGGCACAAGTGCCTCAACTAATACACTAATCCAAAAACTGATGTAAGCTCATTCAACGCCGGATCCAGAAAGATCTATAAAAACATAAAAGAAAAAGAAAAAACAGAGCAAAAAAGCCAGTTCAGGAAGGAAGACTATCAGTACTTGGTGTCCTAGCATGTGATCACAGAGAGGAGAAACTAGGCCCCCGACCAGGAAAAAAAATCCATCCTCTCATAGAAATCACCAAACAATATTATCCAAATTCTATCATCCTCTAGACACGCCAACATTAAGCTCTCAAAGCAATTCCTCAGAGTTCATGCATAAAACATACAATAAGAAAGACCTAGGGAAGATTCCAAATATCTATACTGTTTTGCAATCTCCTGCATATGGAAATATCAAGGAGCCCTATGAATACAAATGCACATCTACCCGTGATAATAATTGGTTGATTTTAAATACATTAGTAAATAAATGTAATGCCAATGACTCTGAGCAATAACTCCATGCAAACCTTTTTGGTAAAGTACTCCAAACGAGCATCATCGACTTCAGCAATGGACTCAGCATCAAACCGCTCATAAACCTGCGTGATAAATGTGAAAGTCAGGAATACAGCAAACATAAACAGACACATGCAGAAAGAAGATTCATATGAACTGAAAAGGATTTAATAAACCTGATGCAGGAAAACAGATGTAGTGAAGACCATCAGTAACATAGCCAATGCAGGCTACAAAGAATGAAAACTGTTGACTTCTCAGCATCTAAATCACTGCTTGACTTTTTGACAATCGGAAGTTCACTGCTCCCTGAATGCTCAAAGTAGCTAACTTCGAAGGAGCTTTGGGGACCACAGGACGAAAAATCTAAGACAACGGAGTGCTTTTCAACAAAATGGCTAATGAACTGATGCAACTTGGCAGATGAGAATGACAACATGTGGGAAGATGATACGGCAGCTTAATTTGGATAAGAGAAATAACCACATCAAACGAATGCCACGCAGCTTTGACCATGGTTAAAAAGGAAAGTCCAAAAGCATTGAAGCAATCTGCTTTCATCCCCTAAAGGCTTTCAGATCCATGGCTTCTTATAAATGATCTTACAGATAAATTAGTCACTTGACAATAAGAGCCCAAATAACACCCAGGAAACAATACCGCAAAGTACATTCTTTAGAACAACAATACATCAAGCTTGAGTTCAAATGTCTGCATGGAAAATTAAGATGCAAAAGACCTTGCAGCCAATATCCCGATATGAAGTTCATAAGAGTTCCATATTCACATCCATCAGCAAAAGTTCATCCTTAACTCAAACCTAACATAGCTTTACAGAAACAAAATACAAGTAATGTTATCCTCAAAACAAGCTGTACCCTACTCTCTCATTTGCTCAAATGTCATTGAGGCATGAAGGACAGTTTCTGTGGAATACATGTCAACAAGCAGAGAGCAACGCCACTCAGTAACAAATACAGAAAAGAGCTAGAATTTTCCCAGCAGAAACAAGGAAAGAAGGCCTTTATGCTGATGAAATACACACCTGGCGCACTGATAGTACAACTTTTGGCAGCACACCTTTGTATTCGCATGACAATCTCAGCTGCAGAAAAAAGCAACACATCAAAGGACAAGACTAGAGCATTCACCCAACTACAATAGTTATAAAACACAACATTAATCAGGAAGATATAAGCACACCTTTCCTTCGAAGTTGAGACAATGGCGATTGAACAAGGCATTTATGTCTGCAAAATAGTTTCATCATCAATTTGTTCTACATGGTAGATATTCAAACATCAACCACAAGATTGATATCATGTATATCGCAGCAGCTCTTCACATTCTTATGAGAAAAGCATGCACAAGTTTCCGCACGGTTTACTAGTCAACGATGAAATGTCTTTCAAAGTGCAAGGGATGCAGGGATCCTCTCAAAGTTAAAAAAGGGTTTCAAGCCTCATAAAACACGACTGATGACAAATGAAAATGGAAAAGAACCTGCATGCCTCAGTTGTGACTTTCTCCCTTTTTCTCAAGACAAATAATGGGATAATGTAAACAAAAAAGACGTCAAAGTGAGTCACCATCTCGATCTTAGTTTAAACAGGCGAGGAGCACTGCGGCGTTAGGGACCCAAGGTGCGAGGCACAAGGCGCGAGCACAAGCACAGGCGCACGCATCATGGATGCGAGGCGCCTCTAATGCAAATTTTTTTTTAAGTATCTCATACTTCACAAAGCATGTTTTGCGAAACAAGTTAATAAATGCATTAAAAATATATTAGACATCAATATGACTACTAAACACCGCAATAACCTTATGTTATCTTATCATCGTAGTTCTCCAATGAACATACTTACGGTACAAGTTTAGCTCACCTTTTATCTCCCAAGGAAGGAAAAGAAGAAAAAAGGTAAAGACAAGGCTAAGAAAAAGAAGAAAAAGGGGGGAAGATATAGGCTAGCATCCTTGAGGCGCACCTCTCTCCTCCGAGGCGCTGACCGTAGCCTTATGCCAAGGTGCGCCTAGGCGTGCCTCAGGCAGGCTTTGTTAAACTCAGATCTCGATAAGAAAATTAGTTCACTCAACATCCAGCAAAACTAATAGCTGTTGACTTTCTCAGCAAAAACAAGAAAACTAGAGAGCATGATCAATCTAAAGTAACCTAAATACTTTCCCTTTAACTTCCCAATAGACAACAGAGAACCACCTCTGTAACCATCTGACTCCATTGTGGCTTGTGTAACAGTATAAAATACCTGCAAGAAACTTATACCTGGATTCAGATAGGAACTTAATATAATTGTTTGGCGATAAAAATTGTGCATGTCCATCAAGGTACCTACACATAAAAAACCATCAATCATCAATTTAAATTGAATTGATCAAATAAAATGAGTCAGCTGCATGAATATTGGGGAAAAAAAAAAAATCTTACATTGCCTAACACGCAATGATATCAGTTCCATGTTTGCTTGGAAGGCAGGCGATTAAGATGTTCAACACTTTATTGAGTGAGACCAGTTCTGCAAAATTGTCTTAACAAATTAAAGGAAGAAAAGGACAGCCGCCTCCCTTGGATAAGGGGAAGAGTGCAATTAAACTGCTTGATTTTGCTGTCATATCTGATTAACAGCAGCACATACCTGCATAGCTATTACATCTGCATGATCTATAAGCAGAATCTGTGCACGAAATATAAACAAAAGTAATTACTTCTCACATCCATTTTGTATTTGTATTCTTTCTAAGTGCAAGAAATAATGGTACTCAGAATTACCTCTATGAAGAGAGATAGTCAATGTCTTTTTCCTTGTTCTTTTCAGCTTCTCCAATTTTCTGCGGAAACAAATATCAAAAGCTCACTCCAACATCATCAAGAAGAAAATGAGCTATGCCCCAAAAGTCATCCATCATCGACGCTTTTTTCACCATCCCAAAAGTATATACTTATATGCTCTCCCCCCCCCCCCAAAAAAAAAGGAAACAGACAATATAGGCAAACAAACATGACAATATGGTGACATACCCTCTTCCTTTTGCAGGTCAAAGCCAAATAGATGGGGGCAAAATCTCATACAAATTCCAAACAAAGAAAGCACATCACATGAAAATTCTATTCAGAAAAGGATATCTTGACATTCTAAACAGAGAAACTCAAGAAGCAAGTTAAAAGCCAAGAAGAATGCCAAGCGATGTCGACATGGATTCAAATGTGGCTATTCCGTGGCAGAACGGCCACTCCAAAAAAGTTTACAAGTTGATTGATAGCATATTCACCCAAGACACCCAAGATATGCTATGCAATTGCCGCATTATAGTAGTTGGCATTATATTTGCTATGCGGTAGCAGTCATGACTGCAATGCATTTTGAATCCTTGGGTGTCTCACTAGCGTAGTAATGCACAGCAGTAACGAGGAAGGGCCCCAAACAAAATATATGTGGTTGAGTTATAACTGAGTTTTACCAACGTAACCAAGAAACAAGTGCCCGTCACGATTAGTGATGGTTAGTGGGATAATCTGGCTGGCCCTGGAATTTCCTGTCCGTTGCTTGGTCTGACACAGAACAGACTTTTCACCTTCAGGATGTCTGTTTCGGGCTCCCCACACCAAAATCAGCTCAGATCAGCCAGCCTAATAGTGCAAATCCCAGGAACCAAATGTGCTAGTTCCATCGCCATGCTAATCTGCATCCTTCCTGGATATAGACTCTCTCAAATTCATTCACCTAAATCTCACAGTTCTGGTTCAGTGAGGGACCATGCTGAAGCTGACGTAACACAGGCCTGATTGCTGTGCCATCACTAGTCATAATTGGGCCACCTAGTTCAAGACATCCCCTACACATACCACTGAAACAGTGGAACTTCACCTCCTCACATGGAAAAAAATCACGGAATGGCACAGAGAGCCACTTCAGAATGTTGAGGAGATTCAAGAGGGAGCCCACTTCAACCAAGGTCCTGACAACAAGCCCAAGTGAGATTCCATCCTAAAACCAATTGGCAATAAGAGGAGTAGCCCACTTGGCTTATATATCATGTTCCTTTTCTTCAAACTCCAAATATGGGACTCTTCACTCATCATGGCGGAGCTACATTAGGGCAAGGGGGGTCAATTGACCCCCCAGCTTTTTGGGAAAAAATATTAAATATGGAATATTTTATGTGGATAAACAAATAATATATATTAATTATGATCACATACATTTTGCAAATGTGTGCCTAACAGGATGGTCGGCTACTCTTTACTTGTTTCAGGGGTCACGGGTTAGACTCTCATCACTCTCCTTCTGCGTGCCTTGTATGTTTTTTTTTTTTTTTTTTTTAAGTTTTGCCCATTCATTTTTTCCTAATTTCTCTGCTCTCGACTCTCTAGTCTTGCTTCGCTTTCCTCCTCAGACGCACTCTCTCTCCCCAACCCACCGCCCACACACTCTCTCTCTCTCTCTCACTCTCTGCAGTCTGCTCAGCCCAGTCGCCGACCGGCGACGCCGCCGGCAGCCGCCTCCACTCCTTCTCAACTCTCCTCCTAACTCCTAAGTCCTAAATCCCATTTGAGGTAACCCCCAAAAATTCTCAATTTTGTTTTTAATTTTTGTATTTGTAAATAATTATGTTATTTTACTGATTTTAGTTAGATTTTATATTAAATAATTGATTAACTTAGCTTAGTTTGAAAAAGCGCGAGGCGCACTGAGGTGCAAAGGGTCCCGAGGCGCGAGACGGAGGCGCGCGCCTCAAGCATGCGAACCTTTTTTTAGCTAAAAAAAGGTTGAAAGCAGTTTTCATGACTTATTTATGATAATTGAGTAAAATAGTGCATCAAAGAAGAATTACACATCAATATAAGTACCAAGAGTATCGCAAATAGTCCACAAGAAGGTATTTAGCATGACAATATTCTAAAAAGTGAAAACACACACCACACGAAATTAGTAGAAGTTTAGAAACAAGAACAAGCATAGTCATGAAGAAAAAATGAATAACATATAACATAGTCATGAAAGAAAAAACTGAAAGGCCCTGGCAGTGGGCTGACCAAAACCAAATTGGGTTGTTGCTAATTTTTTTTAAAAAAAAAAAAAAAAAAACCCCCAAGATGTCTAACACTAAACACCCAAAGCCAGTGCCTACCCAGCAAATTAAAAAAAACACAAAAACAAAAACCCTAACATTTCCCAGCAACACCGAAAACAGAACGGAGGAGGAGGAGGAGGAAAGCTGCAACCCGAAACAGAGCAGAAAGCAGATGAAAAGGCTAACAGTGACAGACAAGTCGAAAGAGAGGGTGAGAGCTTAAGGGAGAGGAAAAACAAAAAAGGAGAAACAGTGTTCGACAGCCATGGCTGGCCGATGACTGTGGTCAGAGAAGAAGAAGAACAGGGACGAAAGAAGAGAAGAAAAGAAGGAAGAACCAGACATACCTGATGGGAGCAGATGAGGGCTTCAACTGAGAAGAAGAGAAGAAGAGAACAACAGGTTTCGAAGGCTTCGGGCCTTCGACAGAGAGAAGAAGCGATTGAAGATGCCAGCCACACTGCCACAGCTAAGTTTCCATTATTCTTTTCAATTCTCTTTTTTTTTTTAAAGGAAACTTTAAGTTCCTCTGGGCGCGCGAGGCGCTCGCTTTGCGCCTCGGCGTGAGGTGCCATGAGGCGGCACGACCTCACATGGCATCTGGAATGGGCTTCGCCTGGGTGTGTGGTGAGGCGCCGCCTGTGCGCCTCTCGCCTAGGAGCACCTAGGCGCGCCTCACCTGCGCTTTTTTAAACTAATAACTTAGTGAATTACTCATGATTTATGAATTAAAAATGAGGATTTTAACCTAATTGCCTTCTTGGTTGTTCTTGGTTGAAAGATTTAAAGTGGCTTAATTTTTTTGCATTGCTTCCTTGTTTATATTTAAGTTTACCAATTTTATTGAATTTGTGTTGAATAAGTGGTTAATTTAGAGATTTACTCCTCAATTAAAAAATTAGGTTTTGCCTTTCTTGATCGAGAATTTAGAAATTAGAATTATTTTTTTTTTGGTAAGTAAATCAAAGATGTGTATAAAAAGACACCAAGGGGATGTCACCCATGTACAAAAGGGGCACTACAAAAACATTATGCCCTTAAGCTCTCATCCATTATGCAATCGATAAAAGCAAAAAATTTAACTGTTTGTCACCACTAAGCCCTACACAACAACCTCAAAAAATAGAGCTTGAAATCTTGAAATGACAAGATTTTGTCCTCGAAAATACGGCGATTCTCTCTTCCAAGTAGCCCCACCAAATAGCCAAAGGAATCATGTTCCAAACTCCAAGGACCCAGCTCTTCTTCATCCTTCTCCTCCAAACCACCACCACATCTCTCACATTAGAAGGTTGAACCCAACTAATCCCCATAGAGAGAGATAAATCCCAAAGTGAAGAACCCACCGACAATGTACAAGAAGATGACCCACAGTTTTCTTCCTCCTCAAAATTTCTTTTCTTAAGCATGTCGTCCGTGGAATCTTGCCTAAGGTGGCTGCCCAAGCAAAGAAACACACTTTTGTGGGAGCTTTAGACTTCCAAATAGACTTGCAGAAAATCACAACCGTCCAAGTCTTCAAATTGTGTGGAACAAAAGCTCTTGACAGTAAAGGAACCCTTAAAGTTTAGTGGCCACACAATCTCATCATACCTTGGGACAGAACCTTTTGCAGCAAGTACGCTAACAAATTACAAACACTATCCTCTTCCCAATCATTAAGACTCCTTACAAAAGTCAAATCCCAATGGCTAACGTCACCATTCCAAAAACAACTTCTTTACCGTGGCATACTTTAGACGAGCCATCCTAAAAGATCGGAAAAAGATTTTTTAAAGGGCGATCCCCACACCAAACATCGTGCCAAAATAATACCCTTGATCCATCCCTCACCTCAAAATGCACTAAAGATTTGAAACGCTCGAGACCTGCTAAGATAGATTTTCAACAACCAACCCCGAGGATAAGGACTCTTTTTACTCCACCAACCCAACTCGTCTATCCCATATTTTGCCTTGATCACATTTTTCACATAGCACTATCCTCTCTTGCAAACCTCCACAGCCATTTGGTCTTCAACGCTTCATTCATAACACGAAGAGGTCTTATGCCAAGTCCTCCCCGCTGTTTAGACGACATACCTCATTCCAGTTGACCCAGTGGAAGCCGTTACCATTTTCGTTGGAATTTCAAAGAAAATCTCTCATGATTTTCTCTAACCGACTAGCAATGCTAGCTGGATGGTGAATAAAGACATGAAGTAGATGGGCAGACTACACAAAGTGCTTCTCAAAAGAGTCAATCTACCCCCTCTGGACAAAAGCTTTGACTTCCAGCCTGCCAATCTCTTATGAAACCTCTCAATAACTGGATCCCAAATTGCTATGCTCTTATAAGGAGCACCAAGAGGAAGACCAAGATATGAAGAAGGCAGATGATCAACTCCGCACCAAAAAAAACGGGCCAACACATGAACATTAGGCACATCGCCAACCGGAATGAGTGCACTTTTGGAGAGGTTGACCCTTAGTCCGACATAGCTTCAAACAGGAGAAGGATGCACCTTAAGTAGCCCAAATTACTTCATCCGGCTTGCAAAAACAAGGGTATCGTCGGCAAAGAGCAAATGGGATATCATCAAACCCTCGGAATGAGGATTAATATGAAAGCCGTTCAAGAAACCTTCCTCACCTGCTTTAATCACCAATCTACTGAGAGTCTCCATAACCCAAATGAATAATAAAGGCGACAACGGGTCACCTTGCCTTAGGCCTCTTGAGCTTGAGAAAAAACCAGATGCTTCACCATTAACTAAGATAGAAAAGCACACAGTGGAAATATAAAAAGAGATCCATTTCCTCCACTTGTTTGGAAAGCCCATTGAATAGCCAAAAGGAAACTCCAAGAAACATGCTTCTCAGTGTCAACAAAGAAAGAAAAGATGCTTCACAGATAGAGAAGCTGGAAATATAAAAAGAGTCTCTTCAACTTGAGAAAAAACCAGATGCTTCACCATTAACTAAGACAAAGAAGCTCACAGTGGAAATACAAAAAGAGATCCATTTCCTCCACTTGTTTGGAAAGCCCATTTTCTTAAGAATAGCCAAGAGGAAACTCCAAGAGACATGATCATAAGCCTTCTCAATGTCAAACTTACAAAGGATATCAGAAATCCCAGATCTAATATAAGAATCAATGCACTCATTCGTAATCAAGGCAGCATCCAAAATTTAACGGCTAGGAACAAAGGCATGCTACGAGGGATCCACAACTTTTCCAACCACTCTCCTCAATCTTGAAGCGAGGACTTTGGCAAGAATCTTATATACACTTCCTACTAAACTGATAGGCCTAAAAGATTTAATATCATCTGCACCAGCCACTTTGGGAATCAAGGTAATAAAAGTAGCATTTAAACTTTTCTCAAAAACACCCTTATCATGAAAGTCAGCAAAAAATCCCATAATCTCCCCCTTGGCAATAGACCAACAATGCTGAAAGAAAGCTATATTGAACCCGTCTGCCCTGGAGCTTTCTCGTTACCTAACTCAGAGATGGCATTCCACACTTCATCTTCAGTGAAATCTTTTACAAGATCGCTAGCATCGTCAGGGCTAATAGAGGCAAAAGCGATTCCATCAAGAAAAAACCTTGACGGTTGATCTTCATGATACAGATTCTCATAGAAGTTGACAATCGCATTTCTGGCGGAGGCAGCATCAACATAAAACTCGCCATCCACTTGAATTTTGTGAATAGCATTAAACTTTCTTCTCCTATTTGCCACCTGGTGGAAAAATTTGGTATTACGATCACCATCCTCAATCCACTGTTGCTTTGCTCTTTGGCGCCAAAAGATATCAATGAATTTTCGCACCATAGAGAGTTCTTTTTTAACTCCCAATCTCTCAAATCTATCCGCCCAAGAGAGAGACTGTTGCTGCTCCTTCTCATCTAAGAGCTTCACTTTATCCACCAGACTAGCCATCTTAAACTCTAAATGGCCAAACACTTCCCTGTTCCACTGTTTAAGTTGGGTCTTCAAAAAGTTGAGTTTCTTTGCCAAAATAAAACTCGAACGGCAAATAACATTCAGTTCACCTCAAACAGGTTTGACAAGGTCATCAAATCCATACGCCTCAAGCCACATATTCTCGAATTTAAAAGGACGTCTACCTCTAGAGACTTCCCCAACCCTCAGAAGAATGTGAAAATGGTCCGAAGTAATCTTCGGAAGGGTAACCTGATGAACCCCCTGGAAATGATCTTCCCACTCAACCGAGAAGAGAAATCGATTGATGCGAGATAACACAGGAACCTCCTCATGACTGGACCAAGTAAAGCAAGCACCTTCTAAAGGAGGGTCAACAAGATTGCAAGAATCAATAAAACTAGAGAACTCTCTCATTGCCCAAGACGACCGACCGCCTGTGGATCTCTCTGAAGGAAACCTAATGACATTAAAATCCCCACCTAAACACCACGGAATGTCCCACGAAGACATAAAGAACGACAACTCCTCAAATAAAGCCCGTCGCATATAGTCGTCATTAGGCCCATAGACCCCAATCAGACCCCACTCAAAATTGTCCTCCAGAGACTTAAACCTACCTTAGTTTAAAAAAGCGCGCCCTAGGCACAGAAAAGCCCAAAGCCCTCACCCTTGCGCCTTGGAGGGGGTCAGGCGCAGCCCATTCATTAGGCGAGCGCTTCTGGGGCTTTTTGGGGCTTTTTTATGAGGCGCGCTTTTGGGGCTTCTTGGATCTTAAGTGCTGTTGGAGGAAAAAGTTAAAAAAAAAAAAAAAAAATGCAGATCATACCCAAAAGGCCTTCGCTGCTCCAGACCTTCTCTCATTCGAGCCTTCTCTGCCTCTCAGCCTCCTTCCTCCTTCAGTCCAGACTCCAGCACAAACCCTAGCTCTGCGGCAGCTATGTAAGTGGTCCTCTACTCCTTTGTGCTTGCATTTTTCCATCACACTCCTCCTCCTTCTCTGTGAGTTGAATCCCATGGAAGGGGATTCGAGCTCTCTCCCTTGTTTTTTTTTTTTTTTTTTGCTTGAAAGGTTCCAGGGCACGGTGCAGCTACAGTAACCCACTGCCCAGGTCCCCTTCCTCTCTTCTTTCAGCTCTCTCGAAGACCCCCTATCTAAATACCCCCCTGTCTAATTCCACGGGCAGCAAGCCTTAAATTTAAGTTGAAGGGTTTATGTGTCAACTTTTAAACTTTTAATTATTGATTGCTTTGTTTAATTGGTTGTTTGTTTTTTTTTTTTTTTTGGTTGAAAATTGTAGTGAGCTCATTTGAGGTGTTGATTTTTGGGTTGAATCACTTGAATGGAGGATACCCTTCTATGGCTATGCTAGTTTCTGTCTTTTAAGACTTCTACTATCTTATGGTGTGTGCTTTGACAAACTATGATGTTATATTACCGTATTTTATGACTGTTTGCAATGTTATTCGTGGTTATCTTGATGTCCAATTCCTTACTTGATGTCATTATCTACCTTATTTTCAAAGAAATGTGGTTTGGGAATGATTTTGGAGCATTTTATAGTGAAAGCGCACCTCGCGTCTTAAAAGCTTACGCCTTTGCCTCAAAGCCTGCGCCCCGGGCTCCAGGACACTTTGCGCTTTTTTGCGCCTCGGGTTTTTTTAATCTAAGAAACCTACAGCACACAGAAAATGACCCAATGTGAGATTCACCGAGCTCCAAGACTTGAGGATCCCAAATAACAATGCCTCCTGAGCGACCCATTGAAGGTAAGTAAAGCCACTCAATCGGTCGACGACCCCACAAACTAATAGCTAACGACCAACTAACCACCTCCAACTTAGATTCTTGGAGAAATAGCAACATCACAAGCAAAAGTACGCAACACCACTTAACATTTCCCCCACTTATTTGGACAATTAAGCCCCCTGACATTCCAAGCAAGCAAATTAACGGCGGGCCCCATCCGAAAACAGCCTATCCCTATCAACTTCATCCCCCATACTCTCTTTAACCGACTGTTCCCTTCTCATTCTATTTGCTTCCAACGATGCAAGAAAAGAAAGCAACTCCATTTCTCTACCTTCAATGGCCAGACCCATCTTCTTACAAAAAAAGACCATTCTTTCCAAGATCCACGCTTACTTTAGGCAAATTTGTGTATTATTAATCTTGCCCTCCCTTACTTTGAATCCTGACTCCGCCCCTGTCACTCATGTGTGACATTCCCAACATAGAACAGTTAGCACTTAGCAGTCCATGTCTTCTTCATCATCCTTTTGCTTTCGGGACATAGCTGATCTTTCTAGATTTAATCCAGAAGACTACAAAAAGAGAAACCAAGCACAAGAAGGTGATCAATTGTCCTCACAGTTGAGACCTACAAACATTTGTAAGTAAAATATTTGTCGTATCCTTCCATACTATCAAGCAATCACATGGCATTACATTTAACATGGCCATAGGATATCCCTGTCCAATTAAGTTGCATAGGCTTTTCACAAGCTAAAGTCTTTACTATCATGCAAGCATAACACCATATTGTCCACATTCTAGGTGGAAGAGAACACCACATGGTCATAACACGAAGTCAATACCAGTTTAGGCCTATCAGCCTTGTAGAGACTGTCTACAAAACCCTGGCCAAAGCCCGTGCTTTGAGGCTGAGGAAAGTTGTTGGCAAAGTTGTTAGCCCTAATCATCATGCTTTCATTCAGGGTCATCAAATTTTGGATGCAACTTTAACAGCTTATGAGTGTCTTGGTTTCTACATGAAGTCAAATCAATCAAATATTCTTTGCAAGCTCGATATTGAAAAGGCTTAAGACCATGTTTTTTGGAAGCTACTTATGGCTCCACTTGAAAAAAGGGCTTCCCAAGCAAATGGAGGTGGACGTATTTTTGCATCTATATCATTCACTATTCAATATTGATTAATGGTGAAGCATTGGGGTTTTTCTCAAACTCCAGAGGGTTGCGCCAAGTTGACCCATTATCTCAACTATTATTTATGTTAATGATAGAGCAAATGAGTAGGTTGTTGAACAATGCTATTGAGGGGGGCATTCTGGAAGGTTTTCAAATCACTAAAGCTAGGTCAGAGAGCATGCTGATTCCCATTTGCTCTTCGCTGATGAAGCTTTATTTTTATTTTTATGTTTTCCAAGCTAGAGGAGAGAAATTTGGATATCTGGGGTGCATTTTGTTGTTATTTGAAACAATGTCCGACTTCAATAGCTAAAAGTGTTCTCATCCCTATCAGAGAGGTCCCAAAGCTCCATCATCTAGCGCAGTTCTTTGGTTGCCGGATTGACTCATAGTTGCCTGGTTCGCAGGTCGTCCCCTGGAACCGCAAACTGGTTCGTGCATCCCAGAACGCAGGTCAAAGATGATCCGGATCGGGGTGGATCGTGACCCAATACATTGATGCCGGCGTCCCAAATAGAGCTCTTTCTCCTGTAGCACGAACTTGGCATGAGGAGAGAGAGAATAGAATAGAAGGAGACTAGAAGAGGGACCGGCTTTGGATAGAGCTGCTTTTTTTTAATGATGACAGTGGGTAGAGAGGTAGAGGGAGAGAGTGCACAATAAACGAGGTCTATTCAATACCCTGTGTTCGTATATATCCTATTTCAGATAAGCACAGTAACAAAGGTTTGGCTCTTCATTTACTGCTTCCTATATGCTCTGTATCCCATGGCATTATGCCAACCTATTTACACAGATTCCAATGTTCGGGCATTTACTCATCTGAGTGGGGTATGAATTTTCACTTGAAAGGATATCCTAATTACTTAAATAGTATGCTCGAATGGAAGGAGACTAGAAGAGGGACCGGCTTTGGATAGAGCTGCTTTTTTTTAATGATGACAATGGGTAGAGAGGCAGAGGGAAAGAGTGCACAATAACTGAGGTCTCTTCAATACCCTGTGTTCGTATATATCCTATTTCAGATAAGCACAGTAACAAAGGTTTGACTCTTCATTTACTGCTTCCTATATGCTCCGTATCCCATGGCATTATGCCAGCCTATTTACACAGATTCCAATGTTTGGGCATTTACTCATCTGAGTGGGGTATGAATTTTCACTTGAAAGGATATCCTAATTACTTAAATAGTATGCTAATATCTACTACCGTCAAATTTTTAAAAGAAATTAAAATTTTAGTGGGGAAATACTCTTCTATATATATATATAGATATATAATCCTATATATATAGATATATAATATATATATATATATATATATATATATATATATATATATCTATCTATATATATATATATATATATATGAGACGAATCTGGTAGGATGAGGCCTTGTGTAGGATGAGTTGAATGAGGTGATCAGTAGTGATCAGTAGCTATTGTGTCAGTGATCGTAAGCATTACCTTGGTGATCAATATATCTTGAACAAATTTCCCAAGGTTGCCTTAAAGGTATGTTGATCACCAAGTTAATACTAGCGATCACTGGAACAATAGGTACTGATCACTACTAGGATGAGGTGATCAGTAGTGATCAGTAGCTATTGTATTAGTGATCATTAGCATTACCTTAGTGATCAACATATCTTGAACCAACAAATAAGATTGTTCACAACAAATATAAAATAGGGACATAACTGAATGTGATGGGTTAGAGGGATTATTCACTACTTTTTCTTCATTTGAATAAACCAAAAGGGGGGGAAAACATACATAACTCGTCAATAGAAAAGCACAATACAAGGAATCCGTGTAAAAGACTAACACATGAACTACCCGAAAATCCCAACAAAGGCAACAAAACCAACAGGAAATGGGGTCCATAGAGATGTTTCGATCAAAACAATATTCCTACCCCTGCCCAAAGAAAAAGAGGTCACCATCGTTGAATACTTGAAGAACCAAAGACAAAAGGTTCCCAATTAATAGATTCTAGCAAAGTCAGTGATCATCAAAAACACAGCATGGAAAAGTTATTCAGACTCTAAACCCCCCCCCCCAAAAAAAAAAAACCCTAGCCGGGCACAAAAAAAAGGGAAGAGAAAAGTAAAGCCCCTGTTTCTTCCACCAAGAAAACAGCATAGGAGCTTAGGAATGAGAACACCTGGCCCCAAATCATGAACACACAACAATATTCAAACGTAGTTTATTGCTACAGCTGTCTCCTTTTTTTTTGGGGGGGGGGGCGTGCTGGTTTGTTGCTCCGTTGAAATCCCTACTTCTATTGATTTCCCAATTCTTTACCACTTTTTTCTTTTTTGGGGGGGGGGGGGGGGAGGTTGTGAGGGGCTGTGGGCAGAATGATCTCCACACTATTAAGTATATAAGGCTGAAAAGGGCACCGCACTAATAGAATGCTATATACACGGCAAAAATGTTTTTGTAAGACCAATTGCCTCAATGCATGCACTTGACTTACGAGAACTTTGTATAGATCGAGTCAAGTTCTAAATCATGGTACAAAATCGACTTTTTTAGGATTTTGTTAATAAGATTATCCATGAAAGTGGGAGGGCATGATTTATTTTGTGAGTGCCCCTTTTGTACATGGGTGACATCCCTTTGCTGTCTCATACAAATTTTTGGTTACTTGTCCCAAAAAAAATTTTAAACTCAATGCATGCAATTGCATTCACAAAAGTAAAGCAACAACTTTCAGGTTACAGCCAAAAGAAGATAACTGAAATAGCACAAGAGAAGTCTCCTTACAGTAATCAAGCCCAGAGGGGAGGCAACAATTATGTCTGAAGAATAGAAATCACTGTATAACCTTATGCTTTTCCTGTCAAACCAAACTTAGAGTATGATATTTAAGTCATTGAAGTGAAAAAAGATGACAGAAACATAGTAAATACATATACTCCTCATTTAGCACCGAAGCCTAGGAGATGCCTGATATTCAAGCACAGCTTATCCTTTTTTATGCTTATAGGCTTGTAGAGTCAGAAAACTCCACCCAAGAAAACCTTTGACAAAAGTAAAGACATAGCTGTAACAAAAATAATAACAGCAATGGATAATGATAGAAAATACCTCGTAAACTTTATCCCAACCATAAAGTGGTCATTGTTATTAGCACCAAACAATGCCTGATAATCAGCAGGTTTAGAAGGTTTCTGTTGCTTGGCCTCAAGTTCATCCTCCTCACCAGCATCCACTCCAAACTCATTACAAAACCTTTCCATATACTCTACATTCACCTAAGAATAGCATGACAAGCCAATTAGAGCAAATGAATAAAAAGTAAAGCGACAATTACTTTCCAACAAAGTCACGCTGCAAATGATACCATATGTAAAGGGACCTGTTCCTTCCATTATCGACTATCAAGGCCCATTCCTCAACTATCATCCCTGTTAGAAGTGCCAGTTATGTCAAACTTTAGCTACATTTGGCACAGAGTGGATGTTTTTCAGCTGCTAAACACACGTTTTTAGAAAGTGGGCTGTCCCCTTTCTTCAACTTGTGGATAGAGCAAATGGTCCTCATCAGCTGAGATTGAACACTAAACAGCTTGTCAAGTCATCATAAAGAAAATGTACATCTAGCAAGCTAAAGCAGAGCCCTAGAAGCTCAACTGATCTGTTCCACTGGTCACAGCAAAGATGGTTCAGGTTCATAATGTAACCCCAGAAACCTCTTACAAATCAAACAGCTGAAACTTAGAGCTTGAGGACTCTAGTATCTTTGAAAGTTGACCTCAGAAAAGATTCCCTATTGGAATGGTAAACACTTCACCAAGAAACCTTGTATGAAGGATATCCAGAACCATCAAAGTTTGCAAATCACGAAGATGACAACACTCAAGAAGTGATTTGCCAGGAGTGTAAAGGGTAGAGATCTCAAGATTTACAGAGAACAGCAGACAAAGAAATTTCTACCTCCAATATGCTGTAAAGGCACACATAATGTGGCCAGAACAGGCAGTTTATGTGAAAGGACTAATTACTACATAGGTATTTTGAAAGCACAAGATCATGTTTTCATAATGTAGAGTTTTATACCAGAGGAAATCAATTCTAGAGCTTCTGCAGCTTAGCGCAGCAAAGCATATTCCCTATCTAGTATCCATGCTTTGCAGGATTTGCATAGTGCTTATTCCCACCCTACCCTCCCACTTTTTTTGCCCGGGGGTGGGGAGGGGGGGCGGGAGGTGTTGTGTATGCATGAATCTGTGAGATAATGTTAAATGCCTTCAACCTCATATAACTTGCTACAAAAGAAAGAAATGCATAAACAAGCGAAATTTGAAACCTTGTTTCCTGATGGAGCCAGCTGTACAAGCCTCCTCACAAGACGAAGAGCAACACTTGCTAATGGAAGCAATATCAGTACCTAGAAAAGGTATTTCCGAGTCAGTATAGGTTATAATAAATAGCTCTCACAAGATAGCATTAGTTACAAATGGAAAGGGCCAGTAAGTAAAACAGACTAAAATGCTCTCCACCTAGCAGACTTGGGATTGAACATTGAAGACCAAGAAGATGATTGAAATTTTGAGAAATTATATATATCAAGACATCAAAACCAATAAAAATCACACTTTGCCACAAATAGTCATCAAGAACAATAATGGGAAACTCTATCATGCAATCTATTCAAGAACAAACATCACTAATCCCAAATCTAGTATATTCACAAACCAATATACAGGTGTCCCTTACAATTGCAAGGATCAAAGCAGCAATTAGTCTATGTTAGTTTATAGCACGAACTAGTCATAAAGTTAACCAGTCCCACAATTCAGGTGTAAGAGAAGCATATAGGGTCGCATTTTCGCTCCTCTGTTCCATAATTCCAAGGCTACTTATCTAGATCCTCTTTGGCTCCCGAACAAAGTACAATATGGGTCAATAATTGGTGGCATAATCATGAAAACACCAAAATACAAGAAGCCCACTATGGTTGTCGCTGAAGCAGGCGTCTAGGGAGGTCCAGATGCATAGACAGCCTCATGGCTGACAAGCAGAGAAGCTGTTTCCAGATGCCCCACAACAACCAACAAAAGAAAAACAAAGTTCCAAACTTAATTGAAAAAGCTCGAAAACAAACAGAACAAAGCCACAAAAGAATGAGTATGGTCAAACACAAAAGCTTATCCAGCAACAGATAACTGTATACAGCCTGCTCGCTTCGATGATATATATCATTCTTTTCCTTTTTGAAAATAGATCAAAGGGTATATATTTTCTTTCAATGAGTAATCAATGGTGCATTAAAAGACACAAAGAAATGTCTTCATATACAAAAAAAGGTCAAATCCAAAAATCTCCATGCCTCGTCAAGGGGATGTCTCCATATACAAAAATGGTCAAATACAAAAATTCCCATGCCTCAAGCTCTCATGGATGATATATCTACCAAATCCAAAAGATTCTTCTAGATCATTAAAATTCAGACACAAATCTATGATTCAACATCACATCTAGTATACCCTTGCTCTCATAGACCATATTTTGCATGAATACTTTAGTCAAACATACCTTTGGCCGAGTAAAGCCTTGATCAAGGTAATTACTGCTAGTAATCACTTCCTCCCTGGCAGTTTCTGGATGCTTGGCTAATTTTGCGTCATTTTTTGCTATAATATCCCTAGTTTGAAAGACATGATTAAGCTGAAAGAAGGATAAGGAATGAGCATCAACTCAAGTTCTAAAGAACTGCATATATATTAAAAAAAGGGGGGGGGGGGAAGAAAAAAGGCATGGCAGGCCACCCAAAGGAGAATACTGACCGAATGCATTATATATGCGTCCATGACGCTTGAGTCTTCATCTGAGCCTTTATGATAGAAGCCTTTCTTGTGATGATGAAGTATATCTCTATAGCTATTGCCTATGAAGCACACATAAGATGAAAAAAAAAAAATAGAATAGTACTTAGTGTAGCAAAGAACTAAGAGCTTCCAAAACAGGGAAAAGATTACAGATTCATTTAGCTCTTGTCACGGACACTTGAGAAAGCACACTGATAAAGAAAATAAATATATGTCTCACTAAATCACTCTCTTTTTTTTTTGTTCAGCAGAAATAAGCAGTCCATGCCTTTCACAGAAACCATGGAAAACATGCTAAAAGAAGAGTTCTTAATGAGGCAAGGAGGTGTTTTATGTGCCTTTTTTTTTTTTTTTTTGATCAGGAAAAGAATAGATATATTTCATTAACAAAAGACTGGATGCAAAGATAGCATCCTACAAAAGGCTATACACATCCCATATGCACAGAATCCACAAAATCTAAGAGATCAAGAGAAGAGTAACAAAAGATCCCTTTGTCCCAAAAATAGAGAGCCTCGATAAAATAATCTTTAAAACATTCAAGTGGAATCTCCATATCCTCAAAGACTCTTCTATTTCTTTCGCGCCAAATGCTCCAAAAAATTGCATAAGGAAATAATCTAGCAATCTTCTTCTTCGCTTTTCTACCAAAAAAGCCCTCCCATGCATAGAGGTGTTCCGAAATAGAATTGGATAAAACCCAAGAAACTCCCAAGCAACTAAACGCTAGATCCCAAAGAGCTTTTACAAAAGGGCAATGAAGCAATAAGTGGTTCACCGATTCTGCTGCAGCGTTGCATAACGGGCACCAGTTCACCAAGATCTTACCCCTCTTTTGCAAATTATCGAAAGTCATACTATCATGGGTAGCCTTCTAAACAAAAAAAGACACTCTAAATGGAGCCAGAGATTTCCAAATGATCTTCCATGGGAAACACATTCTCCATATTCGATGCAAAGGTGCAGAAGGCATAGAGACAAGCCTCATATAATAAGACTTCACCGTGAAGCTCCCTTTAGGATTGAGATCCCATTTGACTGAATCAAGAGAGGATTGCCCGATAAGAATCCCATTCAGCTCAATAAGCAAGCTTATAAGGGAGGTGTTTTATGTGCCTTAAGGAGGGGAAACCGGTTGGCCACCTCCTTGATCGTCGTCGTTGGTCTTTTTGTTTAGCATTTGACTCCCTGGTCAATGAGGGCAAGTTGGGTTCAACCATTGAACGTCAAAGATGTGTTCCTGTCTTCAAGAATGATGGAAAATGGTCAGTTTCTTGGGATTTGGAAGCTGATTCCTTCGGCTGTTGGTGGAATGCATCAAAAGGAATCAGCGGATTTTTGAGGACAAAGCTATATCCTATCAAGAAAGCTTTTTTTGTGGAGAATTTTGAATAAATGGAATGGAGGGCTCAATTGTGGAAAAAGTTGACTTTTTTAGTTATTTATAAATAAGATCATGCATTAGAGCTTAAGGGCATGATGATTTTTGTAATAGCACCTTTTGTAAATGGGAGACATCCTCTTAGGATTTCCTAATATCAAAGTCATAAATATCATACCAGGTGCCATAATATTTCTTACTAGAATGGTACACCTCATACAAGCACTGGAATTCTTGTACCAGCTCCTAGAAGATGGCATTTCGAAAAAACAGCGAGAATTTCATATATGCCAATTTCATCATAAAAGCCATTCCACAAAAACAAGCATATCAGTGTAGCAGCCCTGCTGACCCTTTTGATTACTAAACCTAGAACCTAACCCAAGAAAGAAAACCCTATATTATACATCTCTCTCTCTCTTATATAAGTGAGTGATAATAGAACCGAACCCTAAACGTAAACTACCCAATTCGCAACTTCACTACCCTCAAGTCCCCCAGCCCCACTGTCACTCTCTGTCTTCTTGTTAACTCTACCAACCAAAAACAAAAAAAAGGCCAGTCAAGGGCAATTAAACAAGGTAGGACAAAGCCCCAGGGTGATATATGATTGTACTAGTCAGCTTTCCATCTGTGTGATTATCTCTCTTCCACCCCCACCAAAGCACCAACGGAACATACGCAGATATAGAGGGGAAGAAAAAGCCTATCCATTTTCTCTACCGTCCTCCCCTTCCGCTACTTCCACCCTCTTCACCGTTAACGGAGCATAAACCCCAACTTCGTACATCTACCATCAAATTCCGATCTATTGTTTGAGCTTCTCTGCCACGGGTACCCAAATAAAAACAAAAAAGCCACAGTGGTAGCCTCGGAGCGTCCGGTTGTCACAATGAAAACTGCCCAATCACCCCGTCTGAGGTGGCACACTGATATTTTGCTGACACAATTGCAACCCCCGGGCGTAATATTTTTGCAAGACATACAATACAGCAACAGCACGCAGTATCACACCACTAACTTTGACAAGAATACTTTGTGATCACTCATAAAACAGAACAGAAAACAGGGGGGGTGGGAAGTAGCCCACAACTTCTACATCTATAATGTCCAACGGGTCCTATAATTCTAGGAGTAAGACAGACTACCGGCATCTTACCCGTTGCCCTGTACACCTCAAAATATTTCTCAGGGTAAAGCAGATAGAAATATTTGGAAAGTTTGAGGCATGTTTGTATACAAACCAGACAGCCTAAAGATTTATACATAGAGCTAAAGAGAGGTCATTCTGAACACAATACAAATTAGAAGACTTGAAAGTCATATGAATTTGGATACGAAAAAAAGGCGAGAATGAAAGGAGTCATTCTGAAACTATATTTGTAATATGACTAACAAAAGGGTGCATTAAATTTAAGGACACAAAGGAGATGTCACTCACATAAGAAAGGGGCAAATACCAAAAAATCATGTCCTCGAGCTTTTTACACTTGAGGCCAGACCCAGGACAAGATGCCATGTAGAAAGGAATGTAGTCCCTGGTTTTGACCGATAGTTGCCTCAGTAATGTCTACCAATTGGTGGATTCGATAGCTGATATCCACAGTAGACTACTGCAGAGAATAAAGAAAGGATTCATATAGAGTCTTCGGGTTAAGAATTATTCTCTCTACATTCCTCCTTCAGTAAAAAAATGACACTACCCTTCTTATATTATCTGACGGGAAGTCTCTCAAAAATGTTCCCACTATCCCTCTCAGAGAAATTCCAAATCTAGCAAAGAGAGGACAGAACAGGATCAGGTATTTCTTATCTAAAAGCATTCATCAACCTATGTGGCTATGCCGGTATGGTGCTTCTTTAGAAGGTACTCCATGGTCTCTCCCCTGCTGAGACTTGAGAAAATATTGGATGATGTTCCTTTCTTCATTTTGGGAGGTTACATGGGTTTCTTCAAGATCAAGTAGCATTGGTTGGATGACAAAATTGTGTATCAGCCATCATAAAATCTTCTTTGTTACAAGAAGAGGCAGCTCTAAATAACACAATTGTGTTCATGCAAAGAAAATACGAAAGATGTGGCATAAAGGTCTCCTTTGCTTTCAAAGGTGTGTGAGCTATCATGCAAAAATTAAACAAATACAAAAATTAAAAAAATACACAAAAATTAAGCCAATAAAGCAAGCAATTTACAGTGATAAACCACTCAATATTCCAATAAAACAATTTAAAAAATACCCCCCCCACCGCCGTTTAAACTTCAAACCAGATGTTAAGCAGCTATGTCCCCTTTGATATCTTTCTTCGACAAAATTTCTTAATATGCAACATAAAGATGCACTATTCCTTGTCAGTTATATGTTTCTGTTTCATCAATATATGATGCACTGCAATTTTAAAAGCGTGTACAGCTAAGGTGTCTACCGAGAGCTGAGTCCAGCACAAGTACTCAGCACTTCCCTGCTAAAATCCGGATGTAACTACACATATGGAGTACAATAATGATTTGAAGTTTTTCTGCAGCTCACCAACATATACCACAAACATCCAAGGCATAAGTACAGTTTGTCAATAAAACCTTGGAGTCACTTACAAAGCGAGAAAAACATTCTTTGCTTAGATGACCGGAAATTGCTGCCTCCAGATGAATTATAAACCTCCAACCAGTGCTTGTACAGTTTCAGTTTGAGACCACACGGAGCTTCAACAGCAACATCAGCATCCTAAAAGATTTCATTCAACAATGTCAAGGTCAACGAAGTCGCCAGGCACCTAAATGTTAGGTCCATTTGGAAAGGAATGTTCCCAGCGGAGTATAAATCAAATTTACTGGAATATAAAATCCATGTTGAAAGGTCAAGGAACAGCATGAACTTCACTAAAAATTTGCAAGACACGGTATATTTCCTTTTACCTTACTTGGCTCCTTTTTTTCAACAACCACTGTAGCCAGTAGCCACCAGCCCGCCACAGCTGATAACACTGTAACCGCAATGCCCAATGCTGATCCCGACTCTTGCCAGTGGGAAAGAGCAAGATGCAGAATTTTAAGACGAGAACAATTAATGTTATCACTTGATGTGATCAAATTTCTTAAGATATATCATGACTACAGCAAAGAACTCTCTTTTAGCTCAGCAGAGGCGTATATTGCTAATAATTGTGCAAAAGCTAGGCCTCTACTCACCCAAACCAGAGCATGGATAATCAGGGTCGTTAGTTTCCCTGTTAACCATGCAACCCCCTCCCCCAACCACCCCCCCCCAAAAAAAAAAGGGGGAAAAAACCAGAACTTTCCCATTTTTCTTTGTAGATACACCTCAATTTCCCTGAATACTAGCTCACAAGAAACTCCCCCATGCATTTTTAATTTTTTTTTGGTGCGTGTGTTTTGGTGTGAAGTACTTGGGACAGAAAATCTGCAGATTCTTGAAAGTAAATTGTCTTATACAGAGTAAAAATGTGCAATTTTTAAGAATTCAGTACAGTTGGAGCAAAGACCATTATGGGCAACCTCAACTTCTCTAGATTTTGTGGATGATGTTATTTACGATAACTTTAATGGTGCGATTTTTACAAGCTGTCCGCTTTCAAAAATGGGCGGAATCACCTCGCCATCCTTTTAATGTATCTTTTTTTTGGATGAGAAATATATCTTTGACTAACCATACAATCTTAAAAAAAAGAAAAAAAGAAAATGGTGAGCTAAGATATGGTAATCAGAGTCTTCATCCTTTGAGCATATATTTGACCTGCTTACTAAGTTCTTTAGTAAGTCAAAATCTCTTCACTTAAGCACATGTTCCTTAGGAAGACTCTCCTTCGGTGGCTGTCTAAGTCCCCAACACTGCCCCTCCCCATGAAGAGGAAATCAAGACTTCTAAAAAGCCGTTGTGAAGTTTGCATAGTTGAACCTTCTAAGTAGTAGCCTATTCTGAAACTCTTTAATGCAAACAGATTCTTTTATAAAACAGATTAGCTATCACATCATTAACTTCAGGCGGAAAATTCATGTCGGCAACCATTAATATCATACTAGAAGCTACTCTTCCCAATCATTTGGTCTTCTCAATGGATTTCTCAAGAAGGTCACATCCCAATTTTTCCTGGTCGCCATTTTAGGAACTATTTTGGGACCATTGCATCTTCTTCAAGCATGTCATATTGAACAAGTATCGAAGTTGAAATTTTGAAGGTTGCTTCTCACAACGTAATACCAAAACAGCCGTTTAAAACCAATCTTCACCTTAGACCACACCAAAGACAAAAAGTTGGTCAGAGAGCTTCCCAAAACTCACCCAATGTGCATTAGGTCCCATTGTCCCAATCATTTGGGCTTCTCATTGGACTTTTCAAGAACGTCATATCCTAATTTTTTCTGGTCGCCATTTCATGACACTATTTTTGGACCATTGCATCTTCTTCAAGCATGTCATACTGAACAAGCATCGAAGTTGAAATTTTGAAGGTTGCTTCTAACAACTTAATACCAAAACAGCAGTTTGAAACCAGTCTTCATCTTAGACCACGCTAAAGACACCAAAAACTGGTCAGATAGCTTCCCAAAACTCACCCAATGTGCATTAGGACCCCTCATGCTTCACTATGATCAATGCTTGTTCATTCGACAAAACTGAGATAAGACTCCTATAAACTACAGTAGTCTCACACTTCAGATAAGGATTCTCATTAAGTGAATCTAAGACTTTTGTTACTCAAAACACATGAGAAGTTCATGGATTCAAAACGAGGTAGTTTTGAGGCAAAACAGTCACCTCGGAGAGGTGTTGATTTCGTAATTCAACTGTTTTTCTACTCCTTGACAATATGTGATTGCCACACTAGCACAATTCTATGATACTGCTCCCCTTACCCCAATCACGACCGCCACTGCTCTTTGAATACTTGGGGAAACCCTTCGCACCAAGGATAAAATCAAGGATTCAAAATGCGGTTTCAGTCGCAATTTTGGTTTCAATAGCAGTACGGCAAAATCGCTCTAATACGGCAATCGTATTCCATCTCGCAGTGATCGCGACATGAAAACGCAGTTCGCCAAACTCCAAAACCTTTCCAATGCGGTCGTTTCGTCGCAGTTCGGCCACATTTTGAATCCATGATAAAAGTCAAATATTAAGCAACTTTTGAGGTGTCCAAACAAAGAATAGACTTTATATGATATCATGAACAAAGATTCAAAATGTGGTTCCTGTCACGATATGGAAAAATAGTTCTAATGCCGAAAACGCGTCCTATATCGCAGGGGGAACGTGATTCAGCCAACTCAAAAACCTTTTCAATGAGGCCATTTCGTCACATGTCACATGTCAGCCACATTTTGAATCCATGATCACGAAATTGCCCAGCACATCTCTTCTTCCCATTGACAGAAAAACTATGTTGTCTATTTCAACTAGTTCACAACCATTCAAATGCAGTGCACAATTTAGAGAGAAAAGTTGTTTAAGAGGGCTCTTTAGGCAAGACATTTGATGTAGGAATCTTAGATTAAAAAAACTCGAGGGGCATAAAAGCGCAAAGGATCCTCAGGCCCAGGGTGAGCGATTTGAGGTGAAGGCATGGGTTTGTTAGAAACGAGGCGCATGTAAGCATGTTTACTCGAAAATGCTTGAAAATCATTCTCAAACCATATTTTTGATAAATAAGTTAGATGATAGCATTCAATAAGTAATTAGACATCATAACGAACCATAGTATAGTACCTTTGCTATCTTATACTAGGTTCATCAATTCTAATAGGAAGGGGAAAAAGAGGAAGAAGCAATATTTGACAGTATATTAGGACGGAAAAGAAGAAAGGGAACTTGGATTAAAAACTAAGAAGGGAAAAGAAGAAGGGAACTTCGATTAAAAGAAGAAGGGGACTTCACGCATCCGTGTCCGACACGTGCCGGACATCGACACTCTCGGACACTCTTTGGACACTCTCAAATGAATGCAGAACATATAGACAACATGAAGAAAGTAGGTTATGTTATTAATAGTTGTAAAATGCACAAACTATGAACAATTTACTATTGTTCTCATCCAAACATGATCCTCTCAAGGATAAAGACATAAAACAAATTATGAACACATCGGTAATAGAACAAATATTTTCTAACCACTCTATGTGCACTGTACGTGTCTTGTCATATTTTTCAGAAAAATCACGTGTCCGTATGTCAGTGTCGTGTCGTGTCATACCCGTGTCACGTACCGATGTCCGTGTTGCTTAGATTAAAAAAACTTGACGCGCACAAAAGTGCAGAGGGTCCTCAAGCCCAGGGTGCAGGCTTCGTGGCGTAGACGTGGGCTTTTTGGAGATGAGGCGCACTTCCACACATAAATGCTTGAAAATCATTTCAAACCATATTTTTGACAAATAAGTTAGACGATAGCATTAAACAAGTACTTAGACATCATAACGAACCATAATATAGTATCTTTACTATCTTATACTGGGTTCATCTATTCTAATGGCATTTTAGAAAGCCAAACAAAGGAAAGGAAACAATATCTGATAGTATATTAGGACGGAGAAAAAATGAAGGGTTGTTTACTTTTTGATCCTTCTTTCTATATTATTGGTGGTAGCATATCCAATATATAGAGAGAGAAGACCAAGCACCGAAATAAATAAACACATATAAGGAAAGAAAGTTAAAAAAAAAGCCTGAAATTATGTCTTCTCTTTTATCTTTACCCACTATCAGCACAATAGCAAATGGATAAAGGTTGATTAACTCTGTTTTTATTAGAACATTGTACAAGCATACGACTGCAGTGCAACCCTTAATTCGAAAATTAGGGTTTCTAAGTTAGGATCCTTCAGTCTAGTCTATACTAAAAGCAATTGCATACAACTAGATAAAGGTTTCTACTCGAAATCAAATAATATAGTTAAGCTAAGTGTCAATCCAAAGGTATTTGTGTGTTTCCATGGTGTGCTCCCTTTTCTCTCCCTTTTCTCTCTCCCATAACCTTTTTCTGTAAAGTGCAGGATTGGGTCGCTTTGAGCCTCAGTCTGAAATGCAAAAAAGTACAGGCTTTAGTGCGCTTAAAGAATAAGCGATGCTCGACCCCTTGCAAGGAACAAATACCAAGTTGGGCTTCGGCCTTTTGTGAGCCGAGGGAGTGCACTTTTTTCAACACAGGTGGGAATTCATTCACTTTATGACGCACAAAATCTTAATGAGATTTCACTTTCAAAGTCTTTTTATTTGATCTTTCAACGTCCAGATATTTGACATCAAGATGTCATACCTAAAAGAAGCAATCAAAATAAAAGAGGCAAATTGAAACCCAAATCCTGTGCAATGGGACCTAAATATCCCAAGATGCTCTAACTTTTGGAAATAAGCTTGTTGTAGACTATTGAACTTGTCCATGAATCACATGGACCTTAATGGAGATAATGATGATGACGTTGACAATTTGATGATTTCATGATGATAGCAATATTAGCTTTCAATATTCACATTAAGCGCTACTAAAGGTTGCTCAGCATTTCTGTGGGGTTTTTTCTAAAACAAAAGCTCCGCCAAAGCTTCTTTTTTGGGGGGGTCCCTCACCCCAAAACCAAAAAGAAAGGTTTACACTACAAAAGCAAAAAACATTTTGATACAAAGTGAAGTTGCGGTCTCTGCCTATTGGAAAAGAATCAACCAATCATCTTCTGATGTTCTGTCCTTGGGTTGTCTCTTTATGGATTTAAGTAAAACCATCGCTAGGGTATTTTAGCCGCAGCCCAGTAGTGCTAAGGAGGTCCTGGTGACCTCGACGAAGAGGACAAAGAACTGTCAAATTGCCATAATTTAAGGTATTACACTTTCTTGGCGATTCATCTTTAGATAAACGCTTATAAGGTACTCGTAACTTACGATCGGTATGTTTATCGCATGGGAATGCTTCTTAATGAACTGGTCTACAATCCAAACAACAATGCAACTGTAAATATGTGTGCATGCAAGAATCAGGAGGAGAAATTCTCCAAAGTGTTCATTTTGCTTGAATTTTATTTACAAAAATGGGGGGTACCTTCTTGGATATCAAGGAAGAAATTAAAGATACCTTAAAAATGCATTCTCCAGTCCCCATCCACTTGTAATTAGCTGATTCAAAGGCAGGGATCTCCCATTTATACTTCCATTTCTGCCTCAACAATTTCTCAACGTCCTCTTTTAACAACTTGTGAGCTATATGGATACCAAAGTTACTGCATGAACACCATCAGATTACATCATAAAGGGAGTTACAAAACAGGACTAATAACAAGATTAACTGAAATGGTTGCAAAGCTTAGCAATTCCTCTATCTCATCATAATGTGCTTTTACCATATTACAATCACTTTTAACATATCACAATCAAAGGCAAAGGCAGAACATAACACTAGATATAATTTTGTCCGTCCAAATATTTCCACAATTCATGCCACATGGAATTATGGTAACATTGAAGATGAAATTGTCAATCCACCAACGACCATACAGCAAGAGGTTCAATGGAACATAAATTAAGAAAGAAAGCAAGTGCAAATATTTACGAAAAGAAACGCTGCACGAAGGAAAGAATATAAAATATCACCCATAAGTACCTTTGGCTTTCAGAGGTACTAGGAAGGGCATTGCCATCATCATTCCTTAATCCATTTTCTGTATCAAACATATCATCCTCATTTGTACCTGCTTCGTTGCTGGCTCCTATGAGAAGATGACAGAATTGTAAATTGAAATGAACAAAAACGTGAGCTTAAAAGTGAAAACACAAAACCAGGTGTCCACATTGGTGCTCCTATTCACAAGGTTCACGCATTGAACCCACAATGACTAGCATATCCGCTAATTTACTGTGACACCTCATTTTGTTATGCTAGACTTATAACCATCTGAAGCAAACTTAATTGCATAATGGGGAACATGTTTATAGGGATCAACAAGAGTTACACCACATATACAAGAACACAGGTTTGGATTCATTTCATTAAGGTACACCAACATTGCAATCTATGATGCAATTCCTATGTTAATAATATGCCGTTTCCTGATGACATGAAACCACTCTCGATCAATTTTGCACAAGAATCCAACAGCCACAGATGGCATGCAAGTAAAGTTGATGCCACTCATCTTGTCTTTTGTTCATTTAACAACTACTTCTAGTCCAAAAGCCTCTTACCCAACATGCACCTCAAAATTCCCATTCCTACTACACCTAACTGGCATTTTGCGGATCTATAGTGCTATGCTTGCTATTGTGGGATTGCTCAAACCTTCAACCCCCCCCCCCAAAAAAAAAAAGTCATAGCAGTTACGTTCATTAGTAACATAGATGATAGGCGATCAAACAAATTTCACATGCAATAATCTGCATCAACACATTTACGAATTACGAAATGTTAAATTGATAGAACAAAGAAACGTTACCTTCCAAGTCATTGTCTTCACTTGATTCAGAATCATACTCGCTCGCTTCTCTAAGATCACCTTCATGTTCATCCTTTCCTTTTCTACAAAATGCACAGCGTAGAACATCAACAACACAAATTCTTTCTTCCTTTACTCATAAGCATTTGCAAGACAAGTACCTCCCCAACCAAAAAAAAGGGGCGGGGGGTCAGGGATGATGTTGTAATATGCAACAAGTAGAAGTTTTCAAGGGACATATGACTAAAAAATAAGAAGGTAATAATCAAAGGCATGTCAACCAATCATTAGTTCCATCATAGTACAACACCCGAGAAAAAAAGGTCAAAATAGTGGGAGGCTTCCACTCCTCCGGCCTCATAGAAAATTCTTGATCACAGCAAAAACTCACATACAGCTTGACCACTAAGTAAGCAAATGGTCACACGGAGAAGGACTACCAAACAAGAAAGCAAACTGAAGTGGAACATGAGAATTGATGTTACTAGCATTCTCTCCGGATTTTGTCCAGTAAACAAGAACTAAGTACCAGAAAAAGAGCATTAAAAGGTATGCCATCCATGTAGAAAATGGCCATCATTGAACATTGAAAAAATAAAGTGCTTCCATTAATATTTCAATGCAAAACTTGCAAAAGACATTATAGTGCCAGCCATGGAACTAAGGACAGATGGATATAATGCAAAGACAACAATATATACCTTTCCATGTGCCTCTTTGCTTGAGGGTTGGTACTAGCTTCGAGTTTCATAAGTAAATTACCATACACAGAAGGCTTCCTATAAGCCTCAATCTCCTCATCTTCCTCCTCATTCTCGTCCTCCTCGTCCAACTCCTCATCCTCATCCTCATCCTCCTTGCCGTCATCATCATCAGATGTATTCAAATGATTCTCGTAAACATCATCTTAATTGAAGAACATTTGACAACCATGGTTAGCAATATGATACACCAGAATCCAACCCCAAAGAAGAATTTTTAAGGTTTTTCCATATTGACACTAAGACAAAATGAATCAAAAACGGAATTAGAGATCTATGAAATGTTTGTTCATGATATTAGCCTTACTGCCTAAGAAGTGTGAAAAAAGAACACCGCAACCTTTATTCTTCCACACCTGTGCATAATCAAATGGCAAAAATAATATATGCACACAAAAGTGTTTCTCACCTAAGGCACTTGGAGTAGGACTTTGAGCATCCTGACGCCCAATTCGACAAGGCTTCTTTCCATTCTTTCTGCTACCATTGAACTTGCCAGTGACTTTGCGACCTAAAATAACCCAATTTTTTTTCATTCTCGGTTCCGTTGCAACCAATAAATGTAGAAAACTAAATAACATAGACCCAAAACAAAACCCCCCAAAAAAAGTGATTTTTGACCACATAAGAGAAATAAATTACTTGCTCAAACTACAACTATTTCATATCATAGAATTGTCATTGTTTTTTCCCCTTTTGGGGGGGGCGCTTTGATCAGCCAAGAAAATCTGAATCAAAAAGCGAATGAACTCCTTACCATAAGGAGCCTAAGAAAACTAGTGTATTCACAGTTACCAGAATGTAACAATGACAATACCTCGACTCCTGTTAAATCGCTTGGCCATTGTATATGGTTCGCTCACACACGAACTCGTAAATGATGGGGAGAGAAACTGCAGTAAACCGGGCATTAGCAGAATACATAAGAGGAAAAAAACTTACAAACATGATAAAATCGATACGATAAAAAAGAGCTCCAAATATTTACCAGTACGAATTAGAATTACAGTCTCTGTAATGAAATTGCTAAAATTATTTCACCAAATTCCCTAAATTATTTATCCAGAATCCAGCGTTCACATATGAGCCCCAAAAAAGTATTGAAACAGCCAAGAATCACAATAAAAAGTTGAATTGCATAATACAATTTCCCACCATATTAAGAAAATTAAAAGCATGTTAGCTCGCAACAGAGTATCCTCAATTCAAAATTTGGATGCTATTTCTTCACTAAGGATGCATCATCAGATATGGCAAAGCCAGTTGATCCTGCTGAGAAGAAGGGGGGGACGAGGAAAACAGACAGGAACTGTTGAACATTCATACCAAGGAGCAGCAGGCGGCGGTGGTGGCGGCGGTGGTGAGAGAGAGTTATGTGTATCTGTGTTTTGGAGGCTGGCAGGAGTAGGAGGTTGAATGTGTTGGGGCACCGCAGAAGGGCAAAGGGTTAGTAAACGATTGTGGCTGTGGCGGTATTTGGTAACAACAACTTTTTGAGAAAAAAATAGCTGTTTGGGGATGTTTTAACTATTTTGATCAAGTCAAATAGTTAAGTAGTTATTTGATAAATAGTTATTTGGCCCAAAGTTATAAATATCGTACTGGGCCTTGTATGAGTTTTCAATTAGAATGGTATGCCTTTGATCGGTATCGGATTTCTCGTACCAGACCTAAAAAGGTCAAAATTTTCAAAAATAAAACAAGTAGTGTCATACATATTTTGAACTAATTTGAAAGATTATGCCAAAATTAATGCAAGAAATCATACAACAACACCACCACCACCACCTCCCAGTGTGGGTCCCGCTTTCGCGGGGTCTGGGAGATCCAGTTGTAGGCAACCTTACCTCTACCGGCATTCCTACCCGTAGACAAGCTGATTCCAAGAGACCCATGAAAAGAGTTTGTGAAAATATTTTATAGAAGAAAGATTTTGCGAAAACTTTTAATAGGAAAACAATTTATAGAAGAAAGATTCTATAGTAAGGGATGCCCGAGATAAATAAAAGATAAATACAAGATCAGTTGCTAAAGTTATTAAATAAAAGGACAATATAATGGAAGAAGGCAATATGCCTGGACAACTCGCGGTAAGCAGACGAGAACTCTTTTCGGAAGACAATACAACTTGCATACAGACAACACATACCCAACAAAAAAAAAAAAAAAAACATCTACCAGCACTAAGCCACAGCAACCAAAAGAAAACTACGGGGTCGCCTCTGCGCGATCTACGGTCTTAATCCTATCCCGCCACCACTTCCTATCCTGAGCCATGTCCTCCCTCAAACCGACAACTTTCAAGTCCTCTTTAATCACCTCGTCCAAGCTCTTATTTGGTCGTCCTCTCCCTCTTATGCCTTCGGGGATACTGATCCTCTCACATCTCCTAACTGGAGCGTCCCCACTCCTCATTTTCACATGACCAAACCATCTCCTCACTGCAAGAAATCATACATATGACTAATAATATTGTTCCTCTTCCCTGGAACTACTTGGCCATGAGAGCAAGCAGGATGTTCAGATTTAGATATTGATGTGGATCCCGATCTCGATCCCGATCCCATAAACTCGCCTATGACAACTAAACAAATTTACCTCAAAAAAATTGTACATCGCGTAACTGATGACACATAGCAATCAAAAAGCCCCAACTCATGATCATAACTTAGCCAAATTTCCAAGAACTGGAGAGAAAGCAACAGAGAATCAGAAAACATAAAATCCAATTTCAAAGCCCTCACATTCGTATTTCTCAGGGAGGCCAACTAAAAATAATCAAATTCAAAGTTTAAACAGAGCAAGCAATAAAATTGACCTTGCTTGAGAGCTTTTGATAGTTGAGAGTTGACAGAGCAAGCAATATAACAAAGAGGGAATTGCACTACAACCAGAAGCTGCCTCGACGCACAGAAGAAGAAGAAGTCGCAGCCCTTCAACCTCCGTTGCCACTGGTTGTTGCTGTCGATGCTACTAGCTGTTGCCGCTGGCGGCTTGTTCTGGGCTGCCGGAGACAGCTGGAGGGAGCAAAGAAGGGACGAAGATAGGCGAAGTGAGAGCTAGGGTTTCATGCAAGGTAGCCAGGAACCGAACCGGACAGCGAACAGGTCACGACACTGGGTCGATTGGTTATATCGGTTAGACCAGTTGGATCAAATTGGACCGGATATTGAACTTAGGTGGTTTTACATGTAAAATTGGAAACTATTCTTTGCACAATTATTTTTTTAGCTTTCAAACTTTATTCATATACATAAACTAAAAATTAAAATGAATTTTACAGATTAACACATTATGCAACATCCATGATCCATGTTGGCATCTCCCCAACTTCCATTGCATCCAAGAATGTCTAAAATTCTCATAATTCACATATGACATATCGAAAGGTGAAAACAAATCCACAAACTTGAATGTCATAACACAAGACTACAAGTCATACAAAAAGTTTATACAACTAACAATTGCCAAGCAAGCTAACAATTGGCATACAATGTCCACAACACAAAGAACAACATCATGGTTCATAATGGAAGTATGAAACAAATTGTCTTCGATCTTCATCACTAGAGTTGGATTTATCTCCATCGTGATTTTGGGTTGAGATGTACAAAACAAAACATTTTATTTAAGGCTTTAAGCTACTGAAGCAAAATCTCAACTTTCAACCTTGAAGTTTCAAGGCATTGAAGCAAATGAATAGATGAAGGCATGAAGCCATGAACTATGAAGCAAAGTTTCCAACGACAGAGCAACTGAAACATGTTCAAGCACGGCATTCAAGCAACTGAAGCAAACTTTGAAGTTTCCAACATATATCAAATTCAAAATCACTATTGAAATTTCAATCCAAGTTCAAAGTTCATGCCTTATATTCATTATTCATGAAGCAACTGCAGCAAATATACCCAAATTAAACATGAAATTATGAATTACAGAATTAGAGAGAGGATGAGGGTGCTCATTGGGAGAGGATGAGGGCGAACTCAATGATGAATGGGCGAGAGTCGAGACTGGAGACCGCGACAGCAGCAGATATCCCCAGCAAGTCACGGCGGCAGTGGGCAGATCCACAAAAACGGTGGTTGCACGCAAAACCCATGCCAGTGGCAGTGCCGGTAGATCGAAAGAGATGAGAGAGATTGAGCTTGAGAGTTCAGAGATGAGAGATTGAGAGTCTGGCAGAGAGATAGAGAGCAAAATGGAAGTGTAGAAGACCGAGAAAGACAATGAATTCACCCAATTTTTGGGCTTCTGGCTTTTTGCCTGAAGTTTGAACCTGGTTTGATTGTCAAAAAAAACTAAAAAAAGCACCTTGGCCCAGTAAAATGGCCAATTAAGCTAAAATAATGGTTGAATCACGGTTTGAATGGTTCATCCAGGTCACTCATTCTTCCGGTTCATTGCGGTCTTGGCCGGTTCAAAAGTTCAGACGAATTGAAGGCGCAATCAAATCGCTAAGGGTGGCGATTCATGGCTGGACTGGTCCAGTGTGATTCCTGTAACCTTGGTTTCAGGGGGTGAGCGCTCAATTGTGACTTTGGGTCCGAAGTTGAGACAGTGAGAGTTAAGAGTGTGAGAGTTTAGTTTTGGTCTTTTTGAGTTTTCTTGAAATTAGTTATTGAGTTTTTTTTTTTTTTTTTGGGTTAACTTAGGCTGTTTATTTAAAGCCATGACTCATGAACCAAAAAGGCAAAAACCCACCTCAGCTTTGACGTTGGAAGCAAGCCCATTAAGCTCAAACCAGATTATCGGGAATACCAACCGGTAACTGTGTCTCGGCCAGTTACACCCGAGGCAGACCAGTATTATGTGAGATCTCGGTGGTACAACACTGACCCTTGACTTGTGCCAATTTTTTGGTCAAATGAGGCATACCGGTTGAAACAGTGCGAGATTTATAACTTTGGTTTGACCCCAAACAGCTTTTTGAAAATGTTGTTTCTATTAGCCTTTCAAAAGAGCTTTGTAGAAATAATACATTTGTCAAAGACTTTAAACAAATTATATTACATGTCATTAAATCATTTATATAATATTATTTTATAGAATGAGAAGAGTATCTAATAGTATCATAAAGTGTTCCTTAGTAGTATTCGAACTCAGTTATATCTCGAGGGATAACAAGAGTAGAGATTATTTTTTTTAGACCTGTTCATTGTCTAGTCCAAAACCGGACAAGACTGAAGACCGGCTTGGATCCGGGTGAATTCGGTCCGATCTTCGGTCATTAGGCTGGCCTTGTTCGGTCTTCTGTTTGGTCCCGATCTGAACCGGAGGATCGGGAACCAAATTACTAGGATTTATTTTGAGTTTTATTGGGACAACCTTCACTTTAGTCTTCAGCCGTTCAGCAACTCATTTATGGCTCTCTCTCTTTGGTATTTAACGCTAAGGCCATGTTCTTTTCATAGTTTAATGGACCCAACTCTCTCATTCCCACTCTCACCCACTCCTTCCCCCATTTCCCATTTCTTCACATACTTAAAAAAAAATACCACTCTTTTCCACTCTTACCCAATTTCATCTACTCCTTCCCACTCCTACATATAATTAGTATTTTTAATATTTTAAAAACTTTTATAATTTATATAATTATACGTATGAATAGTCTGATAACAAATATGAAAAGTTTTATTTATTTTTTGGATGTTATGGAAATATTTGTTAGTCATTGAGGAAATTGCATATGACGTAATTTTTGTTATATATATTGAAGAAATAGTAAATTTTTTGCTTTGTTAAGCAAATGTTAGTTTTTTGTGGCTGATAGATATTTTGAGTTTGACTCTGTATATGGCAGAAATGCTTTTTTTTTTTGGGCGTTGGTTACAAAATATTTGTTATAAGTCACCAAAGTATGGATAGTTGTTGCTGTATTTGTAATAGATTTATTTTTCGTTCATAATAATTTGGGGCCAAATTTGCAGATGTTTTTTTTTCCGGCATAATGAAGGAACGTGTAAATTTTTTTGGCGTTGTTTGTAATTCGTAACAGGAAGTGCAGATATATTATACGTGTATTTTGAGCAGATATTTTTTTCCGTGTACATTAGTAACAAAATATTAGAAGTTCTTCACACAAATTACAAATGATTATTTTTCATGTACTGAGGGCCTGTTTCTTTTTTTGGGAAATATGAGTTGGTAAATATGTGAAGTTGGTCAAGATTGGTAGAAGTGGATTAAAGCAGGTTGAGGTGGATATTTTTTATTGAAGTGGGTTAAAGTAGGTTTAAGTGAATATTTTTTTGTTGAAGTTAGTTGAACTAGGTTGAAGTGGGTTAAAGTGGATTGAAGTGGGTTGAATTTTTTTTGTATGATGAGTAGAAGTTGGTTAAAATAGTGGGAAATGTGTTGAAGTTGGTTGAAGTTAATATTTTTTATTGAAGTTTGTAAAGTGGGTTAATATGGGTTGAAATTGGTTGAGGTTGGTAAATTTGGATTTACAAACGAAAAGAACAATGCCTGAACACATGTGTATGTTTTTCGTTTTTCGTATTTGGTTAATATATTAAAAAATACATTTGTAATTTTGTTTTACGAACAACGAAAATTACAATTTTTTGCGGTAATAACGGTCACGAAACAATATTTTGTACTTGAGTTAACACAGAAAAATATTTTTTTCAGTCCAAAATTTTTTTGATCATTGGTAATTACTATCATAATAAAAGATTGCATTAAAAAAAATACGTAACTTATATCGATTCTCCTACTTCATTCAACTCATTCTCACTCATTCCTACTTCTTCTCACTCCTTCCCCCTCAGCCACACTTGAAAAATTACCACTCCTTTCCACTCTCACCCATTCCTTCCTCCCTTTCCCACTCCCAGCCACCCCACACTTGCAATTTTCCAGCGAAAAGAATAGGGCATAAGTGCTAATCACAGCAGCCCCACTCTTTCTCTCAGTCTCTCTGACTACCCAGTCCAACAGCCGGTAGCTGGTAGTCTCACTGGCCACCGGCCTTCACTCACTCTCTTACTTTCTGCTCCAGCACTCCCCTGACTAGCCTACAATCTCCCAGTCGAGTTGTCTGAACCTGTGATTCTACCAACCGCAGTTACTCTCTCGCTCAATTGAAGGTACTGCACTCGCAAATAACATATTAACATCCTTTTTTTCTTGTTTTGGGTATCAGATGACAAACAGTTACTGTATCGTATATTGACTCGCACAGAGGCACAGTCACAACATGTGATTCCACTAATAGACAAACAGTAGCATTTCACATATGCTTTTCTAAAGAAAACTTCAAATCATATGACCATATGAGTATCTCATTAATGACTTTTCTTCTCCTGCCATTGTAACGCCAATAACTCCTACTTGCAAAACCGATATCAATTTGCTCATAAGGCGTTTTGGAGGTGACGGTGGATAATTAGCGAGAACAACATCAATTATAGGAAACTGATTCTCCAACATATTCTTCATCGCCACAGCAGTGCTCCTAATTAGCCAAACAACTCATGGTGAGAAAGATGAGAAAGTTGCTGTCCCAGAAAGGGGAATAAAATTTATGAATTGATGCCATGGTGATTAGGATTCACAAGGATAAACAAACAATGATACAATTGATAACAACTCTTGCAATTCCAGAAAGTTTGCATGCTATTGATAATGTGACTTATTCAGCATTCGGTCCAGGCTTTTGGTCAATAGTCATCACTTAACTAATCAACATAAACAAAATAAAAAAGGGGACAAGTCGGTCCATAGCCGGTCCGATCCCGGTTTACCTGGTCCGGTCCTCGGTCTTCATAATATGACTTATTCAGTCTTCGCTCCGGTCCGATCCGGTATTGGACCGATGAACAATCTTATTTTCTTTATTTTTATTTATTTGAGATAAAACAAACCATTAAAATTGCATTGTCTCTTTTATTATTTGTATTTTTTTTTCCCCGTAACCAAGTAGATTTCCTCTCCTTAAAATCAATAGAAATTGTTTATAGAATGATGTCCCTGTATCAAAAAATCAGATATAAGGCGTGACTTCTTCTTTGGGTGATAAGGTTTATATTTTCCTCTTTTGCCTCCTGTTTGTTTACCCTTTCATCGGGCAAACTACAGTGGCTATGCAGGCTGCATCCATGAGTTAATTGCTGTCTGTCAGGAGCTAGGATTCCACAACAACTCTTCTTAATAGAGAAATGGAAACAGAAATTGTTTTAGTGAAGTTAAGTGCATTGAATTTTCTGGTGTTCAGGTGCTTACTTTCATCCAGTCACCTCTGATTTGCTGTTACTCTTGTGTTTTCGACTTTTAGATGGAAATTAACTTTTTCTGTTGCACAGGTTGTTACTCCCTCTAATAACGTGCTAGTGGAGTACTTGGCGTTTAAAGTCGAACCAGGATCTAATCTTTTAAACACAGGTAACCGTTAAACTGTTATGCTGGGAGAGTATCACCTTGAACTGTTCTTGTTTCCTTCAGTTGCCATGCTGTATTTCCGTTTTGAGGCTTTCAGCATCGTTTCCGCTGCCCCTTTGTGCTTCTTACTCTTTGATTTCTTCGGTGATCTGCCAGCTTTAGTTTTCCTCTTAGCATGACGGAGTTATAGGTCTAGCCATGGGGCGGAAATCTGAGGGCCGTCCACCCTGTTTTCTGCATCAAGTTACTATGATGCGGTTCAAGGGGAGGGGAGCTATTGAAAGTATACGATTACCGTCTGAATAGAGTACCTTTAGGATTTAGTAGTAAATGAATAGTTAGTTATTTGACTAGGATATATTATTTAGTTTGATCTTCTTTTAGTTGGTAGTAGTATTTGATTAAGAAAGGTGAATTGTGGCTTAGCATTCTTAGATTAGTTCTTTTTTGAGGCTATGGATTAAGTGGATATAGGTTCAATGTGCTTTCATTTAAGAATCAGTGTATAGAACCACATTGGGTCTTGTGTAGCTATGGAGGGTATCGATCATGCTGGATTTTCTCATCTGCCCTAATTTTTTTGCTGATGTATAGTTATTCTGTGAAACATACTATTTTCCTTTTTTTGGGGGAGGGGGGACCTTATCAGGGTAAGTCAGCCCACATCTAGATCTTTCTGAGCGGTGCTGTTTTTACAGATTGTGATTGACTGAATGTGAAATAGTGGAGTTGGTGAAGACAGTCCTACCAGTAAGGTGAAGGTACAAATTGGGAGTGATTTTCCTCCCACAGCAGGCTGACCTTGTTTTTTATCTGGCTAACAATATTTTGTAAAATATGTAGGGGAATTGCTATTTGTGTGACTGACGTTTGGTCTACTAGTTAATTGAGTCTCTGAAATTGGAATATTCTTTCTTTGTACCCTATATTTTGAAAATATGTTCACTTTTTGCCCCACATTGGGATTATTGAATGAACTGATAACTTTATTTCTGCTGATGGCTGTTAGTTCAACTAGTAACGCTTATTGGAGTTGCTACTAGAGACTTGAGTTCGAATCACCCCAAAAGGAAAAAAGAGAGAATGTTAATTTCTGGGTTTCTTGTTTCAAGCATGATTGCTTCTTGTTACTCTGCTGTGATTTTCATGTTTAGTTTTTGTCCCCTCTGTGAAGGTCCAAGCGATAGTGGCAATGCTCACTTTTACGAGTTCTAGGAGTACTTTGGCCTCTTGTTTCTGGACGCATTGCAAAACCTGTAGTGGGATCTGACCTTAACAAAGAGGTCTTTTATGTACCACAGAGACCACATACAGCTGTTGGCAAACTTTGGGAGCAGCTGATTTATCCCCTTACAGCAGATCAAGAGTCTGAGCCTTTGACACACAGTGGAATGATAGCGCTGCTGGAAAATGTTGGTTTCCTTTCTACTTGTACCGTTTCGGTGATATTTGAACTTCTGTTGCCAGATACTGCCTTTCGCTTTTATGGGACTACCCAGGGCATTAGCTGCCACCAAATTAGATTACCATTATATTTTTAATTGTTCCCTTGCTAGGTTGACCTTGAGCATCTACTTGACCGCTATCCTCGTGACACTGAGGTGAATTGGGGTGAGGAACTTTCCCTGGGCGAGCAACATCAACTGTGAATGGCAAGATTGTTCTATCATAAGCCAAAGTTTGCTATCCTTGATGAGTGCATAAGTGCTGTACCAATTGATATGGAAGAGTGTTTTTGCGCGAAGGTCCGAGCCATGGGAACTTCATGCATCACCATATCACATCGTCTTGCTTTAGTTGCATTTCATGACGTAGTTTTGTCCTTGGATGGTGAAGAGGGATGGAGTGTTCACTACAGCAGGTCGAATTCCACTTGACCATTGTGATGCTGCTGAAGATTTTATTTCGTGATATGAATATCAAGAAATTGCTTACCTGAAGGCTCTGCAATAGGGATGACTGTCCAATGGATGATGAGAATTCCTTGCATGTGAGCCAGCCTTTATAGTCTGAATGCCAAAATGATGCATTGACTGTGCAAAGAGCTTGTGCCACTGTTATGAAGGTTACAGGATTCTCTGTTTCTGTTTCTGTTTTTGTTCCCCTTTTACTAGTCAGTTTCTGGAATCTTTGCAGTGAATTTCAAACTTTGTTCTTTTACCTCTAGGGCCCTTCGTTCTCCATATCAAACTCACAATCCTACATCTAAGAGGTCATAGGAGCATCTGCTGCTCTTGATCAAGCTGCTACTTTGCCCCATGTTCCCCAACTCAAAATATCTTCCAAGGTGTTGCCCCTGAGAGTTGCAAACATGTTTAGGGTATTGGTGAGTGTTTCTTTTTTCTTTTTTTACATTTCTTTTGTTTTCTCCTTTCAAAAGAAGCTGCAGGGCTACCCTCTTGTGCTATTAATCTACTTAGCCAGATGTGCCTAGTTGTGCCATGTTCATGTTACTGGAGATCAGATCGAGGTATTTGAGCAGGTATTTGTTCACTGAAAGTCAGAAAAGATTGAACCAACAACAGAGCCAGTAAAACAGACGTGTACCTGATTACCCAATCTGAGTGACTTGAACAGAATACGACCTTAGGTTCAATTCAGGACAGCTCAATTCTAACCTAAACCCAAACTGACATGACTGCAGCCAACAGAGGTCCAAAACTGGGCAATTCAATCATAACCTCATCCCCAATTTAAGCAAATCTGTGATTCTTGTGATCAAGATTAGCTGGTATTTTCAAGTAAAAGACTTATTGGACCAACCTCTAGTAAACTCTAATACAAACCAAACACAATGGATGATTCCGTCAGCCATAGTATGACTTGAGCCATAGCTAGATGACCCATTGGCCATTGCCAGTAGCAATGATTCCGATTAATATTCGGATTTGAAAATTCAATCTGACAGAGCGGACGTTCCACCCGAATTGGATCAGATATAGGTTGGATCAAATCTGTATATAATAAGATCTGTTCCAATTATATATTTTCATACATTGTTGCACAATATTAATGCAATATTGGCGGAATTTTTGGGGTATTGGATTTGGATTTGGATTGCACAATATTTTTCTTTCCCACGTTTTTGCTCACTTCTAAATGCAATGTCAAACACCTTTTAATGTAACACTCAAACAGAATTTAGCATAAGATATTTCAATATAATAAAGTAGGCAAGTGTTGGGACAAGAAAACGCAAAGTCACTTGAGGGAAATGGATGGATAGTAGCACGACAAGAAGGAAATGGAAAAAATTCGACTGACTGATTTTCGAGGTTTGATACTAAACGACCAGTGCGAAGGGCCAATGACTTTACTTGCCGGAGAGGGCAGGTCTAGAGGCAGATTGGAAGGAGAAAGGAAGAGAGTCAAGAGGGACAGGGCACAGTCAAGTGAGAAAAGTGGGTACTGTGTATACAGTACAGACATATGCAGATTTTTGAGGATTAGGGTATTAGGATTTTTCAAAATTCGAACATAAAGGGAAATTGTTAAAAGAAGGAATCGGATTGAATGGTTGATCCGATCCGACTCTGGTTTGGATTAGTTTTACTGGATTCGAATCAAATTATTTCTGGATTTGAATCGGATAATTTTGGCTCGGACCAGATTTGCGTCGAACTTGGACTACACTGCCATTCCTATTTGCCATGTTTGACCAGAACACGGGACTGGCTAGAGGATTCAACCTAAATGCTTGATGTAACCATGGTTGATACTTCTCCTTTTTCAGTTTGGTACGAACTGGAAATATGAAATATGATGTCATATTAGGCAAATAGCATTTGATGAAAAAAATTCCTTATCAATCATGATTGAAAGGCTCCATTGTTCCCCAATGATTTGGGAAGCAGAATACTCACTCATAAGTCATAATGATACATTCTTTTGGCTAGCATAGCAGTATATGGACATGATATGCGGTTAAGCATATGGATAAGCTTAATATGGAAGGTAAATTGTTTCTTGGCTTTCGAAAGACAGGGTCCTTCGGTTTGATTTTGAGAAATCTATTATGGGTAAATGTGGACAATAGTCCCATTCTCTTTACAGGGTGCATATTCGTGACTAAGAAATCTAGAAAGAACAATGTAGTTTCTTCTCATTTTTCTCTGTTACTAGGGTGTCTGCAGCTGTATATAGAGTGATTTCTGTCGGATGGTGTAGGTGACTTGGTGCTGTCCTCGATGTTGTCATCCTTATTTAGAATGAAGTATCGATTATGCTCTAGTGACTGTTACCAAAAATACCATGTAACTGTTGTTAACATGATGTTTTGCATGTTACCAGCACCTGTAAAATATAATTAATAACTTATAGCTATTGCTAACAAATGTGGAGTATGTAAAGTTGTAATAATTGATAAGAAAAACCAATAAAAGATGCCAGAGTATTGAATTGTCTTGCTGACACAGTTAAACAGTTAAGAGATATTGAGGCTTTATAAGTGTCTTGCTTGAGATGCTTCAGGCATAACATATGTTGCCCCTCTGTCTATTTGCCATGTATAAAAAGCTGATGCCTTGAGAGAAATTGTTCATCTAGAGATAAGGAGCTTTATTTGAAGTTCTGGGCCTTATTTTCAAGTACCTGCTATGTTGGATAACCAAGGAACCGAGTTACTTGCAGTAGCATTTTTGGTTGTCTCAAGAACATGGGTTTCAGATCGTATAGCATCTTTAAATGGTAGCTAGTACTCCTTTTGCTGATCATTTGTAATTGCATTTACCCAGAAGTTGTGATTGGAATCTAAGCGTAGTGGTTTCTGCAGGAACAACTGTGAAGTATGTTTTAGAGCAGGATAAGGCATCCTTTATCCATTTAATTGGGGTCAGCTTCCTCCAAAGTGCCGCTTCTTCTTTCATTGCTCCTTCTATAAGGTCATATTTCCTGGCAGGCACTGTTACTAGTGGCTACTAGTATTTATTTGTCAAAAACTTGTGCTTCCCCCCCGTTCTGGGAAACAGCATTTTTGTTGTTGTCAGGGATTACATTGGCACCATATTCGCGCAGTTTAAGTCCCTATGTCTCTGCTTATTAGATATTGCATTATCATTTTCGCCGTGCTCATTCTTATCTCTGCTACAAGACAGTCTTTAAACTGCTGGGGCAGATGAAGCTTGTAAATAACTTAAATTATATCTTATCTGGGAAAATTTGTTTAAACTGGGGAAGTCAACGGCACATGATAATGTAATCTCAGTTCAATTGTGCTTTCTGCGATGCTCTTATTTATAATATCATAAGTTTCTCTTAACAGTCACTTAATCGACTATTTCTTTCATAACATAATGCCTTTGAAACTGAGTCAAATTCAAGGATATAATTGTTTATACCCAAGATTCTGTCTTGTAAGGGTTACTGATGGTCCTGATGGATGCTAACTAATGTTCCAAATCCATGCCCTGGAGAGTCTCGACTATGTGGGCGCGATTGTAGAGGGATGAGATGGAGCGGCCTTGGCCCAAGTTGTGGAAAGGCTGGTTTGATTAGAGCGTTAAAAGCCATTGTCTGCCTATTACTGCAGAGAGAGGAAGCAAATGACAGTTGGGGTGGCAGTTTGCTTTAGTCCACTATATATTAAGCTGAAACTTTCGCTCAATGGCTCTTTCAGCTGTCCAGAAAGTGGATGCAGGATGGTAACTAATTGTATTCTAGAAATATTGCTTTTGAAAGGACCATCTAGCCCTTCTATTAATCCATTTGGAATAAGAAATCAACATTTGGAGTGTAGGAGATGACCTCTACAATCCTAGAAAGAATTGCTACACTCGTTTGCCCCTTTTCTTTAAGAACAGGTCCTAGTCCACCCCCCTCTTGTTTCATTTAGGCCTTCCTTGTTGACGACATCGTTGGTGCCATTGTCGGATCCCCCCCCCCCCAAAAAACCCCCAGGCCCCTTCTCTGCTTCATATGTGTGTGGATATGGGGCTTCTCAAGCGGCCATGCTATTGTGTTCCTGAACCTGTTGTACAGATCAGTGTTAATATCATGTTGATGCAGCTAGTACCTTGCAATTGCAATGCTCAGTTAACAAACATCTGTTTTGTTTTTTAATTTTTACTGTCATCCTCATAAATTGATCATAATGTATGAATTTGATTGCATCCTGAAAATTGATAAATATTAAGGTCACATTGAGGAGTCCAGCTATGCTTGTATTTTAGTGATTATTTTGCCATTAGTTAAAGGAGGTTTTGACACTGATTTCTGATCCTGTTGGTGCTTGCAGATGATTGAATCAAAATTTGAGAAACTTTTCAATCAGTCTTTGCTACTGATAAGGAAGAAATGGTTATATGGGATACTAGATAATTTCATCACAAAGCAACTCCCGCACAATGTCACCTGGGGATTGAGCTTAATGTATTCCTTGGAACATAAGGGAGACCAGTCTTTGACTTCCACATAAGGTGATGTCATAGGACAATGATTCATAGACTATAAAAAACGACTTTAGCTCTATCTTGTTGAGTATATCAAATTTCTATTTGGGTGTCGCAAAATGTATCCATTTTTGCTTACTGGCACAACTTGTTAATTTCACTGATACTGAATTTTAAAGCTTGACAATTCCAGAAACAAACGGGGAAAAAGAAGAAGTTTCAGAAACAAAGAGAGCATTTCCAGATGCATATTGTTTCCCTTTTTTTTTTGTAGGTGATTTGGCACATGCATTACGGTTCTTGGCATCCGTTGTTTCTCAAAGCTTTTTCGCTTTTGGTGATAATTCTTCAGTTGCATAGGAAGTTCCTTGAGCTTTCTGGTGGTATCAATTGAATTTTTGAGCTCCAAGAGTTCGTAGAGGCTGGTCAATCTGGTAAATAAGGCAAAACAGTTCTACAACATGGAATACTTATTTCCTTTGCCGGCTTTAGCATTTCTTCATCAATATATTATTCGGTAAATTATTGTGCCAATTGATTACTAACTCTATCATTAGCGGAACGACAACTTTGCAATGGCAGGTGTGTTTATATAGGTTTGGTAATATCAAAATCCTGAGTGGAGCTAAGTGATGGTGAAACACTTAGGAGTTTGGGGTCTATCCAGTGATGATATTGGTATCACAAATATGAGCTTAGCTTGAGCAGCACTTTGCGTTGCCTACTAGCAACTACTATTCCTGCCTACCCCCCAAAATGACATCACTTCCATATGAGGCAACTAGGCAAGTGAAGCTTGTCGAATTGAGAAATGAAAACTGTTGTGGGAGACAAATTATTGAATAATATTCCATCATTTTTGCACCATCCTTATACTTTAGAGAGAGGGGAGAACACCTTTCTTCATTATTAAAGCCTGGTCATCAACCTGGTGCACATATTTCTTAGTTCACTGTGCTGCCCATTGAATGACATAACTTGGGCCTGGCGGAGTGAAGAGGTGTCATGAAACTATTGCGTCACCTTTCCTCTTTCAAGAATCAAAGATATGTATTTGTGGACACGTGTACATCTGAAGCAGATCTGTACCTAATGTATTTAAAAGAGGTTTTAACTCAAATTGCATTTTTTACGTTTCTCGCAATCAGTCTCTGTGCTTGCATGTGTGCTTGCAGAAGTAAGGTTGCCAACATATGCATTTCTCCAGACCTGTGAAGGCAGAATCCATGCTAGGTGGTGATGGTGTTGTAGGTATAGATCTGAAACAGGAAGACGACACTTCGAGGGGTAAAAAATTACAAAGCGCTTGGAAGCATGAAATTTGAACATGGACAGTCCCTCTCCTCCGTAGTATAACGTATCCCAGATGTTAGGTGCAAGTTGAATGGGATAAGCTCACTCTGCTCTAATGACCCCCCCCAAAAAAAACAAAAAAAGAAAGGGAGAAGAATCCCTCAATTTTATGCTAATCTGGAAGATATACATGCCATGCTGAACTCCTACTCAAGATAGCAAATATGCCATCTAACAAAATACGATTGATTTCTGTTGTGATGATGTTAAGTGCTAAAACAATAACCTACGAGAAAATGGAAGAAAGGAGGGAAAAGTGGAAAGAAAGAGTATGATTTAGCATAACCCACCTTGTGACTTCTGAGCTGCCTTAGCTTCTTGCATCCTGTTAGTCACAGACTCCATGATGTCAGTGTAGCAGAGGCATGTTCAATGCCCAAAATGCAACAAAAAATATTTGCTTTTAACATTTTGGACAGGCCACCTATTTGTTCAACAAGGTATCATATCCGCAAGTACTCCGATGAAGTTACAACTGTCTACATCTTCCATGTAACCCGGCATGATTGGTTATTCTGCTTTGCTGAATATTGGCTGCATGATTTTTTGAGTTATAATGGGGTTACGGATTTCAGCTAATTTAGTTGTTCATGCAGATCACGTTTTTGGGCGGAGCTATGTGGGTGCAAGGGGTGTCAATTGACACCCCAGCTTTTTGGAGAAAAAGTTTTACATATCGGAATTTCGGGGAAAAAAAAAGAAAAAGGTGTATATATTATTCAGTTTGCAGATAGAGCAAGTAGCATCCAGTGCTTCAGTGGTGTGAGGTGCTTGGATGTTGCCTATGCAGGGGGTGGATTGCGTGTTCAAGTCAATATAACTACAGTTTTTTGTGGCTCTTTTTTAAATAAGAGACATATTGTTTGCCTATATATTATTTTGTTTGCATAAAGAGCGGAAAATGGCCAGTGCTTAAGTGGTTTAAGGTTGCCTGTGTAGAGGCGTAGGTCGTGTGATTGAGTTAGTATAATTCCAATTATACTATACGTTTTGTGTCATAAAAAAATACGGTAAAAAATGTATTAAAAAATTAGAGCGCAATTTAGACGAAGTGACTAATATTAGTTGCACTGTTCACATTTCTTCTACTTCATTTGCATATGAGAGGTCTTCCCACTCAGAAGACATCATTTCATTCGCTGATGTTGACATCATAAGCCCATCCCAGAAATTGTTGGCTAGGCGGTTGTCACGTAACATTATACCAGGAGAAAGTCTTCTTGTTACTGGTTGGTTAATCATTCCTTATTTCCTTCGTATTCTTTTGGATGAACTACTTCTTGATATTTGACCTTGGTGCCATCTTCTAGGTCCAAATGGGAGTGGCAAAAGTTCAGTTTTCAGAGTTCTTCGTGGTGTTTGGCCTACTGTTAGCGGAAGACTTTTCAAACCAAGCCAACTTTATGACAATGGAGTTGAATTTGATTATGGCATATTTGTTGTTCCACAATGACCATACACATGTCTAGGAAACTTACGGGATCAAATCATTTATCCTCTTTCTTGCGAGGAAGCAGAGAAGAGGCCTGTGCATATGCATTGATGTAAATATGTTTTGTTATTCAGCTAACGGCTTTCCTTGGGTGATACTGTCTTCTTTGGAGAGTCATGGCAGGATAAACGCTTAAGAAGTAGTTTTTGATTAACTTTTGTGGGCGACTAATAATTGATGTAGTAGCGATTTTGATGTGGATGTTAAAAGTCACTATAAATGATTGTTTTCAGTCAGCCCGTAATAGAAAAAAGTTTCATTGAAAGGATTAATTAGTCATGTCCAGGTACTTTGGAAGTCACCTGTGAAAACATCCATATTACCATATCCTGGTATGAGACTAACTTACCCAAGAATTTGCATCCAGCTAGTATGTCAATTTCCTACAGTTTGCAACTGAACTTAAATGTTACTTTTTCAGTTTTACTGTGTTGGTCTATAGATATCTTGACCTCTGTTGTCCCAATGACGTGCATTTTTTCTTTCCCGTTTATAACATATAGTATGGTATGACATGCACATGCACATGCTTATGGCTCTGTATTGTCAGATTGGCTGGGGATAATTGTAAGTTATCTCCTTTTTTTGTCTTTTTTAAAGAACCAAATAGGGGGGAGGTGTTATAGGCAATGTCCAGTCTTATCTCAAGAATGAATGCCCATAACACTATACGTCAAACTATTCATCACCCTAGGCTCGAGAACGCTAGAATCATATCGGAATTTATGAATTTCCTCTATTGCACGCAGCAGTGACTGGTGCATACGCAACTGGGTCTGTAAAACACTGGGGTGTATGTACTGAAAAAGATGGTCCGGTTAGGACACTGCAATCCAACAATAGGCAGTGTGGACGACTGATAACATTTTTCAGAACATCTTTGAAAACCTTCATGTCTCAATGAATTGCTTACATTGATTTTCCGGTCAGCAGATTATTAGCAGCACAGTCGTGTACTTATGTTAGATATGCAGTTGAAGACCATCCTAGAAAATGTTAAGTTGATCTACCTATTGGAAAGGGAAAGTGGATTAGGTGCAACTCTAAACTGGGAAGATGTTCTTTCTCTTGGAGAGCAGCAGAGGTTAGGAATGGTGAGTTTTGCTTAACGCAAGACAGTTTAAAATTTTGGTACCATCAGCTTTTATCAATCTATTTTGCTGGCTTGGGATTTGCACTCCACATTTTCTAGTTTGTCTAATGCTTGTAATTGCTGTCATCATGTGAAGGCATGCTTATTCTTCCACCAGCCGAAATTTGCTATACTTCACGAGTGTGCCAAGTACGTATGGAAATTTTACTCCTTTATCTCTCTCCTAATGCCTGCCCCCCCCCCCCCCCCCCCCGGGACAGGAAAGGGAGGTTAATTGTATGTGACTTTCTTGTGGCCCCTCATTATTGATGAATAAATCTCCTTCTAACTGGCAGCGCCACAAGCGTTGATGTTGAAGAGCACTTGTATACGGTCGCCACCAATCTAGGAATCACTGTTGTTACATCCTCACAGGTATGTGATTTATGCTTACTTTTAGGATTTCCATGATACTGGGGTAACTACTCTACTTCTGTGTTCTTGACTTTAACAAGAAACATCATGTTAAGGAGGCATCCTAATAACTGTTCACCCCCTTTATTGGTCATTAGAATAAACAATAAAGGCAAATATGGACCGATCAAATTTGGCATCTTTTTCTTAAAGTTTATTTATCATGCATTGCTGTTAACTGCTAACTGCTCAGAAGAAAAAAATGGACAACTTTTCCTGTTTGGAGAGTGGATCTCACTTATCCTTTTGGGGTTCAGGGGTTCAGGAGTGTAAGTTTGACCCCTAAAGCTCAACGCAAGGCATTTCAAGAGCTACAGTGATTGAATTAGCCATTTTTTCCCCGTTGTTTCCTCCCTCCCTTTTTTTTTGGGGGGCTTTTTTCCCTTTTTTTTTTTTTGGGGGGGGGGGGGGCGCACTGGAAGCCTACCTGATTGAGCAACTAATCAATCTATTATTTGAAATTACAGCGCCCTGCTCTAATTCCATTCCATCTATTGGAATTACGGCTGATTGATGGAGAAGGTAATTGGGAGCTTCATAACATTCATCAATGATTCACCTGATCCTGTTGAATTCTATGAGGATCCCTGAAGAAGATTGGGAGCCATAGTTGCGGAACCCCCCCCCTCCGCCCAAAAAACAAGGCGGGAGGGGCTAAAAAAGGACCAGTGGAATTATTGGGTGTTTGGATTACAAGGCTACGTATACCTGTATTTATGGATGGTAGTCTTGGCACCAGAAAAGAGCAACTTCTTTCTTGGGGCATAGGTAGCGGCAGCAACACTTCTGTGGGAGGAAACTCATCGAAATCAGGGTGAATAAGGGATTTTTTTTTTTTTGGGGGGGGGGGGGATATAGAAATGTTACAGTCGTTTAATGTATATGAAAGCTTCTCTGTACAGGCTAGCCTACTACCATATATTCTCATTGTAGAATTTTGATATATTGGTCTATATTTGTTTTACCCGTCCGTAATAATGTCAATTGCAAGCTACATGATGTATTCTTTACGTAAAGCAAATGAGTTTTTACGCTTGTACATTTTGGACTGTGGTTTCCTTGTCTCTCCAGCAGTCCAGTCTTGAGATGGGGCTGGTTTAGGTGAAGTTTACACAATTACGCGCTGTTTTGTGCATGTATTGTTTTTTGTGTGTGAAAGCGACAGATGTATAAGCCGATGTGGACAGAATTGGAGCCAACCCTTTTTACCAGTGCCGGGAGAACTTCTCATCTCAATTAGTTGGCATTCATAGTTTCTTCATAGCTCATCTCGTAAATGATGCCAGTGCAATGGTGCATGAATTTCTGATATTGCAGTTCAGTTAACTAATGTCACTACTGAATGTTGCAAACTGCAAATAAACCGTGAACTTGAATGCAGTTTCTTACTTAACATAAAGATTGTTAAGACCTCTCCGTGTTTCCATTCTTTTGATCTGTTTGTCACTCATACAGAGGTTAGATTGGACCCCTAAGAGTACAATGCTTTGTACTTCCCACAGCACAAGTAGGTTTGACAATTAGTCTGCGGCTTTGCCGGAGAATTTAAGAAAAAGATACATTAGATTTGAAGCCATTAAATTTAGGGATCGGATGAACCCAAAGATCCGAAAGATGAGTTTCAAGTTTGGAGAAGAGTAAAACTTACGTGAGTGGAAGTATAATGCATTATTATCATGAAAATGCAATATAATCTCCATCACTTTTATTGTGGTATGTAAAGGGGGGCTTCAAGGTCGAAACTACCTACTACACCTCAAATATTTGACTCCTCAATTTGTGCCCCTCTCTTGAGGCCAAATTGCAATATCCTCTCATGATCTATGACTATTAGGTATTGTAGTTAGCAAGTATCATGTTTCCACCAATGAAGGTTCATTTAAAATTTCAAATTGTGGAATAATTGTTTTTCTTAAATAATGTATTGTATTTGAGCCTCGTAAATGGAGGGAATCTCTGTTACAAGACCTTTACCTCCTTTAGATTGAGAATTTACTTGACTCCAATTAAATGAGCATTAAAGACCTAAAAATTGAATTGACCTATACTTAGTTTGACATCAATTGGCATCAATAGATGTTTATTCCCTTTAACCAAAGTCTCAAATTTAACTCGCATAAATGAAGATAATTTGGGGTAAAAAATCCCTGCCAATATCAATTGATAATTAACTTGACTCCATAAACACAGTGTAAACCAAAAAAAATAAATATCATATCCTAAATTTGATATTTACCAGTGCATACCATTTGATTTCAAAAAATGCTGCAACTTGCTAGAGGTTTTTGTACTAAAACTCTGGTGAACATTAGTTTGTACAGCTCAAATTGGTTGGTACGCATCGAGTACATTCAATTCAGATTCTCCCAGGTCCAAGGGATTTTTGGAAATGTAATTGTTGGATTGAAACCTGGTGAACAATGGTGGCCAACATTAAGAGCAAAGGGAACTCTGTATGAGAAAGCAGTAAACAGTTACCATTGCAATTTAGCCTACCAATGTAATCAGACAAATTTCAGCTGACAAGCAAATTTGTTCAGCACAAAATGGCTAAAATCAGTACTTTCCCTAAATGGCCAACATCAATGGTTTCCCTTGGTTCACTTTCAAGCATTCACAACATCAAATACCATGGATCATAGAGTACATCGCCAAAACCAATTCCACACATTTTACTTCTGACTTTGGAGAATCCCATGTAGATAACCTGCACCCATACCAAGTGAGAGAAGAGCAACAGCGCCAGCAGGGAACATCTTCTTTGTCTTGTGAAGACGATAGCCCATTGTTCCTAGCAATGTTGCTGAGACACCCAGCCCAACGGACGAGGCAAAAGTGGGCCTATTTGGAAGCTCAGTGTAGACATAGAACAATAGTGCAGATGACAATCCGCCGGCACCCAGGGACATAAGACTACCTCTCTTGAGATAACCCATAACTCCCCCGACCCCAACAAGGGCAGCGTATCCAAGAGTCAGCTTTTGCGAAGTTGATATGTCCATCTCCCTGAAGTCGATGTTTAGGAAGTTGTCGGTGTCTGCAGTGGCCAAAACAATTGTTAAATACAAATGCACATAATAGGTTTAAGGTTTCAAATGAACTTTCAGGCGGCATCCAAACATACAACAGACACCCTATGTACAACATTCAGACAATATTATTAAACCAATAGTAGCAGCATTATCTGGATGTGGTCATACTCAAGAGCATAGGTGTTGGACTGTAGGTTCCGTACCAAATGTACAGAGCATGTACGAGTCAGACAACCATTTTCTAAGAATTGTGTTTTTAGTCTAAAATGAAACATCGAGTGTCCATGCCGTGTTGAAGTATCAATACACGTAAAACCAACACTATCTGACATCAACGAGCCCCTTTTCTTTTTTTGGGGGGGGGGGGTTGGATGTAAGCCACATAACCCTTAAGAATGTACATAAGTTATTTTGATTGGACCGAAATTGGAAACCTTTCAACTGCATGAGACTCCATGGCAAGAATAAAGGACAAGTTAGTAAGGCATTTTGCTTTAATCTACAATAATAATCTAAAGACGAAATATTTTTCTGAAAGTGACTTTTTAATGGCTAGGAGGGTGCCCAATGCACATATGTACGTAAATTGGAGTGTCAAGAAATACAGGACAAAACACCTTTTCAGCCTTTTATTGCAATAACATCTTCTACTAGGTCATCACTTGAGTTTTACAATGTCTGAGCAAATAGTTTCCCATTAATTCCTTGATTTAGCTCGATATTACTTCATACACCTCAATACAATGTGCTACATTCCAACCAAGGTAGTCATGACTGAGATTATCACAATAACCAAAGCCTATGCCAATCCTTGGGTACTTGAATCTAACAACATGAGAAATCTGAATCTGAAGCACATACAAGCTGTAAGCTTTGCAATGATCAACTCAATGCACAAAGACATCATCCTGTCTATTAGGTAACCAATATATCTCAAATATGTGCTAAAAACTCTATTGTTCTGCATTACTAAAATATTTAGCTACATCTATTATCAATCGAAATCCCAAACAAGCATTGGGATAGGCATCCCTGTATCCCTATCTATGCACGATTGAAAGCAATCAAAAAACAGGCAAACTATTGATGGAAACAGCCGAATGTCAAAACTTGGATATCATGCTTTGAATGCATTCAAAAGGAAAAGCTATGCTATACAAGAATGACACAGAACATATCACATCATTAGCTATGGACAATCAGACCTTGGACATATATGGCAACAGCATCCAAGCTCACCAAAAGAATCTTGCCTCCCAGTAGGTCAGGCTTCAAACTTTTCAGTATACAATTCACATCTAATAACAAGACTTGAAAGTGGCATCGAAAGCCATGATAAGGGATACTAGGGAGTAGCCTACACTACCTACGATAGAAAATATGATACCGTTACCCTAGTGCATCTTCTACGCTCCTACCTAGAGCGATTCTTCTTTTTCTTTCTTCTTTTTTGTGTTTTTTTTGGGGGGGGGGGGGTTCAAATGTTCGCAGCATTACCATTACCCTTTGTGATCACCAAGAGAGTGTTCCTATTACACCCTTGAATGGAAAACAAAATCTACTGGGACAGACTCACAGAATCAAACAAGGAGGGACATAACCTATTTCTAATTCATCTCCACAACCAAATGAAAGGTAAAACAGAAAGATCAAGTCCGTCCGTTGCTAAGATAATTCGTGCCCGTCAACAATTTCCACGCCCGGTAAACAGATACAAAAACCCAAGTAAGAAGAGCACGAAGGGCATGGGAAGAACCAATTAATTTTAACAAATAACAATAAACAAATGAAAAAATGAAAGCCACAATGAGCCAAGCAAAGCTAAAACCCTAAACCCTTCAACCCAAAAAGCCAAAAAAAAAAAAACCCAGAAATTGCAAGGAGTGAATCTTGGGGGTGTTTCGAATTTGGTTTAAGCAACAATCTGCAAAAACCCTCAACCCTAATGAAACAATCGAAAATCCCAAAATCAATGAAGCAACTAATTGGTGAAAATTAGAGGGCAAACGCCAAATTAGCCAATGAAACCACACACAATGGGTTAATATTTAATATAGAAATGGTGAGAGAAACTCACCTGCTTCACAATGGCGTCCGGTGTCTTTACACTATGCACCTCTAGTTCTTCGACGAAGAGGGCAGAGGAACAAGGAGAGTGTTCTTTCTTTCAACTCCTCCACATGAACCTACTCGAATGTTCTGAGGTGGATCGTCAAAACGACCTCCGCCCCCTTCAAAAGAACAGAGGTTTTCTTTGGGCGTCTTATTAGAGCCACTGAGCCCGTCAATCGATTAATTTCGGGCTGTTTAAAACTAATCGAACCCAAGAATTCGAACCGAAAATTTACTCGAATCGATTTTCAAAATATTCAAGATTTTCGGTTTAGGTACCTAAATTAATAATTTTCTAAAATTATTAGTTCAAATATGATTCACGACTTTTGGAGTTTTGAGTACCAGATAATCCGTTAAGGAATACTACTTTAAACTTTTTTTTTAAAAAAAAAAAACTTAAAGCTTCTCGTTGTTTAGCCGCCCACATTCACGACCAGCATGATTCTTTTTGCTTCTGTGAGCCTAAACCCCCACCCCTGTCTCTATCATCCCCTTTCCTTCTTTCTAACAGCAAACCAGAAGAAAACACACGGTGAAGGTGCCACGTTCAATTGTTATGTGCCGACACACTTCACATGGTGAACCTAACAAATGGGTCATTCGGGTCGGATATGAGTTATGTCTTAGTTCGGTTCGGGTCACTTTTAAGTCAACTATGTTCTAGTCAGGTTTGGATTCGGTTTGGGTGAATTTAGGATTTGGGTCACTTTCGGGTCACCATGTTCAGGTTAGGTTCGGTTCGATTGGGTACGGTCCGGGTGAAGTTCGGATTCGGATAACTTACACGTACCATGTTCGGGTCGGCACATATTCGGTTCGGGTCAGGTCTGCTTTGGGCAGAGTTCGGGTCAGGTTTGCTTCGGGCTGTCCACAGTAGCTCGGTTCGAATCTGGTATAGGTTAAATGTAATTTAGGTAGGGTGGGATTCAGCTCAATGTTTGGGTTAACATCGTATCAGGTGTAAATCGAATCGGGTATAAATCAAGTTGGGTCAATTTTGAATCATTGTCTGTTTTCAATGTACCCATCTTTTGTTCTTTACTCTTAACTTACATTTAAGAGATAAAAACCGTTTAACTAAACAAACCCGTTTATTCTATATTTCTCTTCTAATTCAGATGTTAATGATTAATTGATCACACACACACACACATACATATATATATATTTGTGCGCGTATATATATATATATATATATATATTATATATATATTATATATATATCTATATTATATTATATATTGTATGTCTGTATGTATATATATTACTATATATATTTATCTATACTATATATATATATATCTATATATTATATTATGCACATCTACATACATACAGACTCATATAAATATATATATGCATATATATATATATATATATATATATATATATATATATATATATATATATATAAATAATATATATATATATATATATATATATATATATATATATATATATATATTATATATATATAAATATATATATATATATATATATATATATATATATATATATATATATATATATATATATATATATATATATATATATATATATATATATATATATATATGCCCATATATATATATATATATATATATATATATATATATATATATATATATATATATATATATATATATATATATATATAT
>JAKOGI010000320.1:0-25000 GCA_029747015.1 Carnegiea gigantea
AAAAAGAAAGAAAATGAAGATTGCAACAATGTGTTGACACCTAAGATGTCTTCATCCAATAGATTTTATGCTTTTTCCATATCCACAATGTTCACTACCTCACATGGCTGCAGAGAGAAATCCGGTGACAAGCAAATGACATTGAGCACAAATGAAAGATGCAATTAATTTTAAGATCGTGACATTATGGACTTAGGACCAATTTCTCCAGCACAGCAGACAAGATTCAATCAACAGAGTAGCACCTGGCTCCTACAAACCAAACTTAACACCTCCCATTTGGATCAATCCAGACAAAAGTGCCAACAATTGAATGAGCTGTTTCCACTTTCCCCATCACTGAACTGTTACCAAGAGACTGGAATTGGTGGTAAACTTTACAGGCATATAACATAAATTGTAAGTCCTAGGGTCCCTCCAGGGTATGTCCGTATAAAACAAGGAAAAAGCATACAAGAAGTCATGGAATGCTGTTTCTCGGTTATTAAAGAGGTAGAAATCTCATCAGATTCAGGGAATTATCTTACCAAAAAAGTCTACATGTTCCTCACAGTCTCCCCCTGTCCTCAGTCATTTGCCAGGTGAAGCTTTTGCACGAGAAACAACATTACTATGATCAAACCTTTCTGACTATAGACCTTAGTACAATCGCTAGACTTCTTTTGAAAAGCAACCCAAAGGCAAACCTGCTCGTCAACTCTATAAATTTTCAGTGGTCCACTAATTAAGCTTGAGATAACACATAAGCATTTACAAGGAGGCTTTAAAACTCATGGAAAACAGACAATATACTGCCTTCACACCACCTACTCACTCGCATAATCTAACACTCAGGGAGACATAACCAAGCAACTGCCAGTGTCAGAAATCTATATCCTTTTTTTTTTTTGGGTAGGTAATCATAGACATATAACAAAAGGACACCAAGGGGATGTCACCCATGTACAAAAGGGCATTACAAAAGCATTAGCTCCTTGAACTCTCATTCATTATACGATCAATGAAAGCCAAAAAAGTTAACTCTTTATCCCTATCAAACAAAAGTTAACTCTGTCACTGAACCTCATACACCAACTATACAACAACCTCAAAAAATAGAGCTTGAAATCTTGAAGTGACAAGGTCTTGTCCTCGAAAATACGGCAGTTCCTCTCCTTCCAAGTAGCCCACCAAATAGCCAAAGGAATCATGCCCCAAACTTCGCGGACCCAGCTCTTCTTCATCCTTCTGCTCCAAGCCACCGCCACATCTCTCACATTAGAAGGTTGAACCCAACTAATCCCCATAAGCGAGAGAGATAAAGCCCAAAGCGAGGAAACCCACCGACAATGTACAAGAAGATGATCCACGGTTTCATCCTCCTCCAAGCACATGGAACGTCTACCTGGACCTCTAAAATTTCCACACTTAAGCATATCGTCTGTGGGAATCTTGCCTAAGGTGGCAGCCCAAGCAAAGAAACACACCTTTGTGGGGGCTTTGGACTTCCAAATGGACTTGGCGGGAAAAACACAACCGTCCAATTCTTCAAAATGTGTGAAGCAAAAACTCTTGACAGAAAAGGAACCCCTAGAACCTGTTGGCCACACAATCTCATCATTGCCTTGGTGCAAAACCTTTTTACCAGCAAGAACGGCTAACAAATGACAAACACTATCCTCTTCCCAATCATTAAGATTCCTAACAAAATTCAAATCCCAGTGACTAACTTCCCCATTCCAAGAGACAACTTCTTTAACCGTGGCATTCTTAAGCCGAGCCATCCTAAAAAGATCAGGAAAAAGATTCTTTAAAGGACGGTCTGCACACCAAACATCGTGCCAAAAAAATACCCTTGATCCATCCCTCACGTCAAAATGCACTAAGGATTTGAAACGCTCAAGACCAGCTAGGATAGATTTCCAACAACCAACCCATGAGGGTAAGTACTCTTCTTACTCCACCAGCCGAACGCATCTATCCCATATTTTGCCTCAATCACCTTTTTCCACATGGCACCATCCTCTTTAGCAAACCTCCACAACTACTTGGTCTTCAACGCTTCATTCGCAAGACGAAGAGGTCTTATGCCAAGACCACCCTGCTGACTAGGACGACAAACCTCATTCCAACTGACCAGTGGAGGCTGTTACCCTCTTCATTGGAGTTCCAAAGAAAATCTCTCATGATCTTCTCTATCCGACTAGCAATGCTAGCTGGGATAGTGAATAAAGACATGAAGTAGATGGGCAGACTGCTCAAAGTGCTCTTCAAAAGAGTCAATCTACCCCCTCTGGATAAAAGCTTTGGCTTCCAGCCTACCAACTTCTTATGAAACCTCTCGATAATTGGATCCCGAATCGCTATGCTCTTATATGGAGCACCAAGAGGAAGGCCAAGACAAGAAGGCAAATAATCAACTCTGCATCCAAAAAAGCGAGCCAAGTCATGAACATTGGGCACATCACCCACTGGAATGAGTGCACTATTGGAGAGGTTTACCCTTAGACCCGACATAGCTTCAAACAGAAGAAGGGTGCACCTTAAGTAGCCCAGGTTACTCTCGTCCGGCTTGCAAAAAACGAGAGTATCATCGGCAAAGAGCAAGTGGGAAATCAACAAACCTTCGGTGTGAGGATTAGTAATTCGAAACCCATTTAGGAAACCTTCCTCACCTGCTTTAATCACCAACCTGCTGAGTGACTCCAGAACCAAAATGAATAATAAAGGCGACAACGGGTCGCCTTGCCTTAAGCCTCTTGAGCTTGAGAAGAAACCAGAAGCTTCTCCATTAACTAAAATAGAGAAGCGCACAGTAGAAATGCAAAAGAAGATCCATTTCCTCCACTTGTCTGGAAAGCCCATTTTCTCAAGAATAGCCAAGAGGAAATTCCAAGAGACATGATCGTAAGCCTTCTCAATGTCAAGCTTACAAAGGACACCAGACATCCCAGATCTGATATAAGAGTCAATACATTCATTCGCAATCAATGCTGCATCCAAAATTTGACGACCAGGAACGAAAGCGTGCTGCGATGGACCCACAACTTTTCCAACTACTCTCCTCAATCTTGACGCGAGGATTTTGGCAAGAATCTTATAAACACTTCCTGCCAAACTAATAGGCCTAAAGGACTTAATACCATCAGCACCAGCCACTTTGGGAATCAAGGTAATAAAAGTAGCATTTAAACTTTTCTCAAACACACCCTTCTTATGAAAATCACCAAAAAATCCCATAATCTCCCCCTTGATAATAGGCCAACAATGCTGAAAAAAAGCTACATTGAACCCATCTGGTCCTGGAGCTTTCCCATTTCCTAACTCAGAGATGGCCTTCCACACTTCATCTTCAGTAAAATCTTTCACCAGATCGCTAGCATCCTCCGGGCTAATAGAGGCAAAAGCGATTCCATCAAGAACCTAAATGATTGATCTTCATGATACAGGTTCCCATAGAACTTGACAATCGCATTTCTGGCTGAGGCAGCATCAGCATAGGACTCGCCATCAACTTGAATTTGATGAATAGCATTAAACCTTCTTCTCCGATTTGCCACCTGGTGGGAAAATTTGGTATTTCGATCACCATCCTCAATCCACTGTTGCTTTGCTCTTTGGCGCCAAAAGATATCAATAGATTTTCGCACCATAGAGAGTTCTTTTTTAACTCCCAATCTTTCAAACCTCTCCGCCCAAGAGAGAGACTGTTGCTGCTCCTTCTCATCAAAACGCTTCCCTTTATCCACCAGACTACCCATCTTGAACTCTAAATGGCCAAACACTTCCCTATTCCACTGTTTGAGCTTGGTCTTCAACAAGTTGAGTTTTCTTGCCAAAATGAAACTCGAAGAGCCACTAACATTCTGAACATCCCAAACAGATTTGATAAGTTCATCGAATCCATTCGCCTCAAGCCACATATTCTCGAATTTGAAAGGGCGTATGCCTCCAGAGACTTCCCCAACCCGCAGAAGAATGGGAAAATGGTATGAAGTAATCTTCGGAAAGGTAACTTGATGAACCCCCTGAAAATGATCTTCCCATTCAGCCGAAAAGAGAAATCTATCGATGCGAGATAACACCTAGACCTCCTCATGACTAGACCAAGTGAAGCGAGCCCCTTCTAAAGGAGAGTCAACAAGGTTGCAAGAATCAATAAAACTAGAGAACTCTCTCATTGTCCAAGAAGACCTACCCCTGAGAATCTCTCTGAAGGGAACCTAATGACATTAAAATCCCCACCCAAGCACCACAGGATGTCCCAAGAAGACATGAAGAGCGACACCTCCTCAAAAAAAGCCCGTCGCAAGTAGTCGTCATTAGGCCCATATACCCCAATCAAACCCCACTCAAAATTATCCTCCAGAGACTTAAACCTACAACACCGAAAACGATCCAATGCGAGAATCACCAAGTTCCAAGACTTGAGGGTCCCAACTGACAATAATACCTCCTGATCGACCCACTAAAGGTAAGAATAACCACTCAATCAGTCGACGACCCCACAAACTAATCACTACCTGCTGGCTAACCACCTCCAACTTAGACTCTTGGAGAATAGCCACATGAGAAGCAAAAGACCGTAACACCCACTTCACATCCCCCCGCTTGTTTGGACAATTGAGACCCTAACATTCCACGCAATCAATTTAATGGCTGGCCCCATCTGAAACCAGCCTAACCCTGCCACCCTCATCCCCCATACTAGCTTCGACCGATTGTTCCCTTCTCAATCTATTTGCTTCTAACGATGCAAGGAAAGCAACTCCATTTCTCTCCCTTCTATGGCCAGACCCATCTTTTTACAAAAAAAGACCATTCTTTCCAAGACCCACGCTGACCCTTCAGTAACATTCCCTGAATCAGAAGAACCGGGTAATGCAGCACCATCCAGTTCAAGCGGGTGGGCTTGAGGTAGAGCTTCCTCAAACGATAAAGGCCCTCCCTTCTCTTGCACAATAGGAGAACCCGCCTTAGAAGCGACTAAATTAGCCTTCCGGGACTTCTTCCTACGCGAGTAAACAAGCACACTAGTAGATGGTGAGCCATCTGTAGGATGCAATTCCTCCTCCACCACCTCCAACGGTGATTCAGGAATCCTTGAGGCACACGGAGTGGCCCACGGAGACCTGTCGTGTGAGTTACACCTCCTCTCAGATGACAGATCATTCTCCAACATGTCTCTCAATACGTTGAATTGGTTAGCACAGGGAGTCGGAGCCACCAGAAGCTCCTTCGCAGCATCCTTCTTAGGAGGCAACATCACGTGCATAGCATTGTCTTTGAAGGAGACTTTCTGTTTCAACACATCCTTGATAAGATTGTGATCTTCACCAATCACAGCAGCACACACATCCCAAGAACCACAATCCCTACACTTCCACCCCTTCAAAGGCGAATTCGAAGAGCCACCCGGATGACCTCGCACCACATTAGCAAAAGACCTATCCCTACTCACCGGAACTCTGGAAGGAAACATTCCCTTCCTTGGTGGGAAAGGGGGCTTCTTATGACCCTCAATCAACATCTTCTTAAGAATCATTGCCACCTTGTACCATCCCTCTGCCTTGGCTCCCTCAGGAAAAATCACTGACCTAACCTGCCCACCGTTGCCCAGCAGAGAAAGGACAATGAATCTACCTTTGCTATTCTTCCTCAATTGAAGCAACAGGCATCTCTGACCCCACCTGAAAGTTTTAAACCACAATGGCTCTCCCTTTGAGAAATAGAAACTGACCATTTGTACTGCCAACCAGCGAAACTCCTGGAGGCTTAACCAGATAAAAGACTTTTTTCTCCTACTAGCCTCAGAAACCTTAAAAGGAAAAGGGCCTCCATCACCCCCAAACACCTCCAGGATCTTCCCTTCCACTCTCACAACGGCATACATGATCCGATAACAGGCAATACAACTTCGCCAGAAGAAACAAAAGAGCCCAGAGCAAAAGGACAAGCGGTCCCTGCTATGCAGCCATGAAATGCGCTGCCCGGGGAGGAAACAACAAGAGGAGCAGCAGAACAGCACTTACCCGTGGCTGACCAGAGCCCACAGCAACGCCAACGGACAAAACTGGGGAAAACACGCCGGAAGAGAAAAGCTGGAAAGATTCCGGCGAGGCTCCAGCGGCCGGAAAATTCGCCGGTGACCGGAAGAAGCCAGCGAGCTGACCGGCGGCGACAGAAAAGGCCGGCGAACCCAGACCCTTGATCGGCGAAGACCAGACACCCCCCACACCGCTCAGAACCTAGGAAAACAGTAGTAACCCTTCGAAAACCACCACACCGGCGACCGGGGAAGGGGCGACCAGCGGCTCCCGTAGACCCAAAGTCCACCGGACTTCAGGTAACTCTCCGATGGCCACTCACGGCAGCCGGACTTCACAGGCCAGCTGGGTTCGTGAACCTGGGTGGCCCGAAACAGTGAAAAAGAAGAGAGAGACGGAAGGTAGCCGTGAGGAGATGGCGTCTAGTTGGCCCACCGATGACCAGCGAAGGTGGTGCGGCATCAACAACAGCGTGGCCCGACTGTGGTGGCCGGCGAGGGAGAGGAACGGGCTGGGGAGCTCGGGAGAAATTCAAAATCGCCAGAAAGTTGGAACAAACTCGATTATCACACCATCACTCTGCCAGTGAGAACTTACCTAGTGAAATTCAACATCAAGTATAGGGAGGAATTCAACATCAAGTATGAAATATGCAAACAATGTAAGACCACTTTGGCTTTTGCTACCTAATTTCAGTCACCTACATTTCTTAACTTACCATCCACAGAAATCAATATCCTTATAGCACATGCATTCCGTGCAGGGTCAAACTCATATTCAAAACCATAAACCATCACAAGAAAATCATCAATCCTGCAAAGACATGGAAAAGGCAAGCTCCAAAAATTGATAGCATCAAAATTCAAAATTATGCAGGCTGTCATGTTGATGCCACAAGCCATATAAACTCCTGGCCAGCCAACAAACCTCCATGGCTACATTACAAGCATTTAGAGCATCATTCCCCTGACCTCACCAGATCAATAACCCAATTTAGTTTTAAAAAGCACGAGGCGCACTGAAGCGCATACGGTCCCAAAGCGTGAGGCGCAAGGCACGAGGCGAAGGCGCACGCATCATGGATGCGATGCGCACTTCTATGCAAATTTTTTTTAAAGTATTTCATATTTCACAAAGCATGTTTTGCATAAATAAGTTAGATAAATGCATTAAAAATATTATTAGACATCAATATGACTACTAACACCACAAATAACCTTAAGGTATGTTATCTGATCATCGTAGTTCCCCAATGCACTCACTTACAGTACAAGTTTAGCTCACCTTTTAGCTCCCAAGGGAGGAAAAGAAGGAAAAAGGTAAAGGCAAGGCTAAGAAAAAGAAGAAAAAAGGGGAAGATATAGTCTCGCATCCTTGAGGCGCACCTCATCCCCTTCGAGGCGATAAGCCGGTAGCCTCACGCCGAGGAGCGCCTAGGCGTGCCTTAAGCGGGCTTTTTAAAACTAAGTAACCCAAAAGGAGGCAAAAACCAACATATGCATGCTTACTAATTCCTACCCACACATTTGAAATTTCCAGTTTCCGCCACATGGTGAACTTCAAACCCAACCAGACCTAGATTGATGCAACCCAAACCAAAATGACCTGTATTCGCACAACCAATACTGATTGCACTTTCTCAGCAAGCTTGTTAGACAAAAATACGTTAGACTGGACCCGAACCCAAATTCAGCACATGCTAGATCCCAAGTGTAACATGCCAACCACAGATGATTGACCTCAGAGGAGATTAGCCAACTTGGACCCGTCCCTTGCGCCTGTCAGCTAACTCTATCCTGTGATTATAGGTAAGACCTAAGAGTTCCTTTTTTTTTGTTTTTTTTTTTTTTTTGAGATTCTTGTACGTGAAGACTCCAAGTAAGATACAAGCACAAACAGTTTACATCTAGAGGTTAAGAAGCCAGACAACACTTGAGAGCTGAGAAGGAAAAAACATTTAAAACAAGAAACAAAGTACTCTAAAACAGTCCCAAAAAATCATATGGGCCACAACTAAAAGGTTTCTAATTACGTCGTTGTGGATGGAGAGAAATAGGAGAGTTTTTGATAGGACCGAAACATCAATTGAGAGATTAAAAGACAAGTGGCTCAAGAGCTTAGGAAGGAGAAGGTTTTTTGTTCTTCAATTGATATAATCGGTTTTGTGGATAGCCAATTTTTGGGCTGTAATTAATTTTTCTAGGATGCTTTTTTCAGCATCCATTCCTGAAGATATCTCTTATCTTTATCAATATATTACCTTCCCTCCCCCCCCAAAAAAAAAGGGGTTTCTGATAAGGTGATTTCAAATTATAAAGCTTTTTCCCCAGTATCTGCCACAAAAAATCTCATCCATGATCAATTCCATTCCTTTCCGTCTAGATGAAAAGAGGCATGGTCCCCCTAATAGGTATCGAGAAATCCAACGACCGAACACCAGAGACTTTAACATATCAAACATATAAAGTACTTGCCTTTCCTAGACTCAAACAAGACAATTTTTTTTTAATTTATGCAAGCCAAATTTTTATTAATTTGAGAATCAAAAGCGATGAATGGATAGGTCGCATCTTGCAAAGAAAAGAGACTACAGAACTCCTCAAAATACTGTTTACAAAATCTAGAATCCCCAGCAAAGACGAAGAAAGGCCTCATTATCCCACAACACAATGGCCCTGTATGGCAAACAGCTGTTAGCTATTAGCTGTTTTAATTACCTGTTTACATTAACTGTTTGAATTACCTATGTTTATATTAGCTGTTTGAATTAGCTGTTTTTAGTAAAAGTGTTTGGTAAAAACTAGTTGTTTCTAAAAAATATGTTAGTAAATTTTCAATTATTCCCTTATTTATGAATTAGTTTTCAATAAAATGTGTGTAATTTTGCCAAACTTATGGACAATTATTTCATTTCCACAAAAACCTCTTCTCAAAAGGCTAATGAGAATAGAAAAGTGCTTTTTGGAGCCAAACAGCTATTTCAAACGGCTCTTTACCAACATCCTTTAGTTGTTTGACTTTGTCAAAACAACTAAAATCCTCTCAAATAACTATTTTTCCTCAAACAGTTGTTGTTACTAAACACTCCCTTTGTCTTGATCCATTTGCTCTTGGTGCGTTAGAGACATATTTCCAATCCATAAAAGCTCTCTCTCTCTCTCTCACACACACAATCCAGTTGCTCTTGGTGCTCTAAAGAGGTATTTCCAATCCTTCAAAAGCTGTGAAAGACAGCCACAAAGAGAGAGAGAGAGAGAGAGAGAGGGTAATTATGTGCCATAAAGGTCTCTGTCAGACCTACACTTTTGAGCTTTGCCCCTTCCACTCTGAATTCTAACATCATATTCCTTTGAGGCTTAGAAGTTCCATGTACTCGGTAAGGTATCCCATCTTTTAGAAGCTTGTCAGTGTCAAATATTAACGTATAATAATTCCCAAAGAGAGAGAAACTCGCTTTGTCCTCCTAAAAGCATTATGGGAGCTAGTCTTTAACTGAGTGGGTCTTCCATTGGCATATTGATTGTGATTTGTGAATAGAAAGTTAAAACAGCTCCTTAAAACTCATAAGGCTTCTTGGCAGAAAAGTCAAGGAAAGGATGGGATACATCATACCTCATGCCACTGATGGGAGGATTCCTAAACTCAAACAAGACAATTTTTTTTAACTGGAAAAAAAAATCTGCAAGGAAAAATTTTTTTTATTTAAGGACCAAAAGAGCTGAACGGACAGGCACCATCATGCAAAACCACACAGAACTCCCAAAAATACTATTTACAAAATCCAAAACTTCTAACCTATGAAGCACAGACACGGATACGTGATACGGATACGATACGACATGGACACGCCCACACGTGATTTTCTAAAAAATAAGGACACGACACGCTATCTAACACGTTGGCTAATAACATATTTCTTTTCTATATAAATGACCATATGAATCTTAAAAGGCATAGTTTACAAGTATATTTTTTTACCAAAACAATTGATAAAGAGATCAATTTAACAAATTTTTAGAACAATTACAAAGTTAGAAACATAGATTGACATATCATATGAGGCTAATATTTAAATCAAAAAGTAATTGATTTCATAATATAATTGATTTCACTAGATAGTGGACAGCACAATAGTAGATTGGTTGGGGATTTTTAATATTAGAATAATAATCATGAACTACAACTTTACAAAAGGTAATAAAGTTTCTGCCTAGTGGCATTGAAAGAAGAACAGTGAGATGGCCCGCATAGGAACAGAGAGATGGCACGTGGACACAGGAACAGAGAGATGGAGAGAGAAACCAAAAGATATCTTAAGCCCAAATTAGAAAATTAAGAGAAGAAGCATACTGTTGTGAAAAAGCCGAAGAAGAACATAGAGTCGCAGCGTGTCCCGAGCCATGTCTTCGATCCAGATTCGCGTGTCCCCAGCGTGTCCGCACGTGTCCAATTCTTTTTTTTTAACTTTTTTTTTGGGGACACGTATTTTCACGTGTCTGACACGTGTCACCAACGTGTCGGAATGAGTCCGTGTCGGACACGTGTCTCACACCGATACGCCAACCAAAAAAAGGTGTCAGTGCTTCATAGCTTCTAACAAAGAGGAATAAAGGCGTCATTATCCAAAAATACAATGTCTTGATACATTCGCTCTTGGTACTTTAAAGACATTTCCAATCCAATAAAGGCCCCCCTCCAAAAAAAATGTCACATCAATGTCATGAAAAATAACCAATCTAATCATTTCCTTGACTTTTTTACCAAAGAAACCTAATGACCCCACAAAGAGTTGTATAACTTTCTATTCACAAATCACGGCCAAGAAGCCCTATGAAGACCCACTCAGTTAAAGGCCACCTCCTATAAAGATTTTACGAGAACAATAAAGCGTGACTAGTACTTTCAAAGTTCTCATGTGCATAAACATCTGACCTCGAGTTTCTCTCTGTTTGGCCATTATCACAAGTTAATATCTGGTCACTGAAAAGCTTCCCAAAGATAGGATCCTTTAATAAGTACACGGAACTTCTATGCCTCAAAGGAATGTGATATTGGGATTCATGGTTGGACAAGAGGAGAAAAGCTCAAAAGTGTAGGTCTAATAGAGACCCTTATTGTATATAATCAAACCTACAAGAACCCCTCAGTGACTAACCATTAAGGCTACAAAAGAACAATTTTTTCCCCACAAAGGCATCATAAACAAAGATAGAAGACTTCATGGCGGCCACAGGCGCACTCACAATAACATAAAACAAAAGCATCTCCATCCCCGCAATAGCATAAAGAGAAGGAAAGTATCAAAGGGAGCCACACATCAGTACATCACCAAAGTCAAGCAAAAAAAGATAGAGAACTTGATGCCAGCATCATAAGGAATATGGTTGTGGAAACTTTGTTGCCTTTGGTAATAAACTCTGGTAATAAACTTTCAAAAGCCCACTCTACATGAGCTGCTAAGTTCAAAGGGAATCCAACCAAAGCCTTACTAACCTTATCTAATTTCAAACACCTTCCTAAAACTTTCTAAACTGACTTCTCTAACATAAACCACCATAAACCACTTGCATAGAAATATGGAAGCTGATCCCCAACATCTAGATATCCTTACAAATAAGTTGCTTCATAAGTCATAATACACCATTTGACCAAATAATTCCTAAAGTCAACTCTAGAAGAACCACAAATAAAACTTCTGTCAGTAGCTACTAGTTTGTGAGCTATCGCAAGGAACAGAGATAAAGAAACTAGCTACAATGAGAGTTCTTTCAAATAAGCCTTAATCTACATCCATTGGTGAGAAATTTAGAGAAATCTCTTTCTAGTAGGCCCGCGCAAAATTTCAACAAAGATTAAAAAAAGCAAGTTAGGAAGAGACTTCTTTCAAGTAAGCCTTTCTACTGCCGGTGGTGAGACATTTGGAGAAATCTCTTTCTGGTAGGCCCATACAAAACTTGTCCTTAAATTTGCTACCAAAGAAAACCTCCAAATAAGAAGCTAAGCAGGTCCTCGAATACAAACAAAGACACCCACGAGCAATCAAATATTTCAACATTACCAATGGGATAGGATGGACCTCTTAGGAAATCTGATCCTCAATTTACAATAAAATATAGCACAACATAAATTGATAAATTCTTCACCACCCAGTATCACAGATATAATGGTATCATTGGCAACGAGGAGATGAGTAATGCCAGTGGAGGTCGATTTGAGCTTCCCAATTAACATCCAACGATCATACAACATCAACTCACTTTCCACAACCGGTAAGACAAGATAGGAATAGGCAAGGTCTCCTCATAAAAGGCCCCTAGAAACCAGAAAGGACTCTAGCTGAGAACTAATGACAATAACTGTGAAAGAAATGGTTCAGACAAAGTGAAATATCCAGTTGATCATTTCTCCTCAACACCCACACAACTGAAAACACTAAAAAAGGGATTATCAATCTATCAATGTCTAGCCCATACATCAGACTCCTAAGTCTCGAATAAATCAATTCATGTTCCATAAGTAAAACATTCAAAATCCTGTAGCCCCAACAAAAGAATCCTGATTTTCATAAAGAAGATCCCCCATGATGCCCTTCAATCTAGATGCCAAATTTTTTTGAAAGCAAACACAACCTACTAAACTCATCAATCAATCTCATCCATTATAAGACCGACCAATTCTTTTTCAGAGTTCAAAGACTGGGTAATTCATCTCAGTCTTACAATAGGAATACTATTTATACGTCATAAATGGCAACTCTTCAACAAAGCACCCTTGTCTAAAGCAAGGCACCTAAGTTGGTTTCACAAGAGAAGAAGGCAGACAGCCACCCCAATTATCATGGTATAAAAGGATAAAGCCACTAAAGAGCACTTGCGAAGTTTGCCCCCAGAAAAACCCCTCTACAAATACCTCCAATATGTAAAATAAATAAAATAAAACAAAATAAAATAAAAAATTGCACAATGTACAACCATAATGAATCGAACAACTAGGTGTATTTGAAGCATTTCCTAAATTAGATCTCACATACCCCCAAACACTTACATCAATTTCAAGCCAACAATTCCATCAGGCACATGGTACCCATAAGTCCAACTAAAATTTAACGCTGTAGAAGTTGACTCGACATTTCCATTTGAAGAGTCTTGCACACCAGCTTTGTTCCCATACTACTTCTATCAAGTTTACTTGTTATCAATAGAAGGAAGTGACACATACTCAAGAGCTCCTCTCTTAATCAAGTAAATAACACTGAATGACAACCTACCCTTATCAAAAATAAATAAATAAATAAAAATAAAACACAGAAAGACACTCTACAACTAGTTCCCAGACATGTGAATCTCTAGAAAGATTTAAACACAACAAAAACTTAGTCCAAGGCCAAACCATTGCATATCCAACTCACAAATCTCATTATCACATTGATTATGTGAATAAAAAATGTATTTCAAACCATAACCTAACATGAATCCGAAGTGCAATATCATTTCCAAACCAATCAAGAGTCATATCGCCACAGACACATTTCTACTTCCCAGACATGTTTTGCTATGTCAAAGATCCTACCTTTCTTCCTCTCCTCAAACAATAACTCACAGAACAATCCTGCATTTCTATCAATGTACTGCTACTACTTTCTCTAATAACTTACTGATCTCACAGAAATGCAGGTGGTCTCCTAGAGAAACAAGTCAATCAGGCTGATTATAGGGTTCGCTGACTGTAATCTGCTACCTTATGAAAGGAAAAGTGAAGGTATGCAAGTTCACTTCACATCTGCATGTCCCGGGCCGCGGTCCTTACACTGTGTCATAAGAACAGAGATTGATTTTGTTTTGCTAGGTCATCTAGGATTGATTCAATCGTCACAATTGCTTAATCAAACATTAAAGATTCGAAATTGAGCTGAGCAATTCAATCCAATGAACATGGATCTGATCCTGCATGCATAAGTCACTTTTGAGTCTAGCCAAAAGAGGTCATGCTGTTATGTACAGCCCAAAATCAACTAGGATTAAACTTCGAAGTTTATCACATCGGATTTACTCAATATATAACGACAACAGACATCATATCATGACAAGGTCATGCTGTTATGTACAGCCCAAAATCAACCAGGTTTCAACTTTCAAGTTCATCAAATCAGATTTTCTCAATATATAACGACAGCAGCCATCATATCATGATAACAATTGACCCTGCAGTAGCAATTTAAAATAAAACCGAGGTACCAAATGAATGAGGTGACAAAGACATTCATGAATATTTGTGTTGAGGCCATTGGAAAATAATTTAACTAACACAAAAACAATAATAACAACAGTAATGGTAATATATAAAATTCTTGGCTTACCTTTAAAAGTTCATAGATATAGTAGCGAATATCATAATCTGACAGCGTTGGATAAAGGATTTTAAAGTCGGTGTTATTCACATATTCAAATATAAGGCTTGGGGTCTTTGACTGCTGATCTCTTACAATATCAAGCAATTTCACAATGTTTGGTCCGCCGCAGAGATTCTGCAATATTTTTATCTCCCTCTTGATCTGTAGTCGCACAGGAAAAAAGTAAATTAAATTTAACTATTTAAACCCCAATTGCGACATCAAACAGGTAGATTCATATACCATTCAATCACTAAAGCAAATGCATCTAGATGACAGTGTCTGTTATTTTCTCTCTCTTTTTATTTTCTTTCCCTCTCCCGTGAGAAGGAGATGCAACCAGTCAATAACCAATATTTTTACACAGTGATTATGCAAGTGAATTTGTATAGTTAGTGATAGATACAATTCTCTCTTGAAAATGGTCTTGACGCTTATCAAGTGTAGTCTGAGTACGTATGAATTTCCACACAACTCACTTCAAGAGATCCAAACGAGGAAGTTGTTATATACACCTCTAAAGCAATGTAAAATCATCACAAAGAATAATAGTTCAGTAGGGCTTTCACGGATATCACCACTCAATAACCAAGCCATTACCCCAGTTGGGTTAAGCACCCTGCATTCAAGGTAAAATATTCCCACTTTTTTGTTGATGTTATACATAAGGCACAAGAAATTTGATGCAAGCTATCCTCTTCTTCTAATTTCACTTCTATAAATGGGCCATGGGCTTTCTAGAGATTTAAATTGTTCAAACATTCCAGCATGCAAGTTCAGCCTACATATCCAAGAAGCTCACGAATCAACCCAAGCGAAACAAAGTTTGAGCAGTTAAAGCATCATTCCGCATTTTATCTACCCGTAAAACAGTAGAGCCTGAGAAGAATTCAGAACGAACCTTCTTCTTCTTGACGGGTTTGAGGATCTTGATGATACATTTTTCGTTATTGGTGCAATGAACACCCTCAAACACCTCACTGTACTTCCCCCTCCCCACCTTTCTCACCACCTCATAATCGTCTTGTTCCCTGCCATAAGATGAGCCAAAATCAATCGTATTTACACCTAAACAAGATCCTAAACAATTCTAGGTGAGAAAGAAGAAAGTTCGAGGAATCTAACCCCCATTGAACGACGAGAGACTCGTAATCGGAGTACTCCTTAGGGCGAACGACATTGACGTCGGCATAAACCCTAGCCTTGGAGGCTGCGCCAGGGCGACGAATCGCCTTCCCAATCCTCTGCGCCAGGGTTTCGGCGACGGACGACGGCCGTATCCGGCGATCTCTGCCGCGGCGGCCACGAAGAGATGGAGGCGAAGAAAGGGGTGGGAGGGAGGAGAGAGAGGAGGAGAAGTGGGGAAGGGTGAAGAAAGAATGAGGTAAAGAGAAGAAGAGTCCGTCTGGAGGAGAGAGAATGAAATGCAATTGCAGAGGCCATCAAAACATCGGGGGCCGCAAAAAAAATTCGACGGGAACTGCAATGTAATCAGCAATTTTTATTGCTACTACTTCTTAAGGATCAGGTATCAACATCCCAACTAACATCCCAACAAAGGAAGAAAAATTAAAAATAAACAAGAAAAATCCCAATCAAGTTGGCCTTTCAATGACATTTTAAATTTTATTAATTTCAACAATATTTTGACCTCATTCATTCCAATTTTTGCCTACTTTCAAATATTAATTTCAATATTTTTATGTTAAGATGCAATTTTTATTTTTCTTTCAGTTTGGTTAAACTCCATAAAAATTTAGAGAAACTTTTTTAGACAACGAAAATAATCTTTTATTTATTCAATATCAGCTATTCTACAAAAAGAAAAGTGATTCAGAAAGATCTTTAAAATTTTAGAGAAATTTCGTAAACTTATATTTATATTTTATAGTTTCAATTAAAATGTTCATTCGTCTCTATGCAACAGAAATATTTTATTTTTTGTACATTATATGTCGTTGATGCATGTTTTTCCAAATTCTCATCATCTTCCTCATTTTTTTCCCAAATGCAAATACATAATAGCGTCTTTTCACTTAATGATTATGGAGAGTAAACAAGACGAGCATTGGCATGATAATTCTTTGATTGTACCCTAGATTTGTAGATCATGAGTATCACCTTCATCCATTCAAGGTGACGTCTTTAACATCCAAATTCGAGCTCTTGGGATGCAGACTTCTGTAATGAGTACATATACTGGTCTCATTTGGAGTGAGCTCACTCATTCTCATACTATACACCAGTTTGGTTAAAACCAACCTCCTTATTAGACATGCATGGGTATACTGATAACGAGGAGTTCATGGTTGCTGCCTGCCACTCAAGTTCTGGGTTAGCTGCTTCATTTCAGCTAAAGTTGATAGAAAGACCGCAGAACTTAGAGAAGGCAGCAGATTGAGAGAACATTACAGAAAGACTTCCCTCACAAGTTTCTTTACACCATACGACTGTTATTGCATTTATTCTAAATCCTATTCCACAATACGATATGACATTCAATGCTTTCCGTAACTCATGAGGCAAATACCTCATCATTGCCTTAACAACAAATTTAAAAGTACATGCAAATCCACCTCCAGTCAAGATCACCATCACTAGGGGCGATTAAGAGAACTAAGATGATATCCACTGTCAACAGTAAGTAGATGAGCATGATTGTCAACGGCAGAACAAATAAATAAAGCCATTAATGATGCTCCTCAAAGATCAGCACATCAAGAGTAGAGAGCCTTCTCATGCACCTTCTCTGCTGTCAGTAAGGAGGAACATCAACAAATCCTGCTTTGCATGGAGTAAGGGAAGAACAGGACACATGGACATACACGTAAGTATCTCAAATTAAAAGAACGTGGACGTACATTGTCAATAGAGAAGGGGTGGGGGTTGGTAGAAGTTAGAACAGCAAACATGCCTCAAATCTCGAAAGCCTCCCCTTACTATAGTTGGGGACCTGACAAGTGACTATAGTATATTGAAGGGCATTGGCTCTTCCCAAAAAACCAGTTTCCTGTCTGCATGAATTAGGAGCTAACGACGTCCATTTTCTAAGATTTGTCAGCTGCTGATTAAAGCTTATCTTCAAGTGAACAGCACTACTGGCTACAGAAACACGGACAATACCAAGAATGACTTCACGTTCTCAGATTTTCCAAGTGTACTCTATCTTAAGGGCCTTAAGGCATGTGTGCCCAGATTTTACAAGTGTACTCTATCACCATTATCCAACAAAGTAATTAATTTTTGGCAGTATGAAGGATGAGGACTAAACAGTGGAGCAGGTGCATGATTGTTCGTGGGGTCCTTATTGATGTGCCAAACAACGATTTTAGCAAGCATCATCTCAGAACACGAAAAAGTAGTTAGAATTAATTCTACTGCTTAAGCAGCGATAGATTATTATTGATTGATGATGTGATGCCAGACCATCATGTGGAAAATCCAAATCTAGGCTAATATGCATAGTTAACCACACCGATTTGTGATTCCACTAAATTCACAATAGTTATAACATATCAGTAAGCTGATAGAGTAGAACCTGTAAATTTGAAAGTAACAACAAACGATAATGATAAGAGAGGCAATAATTTAAACAGAGAGAGAATTTTAACCTGAACGCCTGTGCTATTGATATTGGCAATGATCAAATCCTCGAGAATTATTTGGCAAATGTACCAGTCCAAAGCTTTGGTAAGTACAATGCGAGCAACTTAATCCAAACACTGAATTCCAGAAGGCCGGGAGCAAGAGTGAATAAGGCTTTATGACGGACAGTTATAGAGAAGGGACCGAGATAAAGGACTCAAACTGTCCGTGCTGAACAGCCATCAGAATTCAAGCCTTAATACTAGCGCACAACATCCCACTTTTAATTACATCCCCATCCAATCCTTTACCACATCCACAAATGTAATTGTCCTTCTTATTGAGCAGAGATGGCACTGTGCTCGGTGTCAATTGGGTATTCATGAAGAATATCCTGCTGGGTCTTCAACTTTCTCCTGCAGAAGGCAGGAGTTTCAGATGCCTACAGTGAACCTAGTTGTGAACACTAAGCAGACTCCCAAAACATCTTCTGGGTATACAAGTCCAGTTCTAAGCATGGCAGCCTTCAAGAAAACCCTATGAACGAACAACCACTTACGGTAAACAATTCCGCAACTTAGTACATGAGCGAATTCTAGCATTACAATAGTCATCTTCGAGGACATCCAATAGCCTTCTGTAAGTAGGCCCATCCACAAGGCATTTCTCCTTAAGCTCTTTTAACAAACTCAATGCCTCGCCTGCTCTTCCTTTTCTGCAAAACTCAGCGAGTAAAGTTCTGTAAGTTATGAAATCTACTGGCCTCTGCTTCGCCATCATCTCCCACAAATAAATCAAAGCTTCATCAACCTCTCCGCCAAGTGCCAATGCATTAACAAGAGAGTTATATGTTTTCGCACTCGCAACAAACCCCTTCTCCTTCATCTTATTAAATAACTCCCTAGCATTGTTGGTTCTAGCCTGAGCACACAGTCCATGAATAAGCTGATCATAAGTAACAGCATCAGGCTTACAATTATAAACAACACCCATCTGATGAAACATCCTGAGGCCATCATTAACATGATTCGAGAGAACATAACCCTGTATCATGAAATTGATCGAGAAAATGTCAGGCCCAATTCCATCACTCAGCATTTGCCTAAAAAGGCACTCCATAGTACCCATATACATATGATTGATATGAGTATCCGTCCTACGGCTCAGTAACGCAGCAAACAACAGGTTGTACGTCCTAATAGATGGCCTAAGCTCACGATTCTTCATCTTCTTCATGTGTTTAAACACAGTAATAGCTCGACTGAGTTGCCGGGCATAAGTATAATAGTATATGATAGTATTAAAAAGGGGCTCTGAACCAAAATCAGGAACAGCAAGCAGCTGGTCAACAATATTATACATTTCCTCCAACATCCCAGCAATCCCAAGCTTTTGAATGGTGATATGGTAAGTATTTACACTATGCTTGACTCTGGAGTTCTTAGACCCCCAATTAAACAGCTCCAAACAAACCAAAGCATCAGATTCAGGGACCATAACATTGTGCAAATCATCTGGGGTAAACCTAGCAGGAAGCTGGGATACGACCTCATCAAACCGGGCTTGATCAAGAACAGGCTTATTGGCCAATCTCAACCGTCGATTAACCCGCTTCCGATAAGCTCGAGAAGATCTAAAGCCCGACTTAGAAGAATACCATAATGATGGGGTTAATTTGAAGGGGGCTTGATATGAATATGGATTAAGAACTGGGCACTTGGGATTAGGTTTGAGCAAATGGGTATCACTCAAATTGAATGTGGAACAAGAATCGTGATGAAAACAATTGAAAAACAAAGAAGACGAGGGTAAGAAGCTAGCAGTACAATGATACGATCTTAATCCTAATCCTAACCCTAACCTAAACCTGAACATGGAAACGAGAAATGGGTTTAATTCAAATACAAAATTTGGGAGAGACCCACAAAATCGAAGGCATAAACTAAATCAAATTCGGCGAAATTAATCTTATAATTATGACAGACTCACCGGAGATCGTTCAGACCGACAATGGCGAGTGGAGAATTGGTTGGGCATGGAGAGGAAGCCTGAAGGTGAGAAGGAAGCCTGCAGTTGAGGATTGGGCTGGACAACCCCAATGGCCCAACTCAAGCTTTTTGGACTGCTTTCATACTGCTTGCTTGGGTTCAATTTTGGGTTGTAAGCTTGGTCCAACCACTATGCTGCTCTTAGCAAATGATACTATCCATTCAAACAAGAGAGCGCCCCAAAGAGGGGGGGGGGGACAAGCCGAGGGCAAGCGGCCACTGGCCAGTTAGAGTTCCCCCCCTCCCCCCCCCCCCCCCCGGTTTTTAAGGGCAAATAGAGTAAGAACTACATGGTCTTTGGTTTTTTTTTTTTTTTAAAAAAAAAAATGGTTCTTAGGTTTTTTTTCCCTATAATGTTAGATTTAAATAACATGCTTCAATCTGCTGAAACATGCTAACTACTGCTTCACCCTACTGCCACCCACTCACAAATCTATTACATTGCTTCGGTCTACAATTACTAGTCAAATATGCTGAAACCTATTTTCTACTTGTCCAACCAGCTCGAACTTACTCCTACCTACTCAAATACAGTATCTGCTCATTTGATATGCTCAAAACAAACATACCCAAAAGCATAATTCTCTTAACGTATATTTTGTTCATTGTTACCCCCCCATGTAAGGTATAACTATTGCTTTGAGTAGACCATCAATCATCAAGTACGAAATTCGTGAAGTTTAAACTTCCACTTCACTAAATAATTTTGTTGGCTGATGTTGATGCGCGACTAACTCCAATATTGTTAAAAATAGTAGCATCCAAATTCTATTTGTGTTCCCTTTTTCAATTCCCCTTTGTGTAGATATGACAAACATATCCTAAAAACTAAAGTCGGAGAATACTCGTACGAGTTAGACATCTCAGGCGTAAGTTTGCTTTCAATCAAAGTGAGCGTCCTTTCTGAAAAAATTGCGTCCTTTTACTTTAGAGTTGCTCAAAATTGGCCAAACAAATATTCATGGGCATTGTACTGATAATTACTTGACATTCCTAGGACCACCGCCCCTCTCTTTTCTCCTCCCCCCCCCGCCCCCCAACCAAAAGATTGATGGCTGATTTTAGACAGTGGATAATGATTTAAATAGTAGATAGTTGTAGAATAACAGGTCTAATACTTTAATTTACTTGATTGTAGATAACTGTTTGAATGAATGGTTTAAATCTGTTTCGTAAATTTACCTGTTAGGCTCGTTAATTAATGTCAATTGGTACAAAAGGATATAGGAAATTTTCAAATGTAAAAATTTCAAATTTGGATGAAAAATATAAAATGTTACCTTTGAATGCCAAAAGCTAATATTATTAGTTTTTTTAGAAGTATTGTTTAAAATGTTAAACATTACGTGAAATGTTAGTGCAAATACTATGTTACCAAATGTAAAAGAATGACTAAATGGTGTATTAATTTAGTAAAAATGTTAAATGCTATTCAAAATGTTTTTTTTTTTTTTGGTCAGAAAATGTTATTGTTGAACGCATACTTTGCATATGAGGATAGACCATTCTTTTAGTTTGATTGGACTTCCTCTGTCAAATCTCCATCTCTCTTTTTTTTTTTTTTTTTTTTAAGGGACCTTTTCTATGCAAAATAAACTTATTGATTGAATGAATTAAAGGAATAACAAGTGGAAATTTGATGTAATTAAAGAATAAATAAATCATCCTTTATTAAAATAGGTTGATGCAAATTATTTGACACTTATTTTAGAAAAATATAATTTTGTCTTTAAATTTTGTGAATGAAAAAAAATTGTACTAAAAGAGTTACATTTCGTATCAATAAGATTAGCTCAACTTTTATAAAATTGGTGATCAAAGGCCAAAAAAACATTACTGTCTCTATCCCAGAAAACATCCTGCTTGATTAACTTTGTCGATTAATTTTTGCTATCTTATTTTAACAAAAAATATGAACTTATTTTTCAACAAAAATATTTTTAAAGATAGCTTTTTAATAGCATTAATTTTGTATTGTGAACCACTACAATTAGACTATATTTTCAGAACATAAGGAATATAATTCTTTGGTACCTAATTAGGCCAAAGAGTTTGCAGCATTTTATTTTGTTTTGGCCCACCCAAACAATGGGTGGAAAATGTTTGTTTGTCCATCGTCATCACTTGTACTCATTGCCTAAATATTGATTTGATGGCCATTAGATAGGGATGCTGTCGTTTTATCTTCATCAACATGAACAGGGCAGATTGAGTGGATCTAGTACAATTATTAGACCACTTTATGTGGTGAGTTAAATTTTTGACTCATTAATCAGAGCCTATTTTTATTATATTAATTTATGAGCTAATTTTTTAGCTCATAACCCCCTCCCTTTAATATACGACACATAATTTTAGTTTATCAAATAAACTAATATTCACGGATTCACTCTATAATACATAACTTCTTTTTCAAAAGTCAAAAACAAAGAAAATCCAATAAATTTTTTTTTAAAAAGCAAAAAAAGTAAGAGAAAAATAGGGTGAACCGGCTCGGGACTTGTGGCCAACCTCACCAGCCGCTTGACCGCTGCAGGCAGCAGGAGCCACTCGACACGGCTCCCAAAGCAGGCGAGCCAGCAATTGGGAGGGCTCTTAGGCCTTTGTCCAATTTTCATGAAGGAAAATTACTATAAAATACTTAATTATTTTTTGTCCGATCTCTAGAAATCGGTCTCTCTATTTACACGCATATCATATTAGAAGTTATTGTTCTATTTTTGTTTTTTTTCCTAAAAATTCATATTCAATCTCTAAACTAAAGATGGCTTTTCTTTTCCTTCCTGCTTTCTTGATGAGATCATTGAGATCATTTTCATTGAACAATAATGGGCATTATTCATGGTTTAATCACTATTTGCTTATTTATATTTATTATATTCAACAAATTTTTTAAGCAAAAGTATGCCAAACAGGCTCCATTTTTTATGATAAGAGCTCTGATTTTGAATGACTTTGTTTGAAAAATGGAAAATCCAATAAGAATATTCAATATAGGTCACATTTGTTTTGTAGGATGTCATGTGTATAAAAAGTATGCACTGTCCCCAAGTAAAGGATATTTACTTGATAGAACACCTCAGAACAAAATATTAATCTCATAAAAAGGATATTGTACTTAAAGTGTTATATATAAGGATTTGGGTTAATGATGTGATTGCAAAGGCCCTTCTTTATTGCGAAATTATATTTATGCCAAGAAAAAATATATTAAAAATACACAAATATTTGATATATTGTGATTGATTTATTTGAACTTTTATTCTTAAAATTTTATATTCTTATGCTGATATTTTTCATTTAATTTTATCATATTATGTTAGTATAGAATATGTATTTATTTTATTAGTATATCTGGACTGATTGTTCTTTATCATATGATTCACAAAGAGAATCTTAATGGATATATAATTTTGAAAATAGGATCCGATAATAAATGACTGATTGCAATCACTATTATTTTATTATAGAAAATTGGGTCTCCTATTTTTGGATCTAACAAAGGTTGGTCCCAATAGCAGTCAGCAGCTACTCACCAAGCCTTGCATTGATCTGGAATCATGACAATGATATGAATATTCATGACTTTTCTCCTGCGGCAAACTATTTTTTTACCGCCATGCTAGGATTTACCAAGAAGAGTTCACCAACGATTTGGTTGTCCTGCTATTTTTGCCACAAAAATTTGACTAATTTTGATTAGATCATATTTAGATTTTAAAAAGGTAAGATTCATCATTTTATTAAACCGTATTTATATGTTACATCTGCTATAAATTAACCACTCAAACTCATCTAAAATCTCGAATTCTCGATCAACCATCACTCTTTGATGACTAGACAAAATGGACATCTTTTAACCAAGGAGGACACCTCAGAATCCAATTGATGAAAAAGCCCCAAGCAACCATTTGGTTGATTATGATGTTTTCTAAGATTGAATCAGCCCAAAAAGGCAGCATCCTTCATATTTTACATAAATTTGTGGAGTAATGTATACAGATTTGATCGAATCAAACTGACAATACACATGAAACCAAATTCAACCTAAGATCCATCAAGTAAATTTTCATTTGAACTCAAATTGTTCTAATCTGTGAATAAAAACTCAAACAAAAAGCACAGAAAGAACTCACATAATTCAATGTAAGAACTATCAAATGACCTATTTCTTAATCTTAGCTCATGGCAAGACATGCTAAACTCTATCCTAATATAGTTGGAGCATGAACTGCAATCTTACAATTCACTCGTTCGAGGATTAGAATTATAAGTCATTAAAAATTTTACTATTGATCAATGAGTAACGGTCACACTAAATACCCATAATCACCATTGATTTGGCTGCTATAATGGTGATTGATTATGTATTACTCAGCCGTAATCAATCATTAATTTATGATTCTACTTGAGGCAATGTGCTTCTATAAATAGGGGTGTGGATCAAAGGGTGAGACACACAATCAAGCAGCAGAACAACTTTGTTATATCTAATCATTTCTCTGTCCTCTCCCTCACATAACCTAGCCATCTTTGAGGTTTGGGTTTTTGAGTGTGGTTTCTTGACGACTCTAGTGGCCACCAAAATCGTGGGTAGCAATCAAACAGACGAGATCCAGGGTTCAGCTTCCACAACTAATGCAATTCCTAAATGCCAACATTTACCATTAACGGCAAAATAAGTTTAGCACTAAGGGTCTGCTCTTTTCGCAGGTAAATTAGGATGGGTAAAAGGATGAAATAGATTGAGATAGTTTGAAGTAAGTTGAAGTGGGTTGAAGTAGATTGAAGTGGGTTGACGTAAATTGAGATTGGTATTTTAAAATTGACCCACGAAAAGAACAGACTCTAATGGTAAAAAAAATCCTAAAAAATTTCACAGCAGTTGATCAATAAATGACCAGAGAAGATGAGGCCGCTACCTAGGGGTGACAAGGATTGTTCAGACTTTT
>JAKOGI010000320.1:30000-235000 GCA_029747015.1 Carnegiea gigantea
GCTGGCCTTATGTCCTTCATCTCCAACGTCCCCCTCCCCCACCGCCCGGGTATACACTTCATCAATTAAAACTTATACGACATATACAATAAACTTTTTATAACTTCATTCTTATTTGCCCCATTTCACATTATTACATTTTAAAGAAGAACGATGGCTAATTTCGTAATTATCCGCAACTTGCAGCCCTATTTCAGTCCCTTCTGTACGAAGCCGCAGGCCGAACAGTCAACCCCGTCAGCGGCGCCGCCGGCCTCCTCTGGACAGGCAACTGGCACATCTGTCAGGCGGCCGTGGACACCATCCTACGCGGCGGCACTCTCCGCCCCATCCGGGAGTTCCTCGCCGAATCTCCACCGTCTCCTCCCACCACTGACGCCGACGATGGCTCGGAGGTCATCTTCCCTCCGATGATCACGTGGCAGAAGCAGATTTCGCCGGTGACGCAGGATTTCAACTCCGGCGAGTCTCCGACGCCTAGATTCGCCAACTCCAAGCGCCGCCGCTACGCCGACAACCACCAAGGTCTTAACGAACTCGATCTCGGCCTCACGCCGCCGCGGTTCCCCCATCAGCGGCCCGGAACGCCGTCGACCGACTCGGCAGCGACGATCAGCTTCGAGAGCGCCGGCGAATTAGTGGATGAGCCGAGGCTCTTGAATTTGTTCGTTTGAGTGAATATTTTGTGGAGTTAATTAATTAAATTAACCTAGATCTAGTCTTGGGTGACGTCTCTATGATGGAGAGGTAAGGGTTCTTCACCGGAATTAGGTTTCCGGCGAGAATTTTGTAAGTCGCAGGCGGCAAAGATTTCTCTCTCTTATGCGGAGAAAGGAAGGTGAATGCGTGCCGGCTTTTTTTTTTTTTTCATTTTCTTTTTTGCAGTCACGCTTTTTGAAACTGTGACTATGACTACGTCTTTAGATTCTAATAAAATTGTGATTTGGCGAAATTAACATGTCATTTTGAAATAAATTTGTACCATTGTTGGAGTGTGCCTCTGTTCTTTTTTACATTTTGGAGGATTTAACTAATAGTTTATACTTCTTTGCGATTTTTTCCTCCTTTCATTAGACTTACAGTTTGTTTGGATTGAGGGGAGAGAAGGGGAAGGGAGGGGAGCGGAGAGGAATCAAGGTTGATGAATATTTATTCTCTTATTTGGGAATATTAAGTGAGGGTGAAGAAAGAGAATCGAAGGATTATTTCATTTCCCTTATTTCTTTCATTTTTATTGACCCTCAAAATCAACCGGAAAGGAGGGGAAGAAAAGATTTTTACTAGTTCTCTCCCCTTTCCGTCCATTACCTCTTACAACATATCTGAATAAGGTGACTATAAATCACCTTCTTTGTCTTACCTTCCCTTCTCTTTCCTTGCCTTCTCCCTCTCTATCTCAATCTAAATAATGTATTAATCTTGATAATGGTCTAACAATCAGCTAATTATCTTAGTTGTTTAAATTAACTTTCTGTATTATTTATATCTAAAAACAAATATTTGTTAACATTAGCTGTTTCTCGCAAAATTATTTGGTAAAATTTTATTTATGCTCATAACTTTTTTATTGCACATCTTGAACTGATAGTTGCGAAAGCATATTATAAGCGCATAGATAGATACAAGTGACATTCTAATCATATATGATAATATAATTTTTAAACTTAAATAAGACAGTTTAAAAGTGTTTTGTGGCAAAATATCTACTTTTTTTGGGAGAATAATAAAACAAGTTTTTTTTTCCCCCTGTTACCAGCAAGAAGCTATTTATCATCTTACTATGTTATAATACAAGGATTTTGCAATTGGTAAATTGTAAACTAATTTTTCATATTTATTAAATTTCATTATTGAACTTATCATAAATTTATTAAGACTTATTGTTGTTTTATTATAAATATTTATTATCAACGCTAATCAGCACTGATGAACACTCCAATATATATCAGTACCTAATAGTGCTCACTAGTACTAATCAATAATAAGTTATTCATGATAAGTTATATAAATTTGTTTTTTTAAACACTTTTGCTAAAACATATTAGTTTCACAAGATATGTTTAGTCTTACTATTACTATTCTACTATCAGTAATAAAATAAAACTGGTACGTAATAAAATGAACTTTTTCAATTTTGAAATATAAATATTATGGTGTTTTCGGGATTGTTCTTTCAATCCCTTAGGATTTTCATTTTAGGGAATTTCTTTCTTCCTGGATAATCAAAGAGGTTGATGTTGAGATCTACGATTTGATTAAGGCAAATGCTATTACATAAAGTTAGGAACTTTTTGTCAAGGTCTAATCTTTTGAACTTTGGATAAGTTTAAGTGTTTAACTATCAACTTCATGACCTGTCCTTTGTTCAAAGCAAACAATAAAATAACTTATCAGTTAGCCACATACCTCAAGCCAAATTGCACCAAACTTATTGAAACTATACCGTACGCTTATCCTCGCTCTTATAATTAATACAGACTATAAAAATTTTAAAAAAAACTTAATGCCAAATGAATTTCTTTTGTTTCTAAAGGTTGAAGTTACTGTTAATAGTTTGTAGTCATAAAAATATTATGGATCATTACTTAATAGTATTTAGTAAAGTAGTGGATGAGATAGTGGTTAGATATTTATGTAGTATTTTTGAAAAGCTAATTAAAGTAGTTTTTAATAACCTTTATCCAATGATTATATTACAAATTACAAAAATTTTCTTTTTATTTACTAAGAATCTTTGTTTATTATGTATTTTTTGGTCATTTTATATAAATCTGTTAGTTCAACAGTTACATTTATCAAATATATTTATTTTAAATTGTTAGTTAAATAGCTAACCACTAATCACTAATAAGTCATAGTTGATCACTAGTAAAACCGCTAACAGTTAGTAAAACAGCCAATTTATCAAACACGTTCATAATAGTGCTAGAAAGGTTTTTAATTACGACCTCCAACTCCGTCGCCCTAAATAATAGTTAATTTTGAAAGTAATATGCCCATTATTTTTGTGTCAATTTTAGGCCCTATTCGGTAAAATTAGCTATTTAGGTAGCGGATAACGGTTCGGATAGCAGATAGTTGTATAGATAGCAGATAACGTTTCTAATTTAGCTATTAGCGGATCGCTGTTTGGATGAGCGGTTTAAACTAATGTGTTCGATAAATTTAGCTGTTAGACTAGCTGATTAATGTAAATTGATATAAAAGAGTATGGATAATTTACAAAGATAAATTTTTTAAAGGAGTTTCTTGACTAAAAAATGTAAAACGCTACTTTTAAATGTCAAACGCTAATATTATTAGTTTTTCAAAAACGCCGCTTAAAACTCTAAACGCTACATAAAATGCTAGTCAAAACGGTAGTTTATCGAATACTAAAAATTAACTAATTAGTATACTGATTTGATCAAAATACTAAACGCTATCCAAAATATTGTTAGCAAATACGAGCTTCATATGTTTTAATTGACATGTCCACTTTCTTTGTTTCCACCTAAAATTCATCTAAACAGAGCGCTATTTTTTTTTAAAAAAAAAAACATATCACTTCTCAAACTTATACTGCTTAAATTTGATTAAAAATTGGAAGAGATAATTATTTTTTAATTTAAACCTTTCTTTCTGCGTTAATGTTCGTTCAAATAAGTTGCCTGCCAACAAAAGTGTAGATAAAAAGGGGAGGCGCTTCTAGTCCTGGCCAAGGGGCCATGGGATAAAGAAATACATAAATAATAATAATAATATAATAATAAAAGGAGTACGGAAGTGGGGGCCAATGGGGTCTGGCAGTCTGGCCAAAAAGATTGAAAGAAGGCTACAACTGCGTAGCATCCTAACCCAATTGCCTTGGGAGAAACGTGCTGAGAAAGCTTCATGTTTTTGAGCACTGAACCTCCCGCTGCCCAACGAGGCCTGTTTTGTCAACTGGAGACTTCCTACGTGGCAGGTTTGGGTCAACATCATGGGAGGTATGGACAGGGGTACGTAACTAGTCTTGCCCTCGTCCAGTCGTGCTTGCCTTCCAGCTACAAGGGGCGTGTTGTGGCCACAAGCTCCAACCCCCAAAACCAAGCGTTAAAAATTCGAATTTGAGTCAATTTAGATAGTTGGATAACATTATATTTAAATTTTATTTGAATTGCAGATTCAGATATTTTGATTAAACATGAATCTGAATTTGAATGTCTAAATTTTTGATTTGAATATTCAAAAATCTTATCGAAATTATGTATATAATCGAACCTGAATTCGATTGTTAATGTCCAAATCCAATTGTTGGAATTTTTAATCAAAAATTCAGGAGATTTTATATTGATTTATACCTAAATTCAATTGTCCGAATGTCCGAACTCAATTGTCGGAATGTTCAAAGTTCCTATGATAGGAAGTGATCGATACATGACAAAGTTGTCATAGAAAAATTGTAACTTTGGCATGATATCTAGTTTTCAAATGCAATTGTATTCCCATACTAATAGATTCATAGAATCAAGTCCATAAGTTGCCCATGTCACCGATTTTGTAGAGAATTTACCATTACCTGACAATCCCGAACATACTACATGGATTGAAGGGATAGTTTTGTGAGAATAAACTATAGTTGGGCTGCGTCCACTAGTAGTTGAATTTACCTTGTTCGGAGATGCTAATCGGGAAAGAAGTCGATGGAGGAGAACAATTAAAAATCTCCCCTTCATTTCCTCTTTGGTTTATGAGTGAATAAAAATGGGATGAATGGAAAGTAACTGTAATTTTCTCAAGTGACAAGAAAATAAGAACAAGTTAACTCTAAGTCTCCATCCTTTTTATCTCTTTGCTTAATCTAAGTTGCGAATAAAACTTCACCTTTTTTTTTTATAAATTGTGAATAAAACTGTTCAAGAACTAATTCAACAAAAAGTTTAAGTTGATGGTTGAAAGCCCAACAATAGGTTCATACTCTAACATAACCCTCATGCGAATGCCCTCTGTACTTAAGCGCGACTGCTGCAAAGGCTCCCCCTAATTTGTGCAATAAATCAATATGGAGGGTTGGAGGTAGGGGCGTGCAAAAAAATCCGAAACCGAGAACCGAACCGAAAAACCGAAAAAACCGAACCGAAAAACGGGTTAACCAAATAAATTTTTCAAAAAAGTCGATTCGGTTAACCGAACCGAAATTTTTTTTCGGTTTTCGGTTCGGTTACGGTTCGGATTATTTGAAAATTCGGTTCACCGAACCGAAAATAATTTTATTTTTTTCAAAAATAATACATAAAAAAAAATTGGTAAGAAAGTGCACTTTTTTATTATTTATAAATGGTAACCAAAGTTTAATTTTTATAAAAAGAATTTAAACATAAAAGAATGACAAATTTAGGCAAGAAAGCATAGGTTTTTTATTATTTGTAAACGATTAACTGGTAAACGAACCGAAAAACCGGTTAACCGAAAATTTCGGTTCGGTTACGGTTCGGGTTTTAGACGAACCGAAATTTTCGGTTAACCGAAATTTTCGGTTCGGTTACGGTTTGGCATTTTTTTGAACCGAAAAACCGGTTAACCGAAACTCCGGTTAACCGGTTTTGCACACCTCTAGCTGGAGGCTGCTCAGATTCCAACTCGAGACATGTCGGTCAGAAAGGTTCTGATACAATGTTCAAGAACCAACTCAAACAAAAACTTCTACCTGTATTAGTCTCAATTATATACTTTATCCTAAAAAAAATAATAAATGAATACAATGGAGAAGAGATTCCCAAAAGGACTAGTGTACTGTTGTTATATTCCAAGCCATAAATCCAGTCATGAGCCATCACAGCTGCTGTTGGCTGGTGCGTTGTATAATTGTCGCGTATTCATCCACACTTCCTAGTCTCCCTCTCTCTTTTCCTGGGCCTTTTTTAAGAATTTTGTTTATGTTTATTCATGTACGTATATTATAATTATTATTGCCACCAATATTTTATCCAAACGTATCAAACCCCATTCAGGTTCTTCAAAAGACTTTAAACTATTGAGTTGAATTCTTGCATTAATAGTTCCATCACCTTTCGGCGGCACCATACATAAGAGAGAGACAGACAGAGAGACAATTGGCAAATGGTGCGGCTTTTGAAGGTAATAAAGAGTCATTAAAATAAGGGAAGAAGAATATAAACAAAAATGGAAAAAAAAAACAAAAATGACGAAAATAAATAAATAAGTTCAATCTGTCCGTCCCCTCATTTTTTCTTCTGTGTTCCCAACTTGTAGCAATGTGACCCGATCACCCGACTAGTCCTCATCATCACTAGCGTCTTTAGTTTTACGTTTCGGTTCATGCTTTGTTTCATATCTTGATGCAAATGACGGACACAAAGGTATGCGTACGTCAAATTTAAATATAAATTTTTAGTAAAGATTGTTATGATTAGGAACAATCAAAGTAAAATAGGATTCGAAAATGTTGTCTACATCTATAATTTCTCAGACCCTGCAAACACGGAACCGATATGGGGTTGTAGTGTGTTGTTGTTGTTTCCAAAATGAATGATGAATTAATTTATTTATTTTGGGGGGAGGGTGGCTGGGGAGACCGCACTGAGAGGAAAAGCTAACGACCCAAAATAAATAAATAAAATGCAACCACCCAATATGCAAGATTTAACCATCAAGCAAGAGTGAATTGTTAATTCAACACCATAGTGTGAATAATTTCGTGATGGAAGAGCTCACTTAAACTGGGAGCCAAGCGCTCGTACATATAGAAAATATAATTAAAATAAATTACAGAAGTATCCTTATCCTATTACAACACCTCAAGCTGTACAGAGAAGCACATGGACAGATTGGACTTATGAAATAAAAACTACTGAGAACAAAATCCTTTGGTATTCACTAACTGAAGCTTGGTAGGTACATGCCGGACAACTAAATCGCCATACGTTCGTGCACAAAATGCTAATCAACAGTAGTATGCTTATTGCGATCACGCTGAACCAGATTCGCAGTAAGATATGTAACACTCACATTGTCGCAGTAAGCCCGAACTGGAGAGGGGCGGGGAGCCGCGTGATCAGTGGCAGAAAAGACTGGAGGGGTGTCGACGCCAGCGGTGGCCATCACGGTGGTGCGACAATGGTGTCTTGCGGGAGAAGAAAGGTAGAGAACTAGGGTTTTGGGCGGCAGAAGCTAGAAAAAGAAGAGTCAAGAAAAGGGAAAAAAAATCTAAAACAATTGGCTCTTGATACCATGTGAATAATTTCGTGATGGAATGGCTCATCCAAATTGAGAGTCGGGCGTTCGCATATGTAGAAGATACAATTACAATAAATTACATAAGTATCCTTGTCATGTTACATATATAAGACATTTACAATAGAACTTATCCTTAAATTAATGCATGTAAATATATAAAATGAACACTTCAGGCACATTAACATATTCAATTTTTTTTTTAAAAAAAACCAAAACTCTCATCTAAGAAACTAGTTTGGTTGCACAGTAAGCACTTGCCTTTCATGTATTCACTATTCTATGATACAGCCTTAACGAAGCATTATATCTAGCTTGTGCAGTCTTCCATCTATCGCAGTAGGTGAATGTTAATGTATCATGTACAATATTCGAAAAACCAACACATTACAATCAATTAGCAATGTGATTCCAGATAATCCCCCCCCCCCAAAAAAAAGGATATGTGAAAACTCTTCAAACGATAAAGACAATACTTGTTTATTTTTTTCCCCGATTATTTAGATGGACATGACCCTTACAAATAAGAGAAAATGCAGTCACTGTCTATGTTGGGTTTCGCGGCCCAAAATCCAAGTACTGGAACGGTGGGACCGTGCTACACAAAACACGGGCGTGTCAAGACGAAGAACGTCTAGTCGAAGAGGACAGAAAAACGGCACGGGGGTGCCATGCCATGTGGCACTGGGTGACCGTGCCACGTGGCACGGTCGTGCCCCGTGTTTTTACGTCGCCTCTTTCGGAAGGCTGTTAGGGTTCTGTTTGAGGGGGGATTCCACCTAGCGGCTAGGGTTGCATGCTAAGGGGGAAAACCCTACTGTTTAGACCCTATATAAAGAGGGTCAAGCCTATGATCTAAAATAACTTCAGTACTCATAGACACATTGAGAGGTAAAAGTAGTTTGCGAGAGATTATAATAGAGAGAGATTGTAAGTCTGCTCTTAGATCGAATCACTGAGGTGATTGTGATCGTGGTGTACTTTCCTGCTCATAGTGGATTGTTTTGGTGCTGTTGCCGTCCGTGGTTTTTCCCACATTGGGTTTTCCAGTTAAATTCCTGTGTTCTTGTTCTCTCCCTACTATTCTGTTATTTTGTTGATTGAATTTCTGATTTTTTATTGTATCCTATTGCATCCGCTATACTGTTACTCTGATATTAATCCTAACAAGTGGTATCAGAGTTTGGTTATAGGATGTCTTCAACCATGAAGGTAGACATTCAGAAGTTCGACGGAGAGATTAGTTTTAATCTCTGGAAGGTGCAGATGAGAGCGGTTCTCATTCAGCACGGGTTGTGGAAGGCCCTGAAGGGACTTCATGTCAAACCCGAGAAGACAACAGATGAGCAATGAGCTGGAGAACAAAAGAAGCGGCGTGGGTCGCTGACGGAAGACGAATGGGAGGAACTAGAACTGAAAGCGGTTTCAGCCATACAACTGTGCCTGACACCTCACGTTCTGCGAGAGGTATTTGATAAGCTAACTGCTATAGACCTTTTGACTCGACTAGAAGAGTTGTATATGACGAAAAGTCTAGCAAATAAGATCAGGCTGAAAGAAAGGTTATATACCTGTCGTATGGCTGAAGGTACGCCCGACCAAAAACATCTGAATGAGTTTAATTCAATTCTAGTGGATCTAGAAAGTTTGGACGTTAAAATTGATGATGAGGATAAAGCTATCCTACTTGTTGTCTCACTACCCCCTTCCTACAAACACTTTAAAGAAATTATGCTGCATAGTAATTCAGATACTATATCATTTGAGGATGTCAAGGCTAACCTACTGTCTAAAGAAAAGTTTGACCATGATATTCATGCTGATTCGGGCGAGGGATTGGCGGTCAGGGGTAGGATAACAGAGAAAAGGGGGAATGGTAACAGGAAAAAGAGCCGTTCTAAATCACGGAATCCTCATGCTAATAAAACCTGTCACTTATGCAACAAATTGGGTCATATCAAGGCGAATTGCTGGAAATTAAAGCAAACGAAGAAAGAGAAAGAAGAAGATAATTCTCAGGAGCCTGCAAAAGCTTCGTTTGCTGAATCTGATTCTGATGGTGACGTTCTGTTTGCTACCTCTACTGAAGGGGGGAGCAATTCTGATTGGATTCTTGATTCTGGGTGTACCTATCATATGTGTCCTCACAAGGATTGGTTTTCAACATATGATCCAGTTGACTCAACTATTGTTCACATGGGCAATAATGCCCAATGTAATGTAACTGGAATCGGTACTGTTAAAATCAAGACCCATGATGGTGCTGTCAGGACATTATCGAATGTTCGTTACGTTCCTGACTCGAAGCGTAACCTCATCTCGTTGGGCACCCTTGAATCCAAAGGGTGCAAATATTCAGCTGAAGGTGGAGTTTTGAAGGTCTCAAAAGGCAGTAGGATTCTGCTGAAGGGTTTGAGGCAATGAGACCTCTATGTCTTGCAGGCATCTACTGTGGCATATTATATGAAAGAAAGTTCATATAAATCATCTCCTAGAACTAAGTTCAAACATTGCTTGGACTCAATTGGTATTCATAGCCACTAAGTACCCATTGGGCCATTGCCCCTAGGGAGGGGCGTCACCCTTCGGGGTGCGATGACGGAGTCAGAAAGCAGTGATTGGAAATTTTGGTCCAAGGTGGAGATTGTTGAGTTTCGTGGTCCAAAATCCAAGTACCGGCACAGTGGGACCATGCTACACAAAATACGGGCGTGTCAAGACGAAGAACGTCCAGTCGAAGAGGACAGAAAAACGGCACGGGGATGCCGTGCCATGTGGCACTGGGTGACCGTGCCACGTGGCACGGTCGTGCCCCGTGTTTTTACGCCGCCTCTTTCGGAAGGAGGTTAGGGTTCTGTTCGAAGGGGAATTCCACATGGCGGATAGGGTTGCATGCTAAAGGGGAAAACCCTACTGTTTAGACCCTATATAAAGAGGGTCAAGCCTATGATCTAAAATAACTTCAGTACTCATAAACACATTGAGAGGTAAAAGTAGTTTGCGAGATATTACAATAGAGAGAGATTGTAAGTCTGCTCTTAGATCGAATCACTGAGGTGATTGTGATCGTGGTGTACTTTCCTGCTCATAGTGGATTGTTTTGGTGCTGTCGCCGTCCGTGGTTTTTCTCACATTGAGTTTTCCACGTTAAATTCCTGTGTTCTTGTTCTCTTCCTACTATTCTGTTGTTTTGTTGATTGAATTTCTGATTTTCTATTGCATCCTATCGCTTTCGTTATACTGTTACTCTAATATTAATCCTAACAGTATAGTTTAAGAAAACAGATAATATATCTTTTAGGGTATGAATTACAAATAATAATAAAACCACGTGTACATTAAACAAAATTTGAACCTTAACAACATCAAAGATGCTAATGACAATTCCCTTCAATTCGGCCACAAAGGAGATTACGTTTATAAAGGCTCAACATTAGCGTGAAAGGTCGTCCAATGTCATGAATAATAATAATTCCTTTTATTTTTTTTATTTTTTTGGGGCCAAACACAGAATCTTCTCTTATTTGTCATAGAATCCTTAATGGGCCACGTACTTTAGTCCACACCCTTATTGTGGGCCCCACAATTTATGTTACAGTACCCAACCACCTTCCACGCTTGTATAATTGGACCTCCTTATTAGTGGCTCATATGATTGGACCCCCCCCCCCCAACTCTCCCTTTCGTTTTATTTTATTTTTCCTAATTTTATTACACAAAAACAATATTCTCGCATGCAAGTAGGACAAACTTTTCCCAGATTGTGGGTTCAGATCTAAATTAACATTTTAGATAAGATAATAAATTAATCGATGACATTCCTATCTTTCAAATTAAGGATGACCACAACATTAATTTAAGTATGTATTTCATTTGATTGACTTTTGAGAGACAACCCGATTTTAAAATAATATTGTGAACATGGTCTTAACTCTTAGAATTGTTAAGTTGTATGGCTATAAATTCAATCCTTTGCTGGTTGACTCATCATCATCGCCTATGTATAAGATGCTTTTGTATTTATAGATTCATAAAAGAAGCGATAATTAAAAGTATAATTGTGGAGTAATCTAATAAATTTTTTTTAAAAAAAGTGAGGAGATGCATTACGATAGTCCTAATATGCGGACGAAGCTACAACACTTGATCTAGATCTAAACATTTTTTTATCCATTAAAGAGAAATTTTTATAACCAACTAATATTGTCATTATCATTTGTTCCATCTATGTCAAAGTCGATTGTGTCGTAAATGATAAATAAGATTATTTTGAAGTTAAAATTTGTCAATATGAATAAAAAACTTGGAATTTTTCCATATAATTTTTGTTTGAAAAGACACTAAATTCAAAATAACATAGCTATATTAGTGATAACAGGCTCGTAGATTTTTTTCAAATATAACTAAGGATGATCAGTTCGGAACTCCGTATATAATGGGGGCAGCCTAACAGAATAATTATTGAGTAATGTCACAAATTTTGTACTGTACTCAGCTAGCCAGTGCAAGATGATAGCTATTGTTCGCTTCCAACTAGAGCATGCATGCCCAATATGTACCATTTTAGCCAAAAATCCATACTTATTAATGTTGGTTCTGTATCGATCAAACTTCAATAGTACCAATGTAGCACAGACATAGCCCTTGTCTAGGTCGGTGCCGTCTTATTTTGGATGATACTTATTAGTACTGAGCAAAAAGTAGAACCTTTTTTTTTTTTTAAGTTTTTTGAAATTTAAATGCTATACAAATATATTATATATATTTCGTTTTAGTGAAAATTGGTGTGATGACAAACACAGTTTCAATAACATTGAAATAGAGTGCTAGGTCAAGATGCTTGACCTTGTGGAGAATGCAAGCAGGCTAGTAGCCTACCACAAAAAAACAAAAATATTATAGTGTCCTGTCTTTTTCTCCGCTTCAAAAAAAAAAAAAAAAAGAACAGCTCTAGTTTTCTGCTTATTTTTTAGAGATTGCGATGTATTTTTTTGCCAATAGCAAACCTCAATGTGACAATTTCTCTAATAAATGTTATATATTTATTTATGAGAGGTTTTCTGTACTCTGTCGTGGTGGGTGGTATTATCTCTCATCGTTGAAGTAATTCTTTTAAGTAAATTTCAGGTTGTTCTGCTTATATATAAGAAATTGAATTGCATTTCAATTCTTCAAATATAGACTGCGTGAGAAGATAAATATTTTTCAAGGAAAAGGATGTACAAGATTTATGGATTTTCTTGTCTCATAGATGTCAATTACCGATGTCATATGTTTTTCAATTAATAAAATCAACATTTACGCTAAAAAAATTAAATTTCTTATTAATTGGTTGTTAACTGGTTAAGTGATGCGTATTATTTAAAAAACATCACATCCGAAAATTTGGATCAACTATTACATATTAATAACATATACAATAAATCCATAAAATTAACTAACGATTGATCGGTTGTACTATGTGTATAAGTTTATGTCTAATACATGAGTTTCTGGTTGGAATTCGACTTCTTATGTAAGATTCTTCATATTTTAATTAAAATAATATCTTGAATAGAACATCTGAAAGAAGGGCTATCGTAACTCGACGTATGCGTATCATTGCTAGACAAATTTCATTTTCAATATCTATTTCTTCAGGGATATTGAAAAAATGGACACACAAGTTGGTGCGGCCAGGGATGTGTTGTATGACGCAGCTTTAACACCCCCACCACTTGGAGCACGTCAACCTCATGTTCAACGTCATGTTTTGGACTTTTCCGATTCCCTGATCTTGACAAAATTCACTAAATTTTTACTTTACACCTTTCTTTCTTTTTTTTTTTCGCTCCTAAAACTCATCATTAACCTTGATGTCTGTGTCACCTACGTCTCCATTTCATCTATGGTGGAGATTTCTTTAAAAACTTCCACCGTTTTTGCCCCCGTTTTTAAAGAGTCTCGTAAAGATTTGGAAGAGCTTATAACGTTCATTTAAAGTCACACGACTTGGTACTCTAATCATGAATATTGTTTATGTAACTCTTGCATCTTTGTCTTATTCTGTTTATCTAGGAGTCATATTTCTACAGTTTTTTAAATGTACAATTTCTCACGCTATCAAAAACTTTCTAAAATTAGATATTTTTTATCAAGATATATCTTTTCTTATTCAGATGAATTTTATTCTGTTCAAATAAATGCTAATTTACACGGATAAAAGCGTACCAATTTCTTATTCTATTCAAATAAATTTACAAGGACGAATCTTTTTTTTTTTTTTTTTTCCTGATTAGCGAATGGGCATCTCCCATACTAATCCTATGACCCTCGAATATTTGAGTGTCTCTTCAAGTGCTTTCAAAGTCATAACCCTCTTGTTTTAATAATCCATCCCCCAACTTTGCAACTATTATTTTTTGCCACTTGGCCTTGTGCAAATTTTAATTGAGCCCCAACATCATGGAACAGATTCATGCCAACCTATAATAGAGATGTTTGAAAATTTTATCTTGGAAAAAAGTTTTAGATACTGGTGGTCCAAGCCAGGATAGATGTCAAATAGTAAGTTAACAATGGATGGTTTTAAGTATATCGTGAAAATCTCACCAATAACATATTAGCATAATTAATTTATACGCCAATTAATAAAAAATTAAAAGTCTTGCTATAGAATAGAGAAGACCTTAAAAATCAAAATTAAGATAACTAAACTAACTTGTATATTTTTTGTGCAATTTGGTATTGGTACAAATATAACTTCCTATTGATAATTCATGAAAAGCCCGTGTAAATAAAATTAGTGAATACTAAAAACGCCAAAACCCAAATAAGCACAATAAAACTCAATTTTAACTATTAACTTCAGATTATTTAAATTAATTTGTCTTCTAATACCTTAAATATGATTAATGTAGACATTTTTTTTTGTGTAAGACGAGACTGAAAAAGCACCAAGTCTAATTTTTTAATGAAAATTCATAGAACTTTTACTAGCTTAAATAACCAACGTCCGTTATATATAAAATAAATTATCCCTTGACAATGCAACATGATGGAATCATCATCTTATATGATCCAAAACTGATTGACCATTTAGTTGCATAGATTGATTTTTTAAAAAAATAAATAAATCTTAAAATAGGTACCATTGGCATATAAGTAAATTAAAGACCCATAGCTTTCATGGATAATGTACCCTTTAGCTCCTCCTTTGAAACACATGCCCCTCCTACCCCTTCAAGTGTTTTTATGGCTCATCTTCTAATTAAATCCTTATAATTTAATTTATCACTTGATACTTCTAATTGAATTTTGTCCCAATTATTCACTAGAAGCTTCTTATTCCTTGGTCTTTCATTGCATGGGTCATGCTTTTAGCTTGTGATTCTTCCCCCCCCCCCTCCCCAATGGGGACATTTTTATTTTTTAATGGGAAACAGAATATTCGATTGGTTGACAATTGTATCTATTTGTTGATTATATTGAGGATCGATCCAAAATTATTGTTGTAAGTTCAATTTTGATTTAATGTGTTCAATTATTTCATTTACAAAGTAAAACACTTGTGAAGATAGTAATGTGTATAATTGACGACTAATAAGTATTTACATCAAAAGAATAACACCAAAAAACTCTCGTAAACACAGGATGGTGAATTGAAATTGGTGGCAAAAGCATGAGTACACATGATTGCTAGCTCAATATTTTTGGGCGATTATGCATAGATTATTGTGAGCAAATACCCTTAAGAGCCGAATTTGAGGTGCACACTATTATATTATGGCCAATATCAAAAAAATGTAAATATTACTAACAATCTAAAGTCTATAATATAAAGCAATTCAGTTTAATTCAACATGTTTCAACAACTTAGCATATTTCAATAACTTTCAATAATGACTACTAATAATATCTATGATAAGTTTACAGGAGCATACCGTAAGATAGTAAGATGACATATAATTGAATATAAGTTTGACTAGTAATTTACTTAGGGGCAATTTTAATAAAAGTCACAGCCAAATTATTAGTTTTTTAAACTAAAAAGTCACTCTAAAATAAAGTATTTATCACGTCAAAATCTTCTAAAAAATTACATCTAAAAAAGTCCGCAATATCATAGTTCTTATGCGAAATAGTCTTATACAAGAATTTATGACGCTCAAAAGAAAGTCATTCGGCTCTACCCTTCGGCTTTGGTGCAAGTAGTAGACGATAAACCGTCCAGTCAGCCCTGTACCAAATTCTTAAGAGATGTTGGGCCCAGCATTTCTGGCCCATAAGGAAGCAAGAAAGCCCAAATCTTGTGGAAATGGGCGTGTATCTCCTATGATCTGGTCTTTATACATCCTGTGAATGGGCTTGCCATTTGGATTAGATAATGTTAATTAGTTTCATGTCATGATGTCACTGATTTGTGTTACTTACTTCACCAATAAAGCTTTTTTTTCAAATATATATATATATATATATATATATATATATATATATATAACAATGAAGGCAAAGAGTGCTAGATATATGTGACGTTTAATCCCATATATGTTGCAACAATTCCTACAAACATTATTAAGTTTAATGGGTAAAATCTTATTTGATATGTATTATTACTTTTTAGACATCTAAATATAAGCGCATGCTTCATTCAATTTATCACAAATATTTATCTTCAACATACATCAATTATCAACACTCATTAGCATTATCAACAGTCATATTTCCTACTCATTATATTCATCACTTCTTAACATGGATCAACATTTATTACTATCGAGCACCTATCAACACATATTAGTATTAATCAGTAATAAGTTTACTTATGTAATAAATCATATACATGATTACTCACACCTCACCTTAGGCCCTGTTCTTTTCGTTGGTAAATTTCAATTTACGAACCTGAACCAACTTCAAACTATTTCACCAACTTCAATAAAAAAATACCTACTTCAATTATCAACTTACTTTTCACTATTTTAACCAACTTCTACTCATTATACAAAAAAAATTCAACCAACTTAAAGCAACTTTAACCTACTTCAACACATTTCAACCAACTTCAATCAACTTAAAAAAATTCAGTTCAACATATTTCAATCCACTTTAACTAATCTCAACCAATTTTATCTATTTATTGATTTATTATTTTTAATTAAAAAACAGACCCTTATTATGTCAAAAAGAAAATAAAATTATACTAACATAATCCCTAATATAGTAATAATATTCAGCAGAAAAAAATAAAAAACTTGATGGACTAACCAATGCAAGATGACGAAAGCTTGAGAAAAATAAATGACAACGTGTGAGTGGACAGTGTCTGAGACAAAGGCAACAGCCGCAACATACCGAAGTAAACATCAAACAGCCGCCTCTTTCTCTCTCTGTTCCGACTCCTGTACATGATACATCGCTCATTGCAAAATTCTCACGTGCGATTTGACCTTCGTTGACCGCATCACCCCCAGATTTGCCCCAATTCGCCTCGCTTTCTCGACACCAGCAGCGCGAAAAAGCTGATTTCGCCGCTGATCGTAAATCCAATCAATCCAAATCGCCAGTTTCGCCATTTAATTCATCGAATCAGGTTAGTTTTTCTGTTTAATTCCCACTTTTAATCATTCGATATCTCATTGTACTCTGTTGTTTATCCCTAATTCCGCAAAACATTTTTGCTAGGGTTTTCTGAAATTTCATGAATTAGCGTCGTCTGCTGTCGAAACTTTGTTTTGAAACTTGAATTTCGAAACTTTTTAAGAGTCGATTTGCTCTTTTGCGCGCAACTCGTTTGATCTGCTTCGATTTCTGTCGTAATTGAACGGATCGGAATTTGTGATTTTGTTGATTGGAGATGGATAGTTGATTTTGGACTTGATTCTGATATGGGCTTTGCGTAACTTTGTTTTTTGATCCAGTATTGTGGGTGCATTGGATTGTTGGAGACTCCGCTCTTGGTGGATGGTTGATCCGAAATGGTAATTAGGGTTTAGGGTGTGAAGTGGGGTTTCTGAAGTTAGGGTTTTGATTCTAGTGATTGTGAGGGATTTGGGAAATCAAAATGCGGGGTGACCGGCAATTTACCAGAATTGATATATTGGAGATCAAATTTCAGATAGGCAGGAAATTAGGGTCCCAGAAAGCAGAGAAGTACTTTGGTCTTTTAGATAGGTTTTTCGCACTGAAGGTAAGTAAATCAGAATTCAGCAGACTCTGCACTGCCATTATCGGCCGTGAGAATGTTAGCCTTCACAACCGTCTCATCACCTCGATTCTCAAGAATGCTTGCCTCTCGAAAGCCCCCCCTCCAAAGAGAGACAAGTTGGAGAGACCCGTGGTTGATAAAGTTGCTAATGGGTATCAGAAAAGTTGCCTGCAATCTCTTTGTAGAGACGCGCTTACCCAGTCCCCTCGTAGGGGGAGGACCCCGGGCATTCGTGATCGGAGAAGTAAGGACCGTTTCAGCCCACTTGGCCCACATGGGAAGCCCAATGCCGTGGCATGTAAGGATATCGGCAAGAAGATATTAGACCAGGAAAGTCCAACGGAGTTGCTATCTTTGGGTAGTAGGCCGATTGAAGTCAACTCAGTGGAAGATGGGGAAGAGGTTGATCAGGCTGCTTTAAGCCCGGGAATCCACAGCAGGAGTCCAGTCACACCTCCTCTGGGGATCCCATGGAATGGCAAAGTAAACCGAAAAGTGCTCAGTTCTCTAGCTTCTCTCGAATGTCATGTGGAAACTTGTCATGGAGATGGGTGTCTTCCCGACACCAGCTCCTTGAGGAGGAGATTAGAACAGAAATTGGAAAAGGAAGGTTTGCAAATTTCACTTGATTGTGTGAATCTTTTGAACAATGGGTTGGATGTTTTCCTCAAGGGGTTGATAAAGCCTTCCCTTGAGTTAGCTAATTTGAGACTTGGAAACAAACACCATAGTCAAATGAGTGCACCAGCATCGATGTTGGACTTTCGGACTGCCATGGAGCTTAATCCACGAATACTGGGTGAAGACTGGCCAATGCAACTTGAGAAGTTGAGCCTTCGAGAATCCGAAAATTGGGGTGCAGATTAGTTTGCATAGCACTTATTTTAGACGAGTAGACTAGAATTTGTTTTGACAGGGGTGAGGTGTTGTCTTGTTCATAGAATAAAGTCAATTATTCATTTTGATTCACGGTGTTCATCGTTTCTTAGAGCCTATAAGGTCCATGAAGATTGTTCGGTTCTTGTAAATATCATGTCGTCATAGTATGCAGCAGGTTCATACTAGTTAGAGTGGTGAAGATGAAGAATTTTTGATGTCGTATGGTTGCCTATCTAATATAATCACTTGTTTCACATCATCCTTCTAGTCTTTGGAAGCTATTGCGTTGGAACTCTGAGGTCCTCCCTCGTATCTCATGTTGTAGGTGTTGAACCGGGTCAATATCGAGTCAGCTCGATAACCATTTGGTTGATATTGATCGGCAATTTACGACAGTCATAGCATCGTCATCCAGTGTGGATCCCGCTTGATGTGGTCTTTTTCCCTTTAATATCGTGCGTCTTGGCTCTTGCCTTCCCTATTTTGTTTCTTTTTTGTTTCTTTTTTAACGCCCATTTTGCTATTATTTTCAAACCTCCATGACAATGGAAGGTGTTACACCCAGGAGGTCCAAATTTCTAGACATTATTACAACATTCTACAAAAATGACAGCTCAAAAAACAAGAAATAACTGGCCTTATTGCCAGAAAAATTCAACGGAAAAAAGAATTACTGATCTTAACAATACTCGAGAGAAAATTCCAATGACACCTAGTTAAAAGCGTCGCAGCGGAGACGAATGTTGCCATTTGTCCCGGTCTTGACTCCGACCCGACCCAATTTGATCATGGCCTGGGCAAAAGCCTGCTTGAAAGCGATGGTGTTTTGGGCCCAATTAGTGACAGTGGGCTTGGTTCTCGGGTCGGTATATAGGACCTGGTCCGAAGTGAAAAGTCCCTTTCCTTGAATCAGGTTTTTGTAGTACCAATTGTCGAATTTGTTTGGGGTGATCGGGTCTATGTTCACTGCTATTCTTGGATCCACATTCGTCGGGCACATAGCCATTAATTGATTTGCGTATTGTGGGTTCAGCGTCGGGTCAACCGTGTTGTTTGGTGCAAACCCGTATATTCTTTTTGAGAACTTGTCACAGTGGGAGAATCCAACGGTGTGAGCCCCTGCAAATAATAAATTTACATTCCGATTAGGAAGTTTATTTAGCATAACAACTTATCATTAGCATCCAACTATCAGTATTAAGCATTTATTAGCTTTTGTTAGCACTCATCAGTATCAATTAGTACTCATCAACACTGATTAACAATAAAATATTTATAATAGGTTGAAAAAAAAAAAGGCCCAATATATAACTTAACTCCATTTCAAAAACAAAAAATCCCTAACTTAACTTGAACGAATCCACTTTATTTGTTAAGTCAATTATAATCTCAACCTGACTTACTTAATTATTGAGTTAACTATAGCTCGACCAACTCACTACAGATAGTAATAGATTGGTCCTAACTCGAACCATTGTCCATCCTTAATTTATATAATATATCAACTACAAATAATCAAAAGCAAATTATGAAATGCAGGTCAAAGGGGGGAGTGGCGGTTGCTATTTTATTTTGATTTTTGCGTGTCCCATGTGCCTTTTGAGTACGCGTGTTCATGAATCAAATAGCTAATAATAATGCTAAGGCACTTTCAAAATTCATGCATTGTAGTGAAGGCGTGAAGGCTTACAGCTGGTCATGCGGTAGCTGCTTTTTTTTTTTTTTTTAATTTTTAAAGGACAGTCCAAACAAGTCAGCTGACCAACAGCCACAAGCAATTGGTAAAATAGTCCAAATTGTTGGGCCATTCACATCAATGCTATCATGTCAGACACGTAATTCCTACTATCTAGTATTCCCTTTGGCCTTTACGATAATGCAAATTTTGTTATTTGTATGTACTACAATATATTTATAAACTAAAGTTCTTATCTTTTCGACTTATTTTTTAAAAATAAGTTTAATTTTATTCAAATTTGTAAAAAAAAAAAAATAAGTTTAACTCAGTTAATTTACGAAAAAAATAAATTTAGTTCAGCAAAAATAAGTTAAAAAATAAGAATTGGTACCATGTAAATATTCTTTTCTCTCTAATTTTTATTCGTTAAATTGTTTCCCACAATCCTATCCTTTTCCCTAACTTATCACACAAAATAGTCACACAATTCCCTCTATGTATTGTTATACAAATTGTATTATAGTTTTAAATTTACAGACAATTCTATTCTTATTTGTTGAATTGTTCCCTACAATTCCTCTATTTCTCCCCATTTATCATACAACATAGTCCCATATAATCCTATATAGATTGTTCTCTAATACCATACAAATTATGTCTTTGTAGACTTTGGTGATATTTGTATTTTTCATTTTCTATTAATAAATTAATAAAATTAACTACCATTATTTCCAAAAAATATTGATCACTTTAATAAATTTGAGTTTTATTTTTTTTTCTTGGGTAATATTTTTAATATCTTCTAACTTTTGAAAACTTGCTGTAAGTCTTTTAATGTCAACATCTCTGTTTCCATGCTTTCTTTTTTAGGCTTTGAGATAAGACTCTGGTAGAGTCCATATGCACTGACTAGTGACCACGTAATTAAATGCAACTTACAATTACAAGTATCCAAGTTTACTGATCAAACCTGATATTCATGATCATCTAAACTAATCTTCGTATTACATTCTAATTAAAAAAGTGTCTAATTTTGATTTTTAAAAAATTGTGTAAGTCGCAATGACGTCTCTTGGAATCAGTCTCTCAACGGGCAGTCATGCCGGTTGGGGTAAGGCTGCCTATATCTGGATCTCCCCAGACTCCGCAAAAGCGGGACCCACACTGGGAGGAGGTGGTGGTGGTGGTGTGTAAGTCGCAATGACACTATGAAAATCAAGTTGAAATAGATGAAAAAGAACAGGGGATTATATTTCAAACGTACCAGAGAGAGCAACCATGTCAGTTTGAGTGAGGCCATGAGAAGCAAACAAGGAGTTAAGTTGATTGACATTGTCAGTTGGCTGAGGCAACCTCCCATTCACACTCGATGCTGTTGATACCAAACCATCCAACCTTCCCAGTTCAACTTGCCAAAATATTCCACCGGCCTACACAAACCCAGTTAAACACAACCGATCAAGTATTGTCGTATTGACATAGTGGTTAAGACTGAAGTCCTTATACTGCACTATAACAGTATTATACTTCCACTTATAGCTAGTTTGCACAAAAGCTAGACATATGCACCTACCCCTACCCCAGTATGGGTCCTATTGTAGCAAAGTTTGGGAATATCTAGATATTAGTAGATTTACCCTTACAACATATCTGCTAACAACAACAAGAACTCCCAATATTGGTCCCACTTTCGCGAGATCCGGAAAGATCCAAATATAGACAACTTTATCCCTACGCACATAACTGTACATATGAAGACTGTTTCCTACAAACATTTCTGCTAGCAGATAGATAATTAATGTAACTAATGAAGTGATAGAGTAATATCACATACCAAGTTGACAACATCTCGAGTAGCAATGGCAAGAATATCAGCACAAGAAACATTGTTTGTACAACCAGGAACTGCATCTAGAGCAGCTTTGGCCTTTATCACGGTGTCAAATCCATCTCCTGCAAGTGATAGGTTGTCTGGATGATCCTTTTCCGCCTTGTTATTCGGTGTTGATTGGATTATTACTGATGCATCACATCCCTGCATAACCAAATCTTAAATCAATCACTTCGTTGACAAAACTGACCTGTACCTGATTACCTAAAGATCGACTTGCTCACTTCATCAAACAAACCAAAATTAGACTCAAATGCTACCTAAAACCAAAAAATGGATGACTAAGGCCGTGTTCTTTTTTTTTTTTTACGATAAATAGCTGAAAGCTGTAAGAAAATACAGACATACATTGACTATACAATCATGGAAGAAGAGACGAAGAACGGCAGGAACGGTGACGAAGGTCTGCTTGATCTTCTGTTGGACAACTTGGCGAACGATCTTCTCAACATTTGGGCAAGTTTTGGAGTAGTAGTTTGGACGAAGTTGAGCATTTGCTGGGTGAGGAAACAAGCACAAGAAACCCCCAATTAACAGAGTAAAGATGAATAACTTGTGAAATTGAAATCTACCCATTTGTTTACAAGGGAATTTGTTTGGTGGGTTGTCTTTTGATTGAAGTATAGAGGGAGGAAGTTAAGCCAATTTGAAGCTACTTAGTTCTATATATGCAAGAAAGAGAGAGATTATGGGCATCCTTGCTTTGGTTTTGCCAGTTGGATTGGGAATTAGAATCTTTACTGCTTTAAGCTCTGCTCTGGTGGCATGTTCTCTTTTTTTTTTTTCTTTATGGTTATCCTAATTAATTAGACTAAATTTCTTTTGGGTTGTTTTCTCTAGTTACCAAACTTGGGTAAACAATTTTTCTATAATATAATTTTTTTTTCTATTTCATATTTAAATGAAATAAGTGTCATCGAACTAATCCGAATTAATGTACTTTTTTCAATCGTCATATCACAGTTCATCCTTCGTCTACCTTGTCATCATGTCATGTATGTCTAGAGGTATAATTTGAAGACAAGCGAAGATAAGGGGTTTTGAAGATTAAAGAAAAAACTTATGTCTCTTGGCCTTTCTAGCAAAGTAGCACATAATATTATCAAAGTCATTCTTTATAGAGATTCATTAATAATTTTTATTGACTGATAACTATTTCTACAGTATAAATTAGATTCATCTTTTATCTTAATCATACAGTTTTATGTATGATGATTTCATAGCAATTTATCGTAAGACCATTGATATAATAAGTGTTCTTAATTTTTTAATTTTTGGGGTGGCAATTAATAGACATATAGTTTGGCTCATAATAAGTTATCCTGAGATTAGTAAATTAACTAATTAATTATTAAGACATGGTGGGCACGAGAAGACATGAACGTTGGAGAAATCCATGCAAAGCATTTAAAATGAATTTCAGGGAGACAGAAACATTAGCCGCCCCAAATTGTCTGTGAGCTTAAATTAAGATTTAGATTTTACAAACATAAACAAATACATTTGAAAATCAACTAATTAATTTAGAAAGCTAATCAGGAAGAGAGATCTAGAGCGGCAGGACGACGCGCACATGCACATGAATTAAGGGCATTTCCAGCCAGAGTTCCAAACCTTGTCACGTCAGTAAAAGTTTTAGATTTTTGGAACTTACATTCCATTACTTCTCCAACTCATGGAACTTCAATTTGAATAATCCAATAAAAAAATTTACCATGAACCCACTTCATAACACACAACTTATTTTTTTAATCATATAAAAATCATTTATTACCTCAAAAAAAAGAAAAAATAAAAAAATAATAAAAAAAGCAAAGAACCGCTCACAGGGAGGCACGACTGACCGAGATGCCATGCGTGCCCCTGCTCGCGTGTCACGGGCTGGCACCTTCACGTGTCCCATGCAGCCCCACACCCTGACACGCGAGGCATGGGGTGGAATGGCCTAAGGCTCCTTCCGATGGCTTTCATTGTAATTTGCAAATGTGACATCGTATCTTTCTCAGCGTTACCAATACACACAGGTTCAAGTGATTTTATATTTGTTCTTCTTAACTAAAGTTTAGGGTTTAACTTTCGAGCCTTATGAATGAAGAAAATCTGTGATAGGAGAGTTTTACTCCTTATTGGACCAATAATAACTTGACTCCAGTAAAACGGAGTATCAAAGACCCAAAATAAGTTTGAATATTTGTTTTAAAATGAATTTCAGGGACACAGAAACATTATAGGCCCCAAATTTTCTGTGAGCCTAATTGAGATTTAGATTTTCGATGATAAACAAATACATTTGAAAATTAACTAATTAATTTAAAACGCTAATTAGGACGAGAGATCTAGAGCGGCGGGACGACGCGCATATGCACGTGAATTAAGGCTCTCCTTCTCATGATCTTCGTACTATGAATTAAATTAAAAAAATCTTAATCTAATTCCATGTTAACATTTCATTTACCTCGAGTTTTGTATTTTAAATAAAACTTATGAATGAGTACATTTTGGAACAAATTATCTGCATAACTTAATGAATATAAATACATGAATAAGTAAAAGGATCCTTTGATTTTTACACGAATGTGAACAAATTGTTAATAATCCGTAATCCATTTGTATTATCAATCATCTTCATTCCTTACCTATTCTAGAAAACAACCAAAATTTTATGCAAATTCAAAATATACCTCATTTTGAATGAGTTTTGTATGTAAGAGCCAAGAGGTGCTAATTTGCTAGGGTTTGAAGCAAGTGCTTATTTCAACTTTAGGACATGTTCTTTTCGTTCAAAACTGATAGAGTGCGGAAAGAATTGAGAAAGACTGGGAAATTCTTTTCTAAAAGTGATCAATGAAAAGGATAGATGTGAATGAATTGTAAAAATGATAAAAAAAAAAAAAATGGAAACGAATGGTAACGTAACAATGGGTATACAAACTAATATTAAATAGTTTTGCGCATTTAGTGCAAATATGGATTGATTAAAACCTAATCACATGAAATTGGATACGTTCTTTACACTCTTTTACCTAAAAAGATTATGTGTCAAACTTTTTAGGTAATACGCCATGAACTTGCACTATAACTTCATTTTTAATGCTAGCTTTATTACCAATCATGACATTGTTATTGCGTTAAAATTTTAATCTTTATGATCTGCTGTTTGTTATCTAAACAGATACTAAATAATTTGAACTTTAGTTTGATAAATTCCTTGCTTTTGTGCCCATAACATTTCCAATTTGCGTATATCATGGAAGAGCTCGTGAATAAATAGAGCTATAAAGTGAAGAATAATCAATAATCCCATAGTGTTGAAATTTTAGTTCTTTTTACTGCTTACATAGTCTCCCTTTTGATGTCTGAGGGCTGGGGGGTAGAGCATTAATGTGATGGAAAAATTATATCCAATGTAATTATATAAATATATTACCAACACAGGTTGGTTGAAGTGATTTGCCAAACACATTTGATGTTGGGTTTATGGCCCAAAATCTCGGGTTTAGGCACGGGGTGACCATGCTGCACAGACACGGGCGTGCCAAGACGAAGAGCCGAAGACGAGAGGGACAGAAAAGTGGCACGGGGGCACCGTGCCATATGGCACGGCCGTGCCGTGTGGCACTGGGTGACCGTGCCACGTGTCTTCTCGCCGCCTCTTTCGGATGGCGGCTAGGGTTTATGTGTTCGAGAAGGATTCCTCCTGGCAGCTAGGGTTTTCAGGGAGAAACCCTACCTCACAGACCCTATATAAAGGGGGTCTAGGGCCTTATTTCAAAACACTTCAGTACTCATAAACACATTGAGAGGTAAAAGTCGTTTGTGAGAGATTACAATAGAGAGATTGTAATTCTGCTCTTTGACCGAATCACTGAGGTGATTGTGATCGTGGTGTACTTTCCTGCTCATAGTGAATTGTTCTGGTGCTGTCGCCGTCCGTGGTTTTTCCCACATTGGGTTTTCCACGTTAAATTCCTGTGTTCTTGTTCTCTTCCTATTGTTCTGTTGCTTGTGATTGGTTGAATTTCTGATTTTCTATTGCATCCTATCGCTTCCGCTATACTGTTATTCTGATATTAATCCTAACAAGTGGTATCAGAGCTTTGGTTATAGGATGTCTTCTATCATGAAGGTGGATATTCAGAAATTCGATGGGGAGATTAGTTTTAATCTCTGGAAGGTGCAGATGAGAGCAGTTCTCATTCAGCACGGGTTGTGGAAGGTTCTGAAGGGACCTCATGTCAAACCTGAGAAGATGACAGAAGAACAGTGGGCTGAAGATGTAAAGAAGAGACGTGGGTTGTTGACGGAGGATGAATGGGAGGAACTGGAGTTGAAGGCGGTTTCAGCCATACAGTTATGCTTAGCACCACATGTCCTGCGAGAGGTGCTTGATAAGACAACTGCGGTGGATCTTTGGGCTCGGCTGGAGGAACTCTACATGACGAAGAGTCTCGCCAACAAGATCCGTTTGAAGGAAAGGTTGTATACCTTTCGTATGGCTGAAGGTACCCCTATTCAAAAACATTTGAATGAGTTTAACTCTATTCTTGTTGACTTGGAGAGTCTAGATGTAAAAGTTGAGGATGAAGATAAGGCTATTTTGCTTGTTGTGTCGTTACCCCCTTCTTATAAACACTTTAAGGAGATTATGCTATATAGTAATTCTAATACTATATCGTTTGAAGATGTTAAGTCAAACCTGTTGTCTAAGGAGAAGTTTGATCTTGACATTCATGCTGATTCTGCTAAGGGATTAGCAGTAAGGGGTACAATAACTGAAAAGGGGAACGGTAATAGGAGTAAGAACCGTTCTAAGTCTAAAAATCCTCATGCTAGTAAGACCTGCAATTACTGTGGTAAATTGGGTCATATTATTGCTAACTGCTGGAAACTGCAAAAGAAGAAGGAGAAAGAGGAAGATAATTCTCAGGAGCCTGCTGAAACTTCATTTGCTGAATCTGATTCTGATGGGGACGTTCTGTTTGCTACCTCTACTGAAGGGGGGAGCGATTCTGATTGGATTCTTGATTCTGGGTGTACCTATCATATGTGTCCTCACAAGGACTGGTTTTCAACATATGATCCAGTTGATTCAACTGTAGTTCACATGGGCAATAATGCCCAGTGTAATGTAACTGGAATTGGTACTGTTAAAATCAAGACTCATGATGGCGCTGTCAGGACCTTATCGAATGTTCGTCATGTTCCTGACTTGAAGCGTAACCTCATCTCGTTGGGCACCCTTGAATCCAAAGGGTGCAAATATTCAGCTGAAGGTGGAGTTCTGAAGGTCTCAAAGGGCAGTAGGATTCTGCTGAAGGGTTTGAGGCAAGGAGGCCTCTATGTCTTGCAGGCATCTACTGTGACAGGTTATATGAAGGAAAGTTCATATAAATCATCTCCTAGAGCTAAGTTCAAGCATTGCTTGAACTCAGTTGGTATTCGCAGTATTTGAGGGCCCTGCGGGGCATAGCCCCATAGGGGGGCATCACCCCTTGGGGTGTGACGACGACGACAGTAATTGAAGACTGGAGATTTTGGTCCAAGGTGGAGATTGTTGGGTTTTATGGCCTAAAATCTCGGGTTTAGGCACGAGGTGACCATGCTGCACAGACACGGGCGTGCCAAGACGAAGAGCCGAAGACGAGAGGGACAGAAAAGTGGCACGGGGGCACCGTGCCATATGGCACGGCCGTGCCGTGTGGCACTGGGTGACCGTGCCACGTGTCTTCTCGCCGCCTCTTTCGGATGGCGGCTAGGGTTTCTGTGTTCGAGGAGGATTCCTCCTGGCAGCTAGGGTTTTCAGAGAGAAACCCTACCTCACAGACCCTATATAAAGGGAGTCTAGGGCCTTGTTTCAAAACACTTCAGTACTCATAAACACATTGAGAGGTAAAAGTCGTTTGTGAGAGATTACAATAGAGAGATTGTAATTCTGCTCTTTGATCGAATCACTGAGGTGATTGTGATCGTGGTGTACTTTCCTGCTCATAGTGAATTGTTCTGGTGCTGTCGCCGTCCGTGGTTTTTCCCACATTGGGTTTTCCACGTTAAATTCCTGTGTTCTTGTTCTCTTCCTATTGTTCTGTTGTTTGTGATTGGTTGAATTCTGATTTTCTATTGCATCCTATCGCTTCCGCTATACTGTTATTCTGATATTAATCCTAACATTTGATTTTCCTAACGCATTATTGATCAAATATTGAATACATTTTTCATCCAAAATTGTCGCATTATTAGGTCCAAATTTGACTGAAAACATGAATTTTCGCAATGAGATGGAGTTTGGCAAGTTGCATATTCTCTGTGATTAATCATTTTTTTGTGGCTAATTCTATGTGATTAGTCATTTTGACGGATAATAATTGAATGCATGGGACACATTATGTTTTACCGAATTCACGCAAGTTTAGCCCCATTTCTCGTTGTGATTATGTCATGTGTTTGACCGAGACTGCTCTTATTCTTCAACGAAGATCGCTTTCAAAATTCCAATGAAATGATGTAACTTTCTTTATTTTATCTGTGTATCAGTTGTGCTCATTTTATCCATGTAAATGTAGTCGGTGATGGACTGATGGTGGGTGTTTTACAACTGAAAATCTGGTGCCAATTATAGTCAAGTTCTTCGAGTTCAATGCTTGCATGTTCTTTTCGACTAACGAGAAATATTTGTTAGTGTTTATCGTTGAAATATGCTGAATCAATCCGAAATATGATAAAATGTGTTGAAAAATATTAAAACATAATACGCTGAATGACTGGAGAAAATATAACTAGTTATGTTCAATAAGTACTCAACAGTGATAAATATCGTGCTGAATTACTAAATTATCCTAAAAGTTGTTTAATTGCGCTGAAAGTTGTTGAATGCTGATGATAAGCGTTTATGATAAGTCCAAGAGAACATATCCATAATTTTTGAATTTTATTGTAAGCTTTCTAGAAATTAATGGAGATGTTTTCCACACCATGCTAGGTAGATAGTCTAAAAGTATTCTTCAAGTCAACTTTTGAATTTGAAAAAAAAAAAAAAAAACGCCTACATATGACCGCAACTTAAACCATAGATTTAGGTAATAGTTTGAAACACAATTATAGATGAATGTAATTGCATATAACAGCTAGATTGACTATATTATATGCTATGTGCCCAAATCGATCCAAAATGATCAAATAATGCGGCTAATGTTTTCTAATAATTCATTAATTGCCAATCATCCTCTGATTCCCTTTTTTTTTTTTTTTTTTACGCTAACAAATATAAGGGTCATGCGTCATTTTCCATCTTTCTTTTTTGACGCCAATCAATTGTAGATAGGTTGCTTTTTGATTTTTTTTTTCTAGATGATTTATAATGAATATTACAATATGATTACAATACAACGAGAAATGAATGAATCAAATATGGGACTTAATGAAGCTTTTATGCATATATATATATATATATATATATATATATATATATATATATATATATATATATATATATATCATGAATTTAATTATATCTAAAATAGTTAGCAATAATTGACAGAAATTAAGGGCATAGACTCGATCAACTCGATAAAGTTGGTATCTAGTGGAATCAAAAGTTGCCATTGAGAAAAATAATATTTCAAAGCATATTCAAATTGGCAAATTATTGTAGTGCGCTGACAGTTAATTTATTTTTTGAAATAATTAAGCCATATATAGTTTTTCTTTCTTTTTTAAAAAGGAAGTGATATCATTATTTATATCAATAAAAATGCACCTTTTTTTTTTTTTTTAAGCAACTAGTCTTGAGAACTTTACAGGTAATAGAAATAGATTTGTTATGATTTGAAAGATTGATTTATTTATCAATCATAAGAACGAACATTGAACACTTTTTGCACCTAAAGATAATTGTGTCTAGCGAGCGGTGTTTATTGCTTGTAAGTTATATTGTTTTGTTGGTAGATTTATATGTATTTGTACTTCTCAACCTTTTGGTTTACAATAATTGAAAAAAATTTAACGTAATAAGTGTTGTATTTAACCAAGTTTGCAACGTGAAGCATTTAATAGTTTGAGTTACCTTTACTAGAAGTACAAGAATTTCGCCTTCTCGGTTTTTGAGAAGAAGAAAACCAGAACTACGGGTTTTTCCCCCCCGGGGGGGGGGGGGTAACTGGGTAAGCAACTAAGCCAGGAAGTTGCATTTATTAACCTCAAAAATAAGAATGCAATGTAGGGGCGTTTATAACTATCCGTAACCATAAATCCCCCCCCCAAAAAAAAAAAAACTACAAACTGACCTGTAATCTTGGATATCTGAATTGAAATATTTAAAATCTTCGGTTCAGGTACCCGAATTGATAATTTCTTTTTGATTTTCTGTCTGAATACGGTTTGGATGTTTTGTAATTTCGAGTATCTGAAAACCCAATTTTTTTTAAAAAAACTTTATTTATAATTTTCCCTTCCCTAAAAACTTAGTAATTAAACTATCCCTAAACGCCAAGAAGACCAGTAGTCGACTTTGGTGCATTGTTTTGTTTGGATGTTTACGTTATCTAGAAGATTTTTGTTGCATCTGGACAATAGCTTGGGTATGATATTAGTAAGCTTATACTTTATGGATGTGTGAAGTCGTTGAAATGTGAATGATAATAGGGCGTTGTGTGACATTGCTACTGTGTGGTAATATCAAGTATTAGTTGGTTCAATGCAGCAACGTTTTAGGGCACAAATTGTACTAGTTATGGATATAAAAAAAATTATTAGACAAATAGGGAAAAAACATTTTTAAAAAATTAGGTTATTTGGTAACCAAAAACCTAGACTGAAATTTTCGGGTACCCAAATATTTTGGTTCACATACAATTCACTATTACGGCGACCTGAAATTTCAGATACCTGAACCGAAATACTTTTTGGTTTAGGTACCCGAACCATGAACACCCACATTGTAATGGGCAATATTTTTTTGCCGGTAAATCAATATCTACGAACTTAAACCAATCATTTCAAACAAAATCTCGATCTTTACCAACTCTTACCAACTTCTTCCAATTTACACCAATTCTCACCATTTTTTTCCTTTCATTTCTACCCTAAAAAAATTATCCCAACTCTTACTAAGTTCTTTCAGTCTTTTTCAACCTTGCCAATTCTTACCAGTCTTTTCAAAAAATGTAAATCATTTCAACTATTATCAATTCTTATCAATCTTTATCAATTTTATTTATTTACTAACCTATATTTATCATCGAAAAGAAGACGCTGGGGTGTTACTATGTGCATAATTCATTGAAAATTCTGATTTGACCTATGGTACACGTGTAAATTATGGTCTGGGATAAGCAACCCATACAATTTGGACTGCCAATAATGAACAATGGGGGTATGGGTTTGAGTATTGGGCCGAACTCCTTGCATTTCTGTTCAGGAGAATATGGGCCAAACACACACTACAATGCAATTGTATGGCTAGTTTGGCGGGGCATTTAAGCCCTAAACTGCTCCCTCTTTTTATTTTTATTTTTTTGTTAGTCAAGCCACCTTGCACAAGTTTACACTCTACACTCTACTGCAAAGAGTGGCAACAACAACACCACCACCTCCTACTGTGAGTTATACTTTTACGGAATATAGAAAGATCCAGATGCAGACAATCTTACCTCTACCGGCATCCCTACCTATAGAGAGGCTGATTTCAAAAAATCCATAAAAAAATGATTTTTTTGAAAGCATTTTTATAGAAGGACTTCGTAAAAAAAATTTATAGAAAAAAAACCAAGGATAGGCAGCAAGGGATGTCCACTGTAAAGAGTGGGTTTGAGTTGGTTATTACAGTTAGTTCCTATAAAGGATCGAATTAAAGACAATACTTGGTTCCTCCCTACAACTAATTTGCTTTTGTGTATCTAAAGTAGTCCTGTTGCATATTGTATCCAAAGGGAAGAGCATGGAGTTACTTTTTCCTTCGAATCTCCTCGAGTGTGAACTCAAATTCTATAATGGATGGAAGGAAAGAAACTGTCTTTCTAAGAATATATGAGACAAAAGACAATTGATATTAGGACAAGGACACGGCGCATACATGACTTTTAGCAACACCCTCACTATCGGGATTAAAGATTATTATAATTAATCTATAATTACACCAAAATTAAGTATTTAACAATAACAACAACAACTCTCAGTATAGATCCTGTTTTCGCAGGGTTTGGAGATATTCAGATGTAGATAGTCTTACCTCTTCTAACATTTCCGCCCTTAGAGAAGCCGATTCTAAGAGATTCACATGAATTACTAAAATTAAGTATTTAACACATAAAAATGAGCAAATGTATTCAACAATAAATGTCTCTTTTCACCCGAAGAAAAAAAAAAGACGAACCAACAATGGAGTTCCCTTGATTGTTTAATTTAGTATCACTAGAAACTATAAACAAAAGGACAACTCATGACACTATTGACTCATGCCTAAGACGATTGATTTTGTGTATTCAACACTTATGTCCTACCCAATTTTTCAACTCTTAAACCTCTTTTAATTTTTAGCGTGTATGGTATACGTCTCACGAATATTGGTATTGTGTCGATATGACTCATGTCCAGCACAAGACGTGACGGTTATGGTGTCCATACTTCTGATCCACTATAATAAAACAACAACCCATTGAGTCAAATCAAAGTCATACCATCCTACCAAATTTCCTCATTCCATTTTAAACAACAAAATCAATAGTACTGCACTGCACATATTATGGGTAAGAGTTAAAAACTTGTTTCCTACTCTACCATTATATGGTTGAGATAAGAGCCAAAATGAAATTTAAGTACAAGTTAGAAAACTTTTACCATGCACTTTGACGATTGAAAATTTTGCAAAACAAGAAAGTTGGATTGAAAAAAATTTAATTCAGTGATGCGACAATCTTAGGGGAAAAAAAAAGAAGAATTAAAAAAGCCAGAAGATAATATTCCATTTTGGTTGGCTAGTAGCTAGTGAGAGTTGATGATACCCCCTAGAAAAAAAGGGGAAAAAAAAACATTATTTAAGCTCAAGTGAGTAACACCATGACGTGATCCCTAATTATTTGCCCTTCAATTTCAAGAGTTTTTTTTTCTTTTTCTATTTAATGTTAGGTGTTTTTGTCTTAAGCTCCAATGATTATGGTTAATTTGTTAGGAAGACATCATTTTCCAAGCGTGGGCCTTGCTATGTTAGGCATTAGGCAAACGCATAAAGGAGGAAATGAAATCTGATTACTACTGATGTGGAAAGAAGCCTCATCACGTAACAAGAGAACTTCTCCTCACCGTTTGATTTTGAGGGAAACTTCATCTGTCAATTTGTTTGGGAAGTGAAGAGGTAGGTTTTGTGCTTTGAGCCTCAACAGTGATCCCCCCCAACTGAGGTCTGTTGGACTGGTGGGGTGGCTGAACTTACCTTTTAATTGAAATGTACGATCAACTTTCAACTTCAAAAATCCACAATTTTTCCTTTAAGAAGATTGTTTATTGCGATCCAAATATAAGTATGCTTTATCTAAGTGCCCCCAAAAAGAGAAAAGAAAAGAAAGTTCATGCATAGTTTCTTTGATTTACGCACGTATTGAATCTAATGGTTCCTTAATAGATCATCTCCATAGCGCTTTTTTTTTTTTTTTACTTTTTCGTGATTGAGTCAATTTTTTATAGCACTTTTGTTAAACCAAAAGTCCATTGGTTAGACAACGTTTCTTTGTTTTAGATGTGCGATAGTATTGGGTGTAGAGTGCATGAGAAATTTGAATCCAATATTTAAATAATAATGATCAATGACTTTAACATATATTTCAACTAAAGTCGACTTATCTGTCTACACAGTATAAAATCTGTTTTTTATTAGGGAGTTTAGGTCAATGAAGGAGACCCATACAACAGGCTTAAATTATAATTATGGTCATATTTTCCTTAGAATTTTGACATGAGATCATTATATGACATGAGATCGTTATACTCGTGTTCTCACCTAATACATCCCTTTCACCTAGTCGGCTTTCATAACTAGATTTCTAAATTATTGGTAGCTCAAGAATCTGTTTCATAGATCTATTAAATTCTCCGCTTTTAATTATGGAATCTTTCCGCGTACAAATTTTAAAAAGAGAACCCGACATGATACCCCGCCAATAACATAGCATAACTCCTTTATCCATCTTGTTTAATTGAGCATTCTATAATAATTAAAAGGAAAATTAGTATTATATAGCACTCTTAGATCAAATATTCTATTTTCTTTCATGATCATCCAAGAATAATTGATCTAGATTAATGATTAATTTTAATTAGTTATTCCTTTAACTCACCTATGATTATCATAATCTACCCGTGATCCTTGCTCCATAGAAAAATAATCATAGACTATATAATGTCCTTCAATCAAGGTCTTAATTACTCTTGATTTTCTTGGAAGGTGATGAAAGAATAATTATATTAGTTAGCGAAGCATCTCACGCGTAAAATAGAATAATGATTAGGGGCTTAAATCGACTAATTAGAGTCACTTTTTTTTTAAAAAAAAAAAAAAAAAACTATACATCCAATGAAAATGGTTGGGGTTTGTTTTTAATTAGTTCCTCAAACAGGAGAAAGTGCAAATAGAGCTGGCAAGCTGGGATCATAGGGAGCAGTACTAGGTAATATGGTATGATATTATGGTAGTATTAATTAATTTGTTATGCAAAAGAATCAAATTAAGAGGCTAAATTAATGGTGGAAGTTTTGCCCTAGAAGAAATGGTACTAGATCTCAAGATTATATTATCATGGGAAAAAATAAGGGGAAAAAAAAAGAATTTTAAGTTTAGGGCAATATCTCAAATATTTTATTGAGAGGAACATGAATCAGATTCGTGAACATTTGACCTCAAGCAATGTGATATGGAATATGCATGTATATATTTGTGCATAAAAAAGTGGGGTTTAAGTTGAGATTAATTGGATTAGATTCGCATTCGATCAAAAGAACTTTTTTTCTGAGAATCCTCTCAGACAAGTCATAACTATGCAATATTTTTTTAAAATTTTTCTTCAGGGGTTGAACCCTCACACCCCCCCCCAAAAAAAAACCACCACCAAAAAAAAGAAACAAAAGAGAGAATTGTATTAATTGATATAGATTCCAAACTTTTCATATGACGAAAGATAATTAAGATCTCTATTTATTTGGACACATATCTGAATTTTTAGTCACGTCCAATGTATGTCACACTGAGGGCATAAGTTCATAACTTCACATGATATATCTCAAGGTTATAAGTTTTACTCCTATGATTGAATGGATAAAACTGGGCTAATTTTATCAAAAATACTGCAAAGCTCAAACTCTATGAAAATAGCTGAGAAGGATTAAAAGAAATTGTAAGAAGATGAATATGAATTATGAATCATCCTCCATATATATTAATTAGTTACAAAATACAGTTTCATATTTATATAGTTTTTCTGCAACGATTTTAGCTAGTCACAAAACACCGAGTCGACAGATGTCAACCAAGTGAACCAACTTTGACAACAAATGCAATCTTTAGGAAAAGTGACAAATAAATTATTTTCTATTACATTATTCTGTCACAAAATATAGGAAAATAAGACACATTTTTCGTTTATAAGTAGTTATATATATCTATAGAGATAAAACTGCTTACATCTAGATATTTCCAAACTCTACGAAAGAGAAACCAACAATGAGAACTAGGTTTTGTTGTAATACAAAACTCTCATATAGCATAGTCATGGCCACCTGATTTATTAGTATTTCTTCATTCATTCTCTATTGTGCATCCTTAGTATTTTTTTTTTCCCCATTAAGGCTCCGTTTGAATCTTAAAAATTTGGTGGAAAGAAAACTTTTTGGAAAAGTTACTTTTTTTGGTGTTTGGTTTAGAGAAAATTACAAAAAAAAAAAAAAAAATGTGGAGGAAAGTTAGGTGGAAAAATTGTTAGAAACAAGTGATAAAATTTTCCTCATAAAATTATAAGAAAAGTTTAAGAAAAATTTCCAACCTTCTCCAACCTCACGTTACTTAGATGATATCAACATAATTCAAGTAGTTCATCAACATTCAAATTTCTCATTCAAATTCTTGTATTTTTTTCCTCAATCTAAACAAGAGAAAAAAAAACTCATTTTCTCCCTTTTTTTTTTCAACTTTTCTTTCCATCAAATTTTCTAAGGACTAAACGGAGCGCAAATGTTTTCACAAAATCCTATCTTCTTCTATAACATGTTTTCACAAAATCTTATTTTGTGGGTCTCTTGGAATCTACCTCTCTACGGGCAGCGATGCCGGTAGAGGTAAGATTGCCTATATTTGGATCTCACCCAATCCCGCGAAAGCGAGACCAACACTGAGAGTTATTGTTGTTGTATACAACTCTCATATAACACTTGACAAATCAGGGTATAATTTTGAATTCAAAACATTAGTGGAGGATAAGAATCATTGGCAACAATCAACATCAGTGGCGGAGCCAGGATTCAAATTAAGGGGGGGCGAGATTTGAATCCTGGCTGCGACTTTACCATAGAACTATTAAAGTTTATAATCATGAGTAATTTACTAAATTAATAAATTATTTAACATAAATCTAACTAAAATCAGTAAAATAAACATAATTATTTACAAAATAACAAAATTTAAAACAAAAATTGAGTATTTTTGAGAATTACCTCAAATTGAGATTTGAAATTTAGGAGAAGAACTGAGGAGGAGTGGTCGGAGTGGAGTGGAGTGGAGGCGAGCCAGGCGGCTGCTAGCCGGCGGCGTCGGCCAGTTGGCGGAGTGGCGGACAGCGGCCAGGGACAGAAACCACAGAGTGAGAGAGAGTAAGTGGGCAGCGCAGGCAAGGGCCGGTGTTGGGAAGAGACGAGCGTGAACGATTAGCGAAAAATAGTCGAGAGGACGACTGGACGAATAAATGTCCAAAACTCCAAAAAAAAAAAATAATAAGGGACCGAGAGGCAGCACAGAGTGGCATCTACAAAGATTCGAACCCGTGACGAGACGAAACAAGGGGCAGTGCAACCACCATCCTACCAAGCATAACTTTGCAAAGTATATTTGAACCAAATTATATATATATATATATTTCCACAAAAATATCTCATATTTAATTTTTTTTCCCCAAAAAGTTGGGGGTCGATTAACCCTTTTGCCCCAATGTAACTCCGCCTATGATCAACATAACCGGCCATTTGTTTCTGAGCAACTAATTAATAAGAAAAAGACATTACAATTCTTGTTTTCCTAAAAGCTTCTTGAGATGCCAAAAAACACCAGGGGCCACAGCAAGTAGTCGGCAGGGCTACTGCACAAATGCCTTCTTAGCTCATGTGGATAAAAGAAGCATGGAGAAGAAGGTGGTGAAAAAGCAGGGGGGCAAATTAGTCAAAGGAATAGACATGCATGAATTGCATGCGCCCAAACATCCATCAGCTCACTAGTACTTAGATTTCCCCACCCCCACTTTACCCTTTTGGAAAATCAAGGCCGAAAGATGCCTTTGCTTTCAACTCGGAAACTCCTCATCATTGCAAACAAAAATTATAGCAATAAAACAATAGTAAGCATCAGTACTGTACATCTCATTTTTATTTAATTTACATGGTCTATACTCTATGTAGATTTAGATGTTAAGTACAAGTGTTCCAACTGCAAGTCGAGTGACCTGTGACCCGCACATTACTGTTTAGGAGAAATCAAGGCTAAAAGCTTGCAGGCATACAATGTTCAGATTTTGATTCCAACTTGTACTTTTTTTTTGGTTGGCTTTACTTTCTTTTGACGATTGTAAATATATTGTAGTCTTGAATTTATGAATTCAATACTCTATAATAGTAGATTTTATAATGTTCATAATTTCATATATAACTTCTGTCAGTCACTAATTAACTCAAAAGAATGTCTACATAATACATATAATTTCGACCCATAAATTCAGAACTAAAATATAATCACTAGGATAATAAAAGATAATTATATGTATCTAACCTAATAGTTGGCATGATTATGATATGGCTCTCATTTGTCCTTGCATTTACTTTAATTTTTATTTCCTTTAAGTGGAAAGTTTGAAGGTATGTATATGGGGGTGTTTGGTGACAATAGCTGTTTGGGAAAAAATAGCTATTTGGGAGGATTCTAACTGTTTTGATCAACTCAAACAGCTAAATGACGTTTGGTAAAGAGCTGTTTGCGATAGTTGTTTGGCTCCAAAAAACTCGTTTTAAAAAAATATTCTCATTAGCCTTTTGATAAGAGCTTTTTATAAAAATGACATAATTGTCCATAACTTTGAAAAAAATTACACACATTTTATTAAAAACTAATTCATAAATAAGGGTATAAATGAAAATTTACCGACATATGTTTTAAAAACAGCTAATTTTTACCAAACACTTTTTCTAAAAACAACTAATTCAAACAGCTAATATAAATAACTAATTGAAACAGTTAATAGTTAGCACAAATAATTAACAGCTGACAGCTAATAGTTGTTTATCAAACAGGTATGTGTGTTAAAAAAAAAAAAAAACTTTAAAAAAGTGAAGATAATGAAGGTCCCATGTCCTAGTTTGTCATCATGTTGTTTCAGAATTCAACGCAACACTTTTACTTGGAGTTGAAATCGGCAGCAGAAAGCAAATTAAGCATGGGATAATGAGATTAAGAGGCCTTTAATTTCAGTGGGTCAGGCTTTTTAAGCACACTCCTAGAGCTAATCTTAGCCTAAACTAAACAAATTAAAGAAACTCGAGAAAAAGAAATAAAAGGGCGGGGACCCCACCAGAAACACGGCCCTATAAACTATAAGTCACCGCGCCCTCCTTCACCGGCAACGCATGCCCTTCCTCTTCATGTCTTTCTCGCTCTACTCTCTAGTGAGTAGTGTCCATCCACCCGGTATTATCTCCTTAATTAGTACTTAAATTAGGCCCTAATCCTACATGCACGGCCACGCTGCCCCCGCATGGGTGAATTTACAAAGCCATTATACATTAGCTTCTTTGTCAAATCCGAGATGAAAACTAATATCATTTGAATTCATCATAAGTAATTTATGGGGCGACACTAGTGGATGTTGATTAGCGATGAAATTATAATTAGAAATGTGAATAAGAGTTTATGAGCGTTACGTATAGATGATATAAATATTTATGATAAGTTGGGATGAATAGGACCCAAGCATATCATTTCTAAATTCTAATGGTTCTGTTTAATTATGCATTTTAGAAGGATCATAAAGCATAGGATGTACATATACCTAATACTAAGTACTTGTGCATTTTAGAAGGATCATTATAGCGCAATATAGCATTAAAAATAGATGAAGTTATACATTTTAAGGTTTGGTTGCTAATTATTTCAAGCATCACTGACAAAAACTTTTAGGCCCTGATATGTCTAGACTATTTAGTATTTTTTAAATTTATTTATCTGACTAGATAAATAATCTTCTATCTGAGATACGAAATGATCAGTATTAGAAGAGTTAGAAATTTTTAGGGCCTGTTCTCTTTTACTTATTTTTTGAAGAATAAGAGTCTATTCTTTTTGACTTATTTTCAGACAGAACAAGTTTAATTCAGAAAGTTCAGAATAATAAGTTTAGTAAATAACTTCAGAATAAGTTCAGAATAAGTTCAATTCAGAATACATTTAGTAAATAATTTCAGAATAAGTTCAGATAAGATAAGTTCAGAATAAGTTCGCATAAGATAAGTTCAGAATAAGGGCATGTTCTTTTCGCCTTACTTTGACTGGACTTATTCTGAACTTATCTTATCTGAACTTATTCTAAACTTATTCTGAAGTTATTTATTGAACTTATTTGAACTTATTCTGAAGTTATTTACTAAACTTATTATTCTGAACTTTCTGAACTGAACTTATTTAAACTTATCTGAACTTATGGCATGTTCTTTGCGCCTTATTTTGACTGAACTTATTCTGAACTTATTTTATCTGAACTTATTCTGAAGTTATTTATTGAACTTATTCTGACCTTATTCTGAACTGAACTTATCTGGACTTATTCTGAACTTATTCTGAAGTTATTTACTAAACTTATTATTCTGAACTTTCTGAACTAAACTTATCTGAACTTATTCTGAACTTTCTGAACTAAACTTATTCTGAACTGAACTTATCTGAACTTATTCTAGCTGAAAATAAGTCGAAAAGAATATGCCCCTTATTCTGAACTTTTTGAACTAAATTTATTCTGAACTTAATCTTAACTGAACTTATCTGAACTTATTATGTCTGAAAATAAGTCGAAATGAACAGGTCCTAAGTTCAGCCAAAATAAGGCGAAAAGAACGTCACAGGCCCTAAATAAGGGTCAGGTCAGTGATTTGTTGTCTGATTGTAATATGCATATAATTTTTGGTATTAGATCCTCTATTTAATTGGAGTTGAGTTACGTAATATACATGTAATTAAACATATGTCCCCTTTTTTTCCATATATTAGTGACATATAAGTGACATACCCCTGGCCTCCAATCCCTAAAACTAGTTGAAATCTGATTTTTTTTTTTTTTTTTGAAAAGTAAGTACAAGAATACTTTAGGCAGTCCTTCTCTCAAGGGTTCTGCCTAAGTAATTATCTCCGATGATCCTCGAAAATTCAGGGAAGGGGATGTGGAAAAGGTAGCTATCGACCTAATCAAACAACCTAATCTGGCCATCCAATCAGTCGCTAAATCCCCTTCTCTAGAAACATGTTGAATAGAGATAGTGGAAAAACATGAGAGCATAGAGATAATATCTTACACCAACGTTCGAATACACCATGGAATGCGCGCAAAATCTTGCATGGCCTGGACAGTGAGGTGGTTGTCGTCACCTTCAACATGGATATGCATGAAACCTGCATCAACGACTGCTTTAATACCATCTCGCATAGCAGTTGAAATCTGATATGTAATGTTATAGATTATTACATAATCTTAAACTCTTTCTATTGAATCTGATACATGCCATTTAGGAAGTACATGGATTGAAATCTTAGATTGATCTTCTCAGCATCTATCCACAATCCCTGAGTAATTGAACTCCCTTAAACAATTCTTTGCTGAATGTATATATCATGCATGTGTTTGATTAAAATCCAACCAACTAGACCTACCCCTTACCTCATACTTCATGTAGTCCCTGTTGTTTAATTTATGGCTTGTTCTTTTTGGTTCTTTTCGGACAGAATAAGTTCAGATAAGTTCAATTCAAAATAAGTTTAGTTCAGAAAGTTCAGATAAGTTCGGTTCAGAAAGTTCAGAATAATAAATTTAGTAAATAACTTCAAAATAAGTTCGGAATAAGTTTAGATAAGTTCAGTTCATAATAAGTTCAGTAAATAACTTCAGAATAAGTTCAAAATAAATTCAGATAAGATAAGTTTAGAATAAGTTCAGTCAAAATAAGACGAAAAGAACAAGCCCTTAAGCACTAATCCATATTCATCTATGATCATATTCCTAACCCCCCTCCCCTCAAAAAAATCATCTTATAATATATATTATTGATAAGAATAATATGTGATTTTAGTTTTTAGATAACTCGAGGTAGAATATTTCCGCTTATATCATTCCATTGTTTTTCCTCCACTAATGGATGATGCAGTTCCTATTAGACAAAACAAAAGCAAACTTTAAATTAATTTAGGTTGTGTTACATGTAGAAAAAAATTGAACCATGAAGAAAATTGTGGAGAGAAAAGATACGCCCTCAAACCCTTTTTCTTCCCTCGTTCAGATTTTCCTCCCATCAAATTTTCCCAAGTCTGAGTCTTCTAAGTTTTCATCATTGATTGCCGGTAAGTTTTTCGTTTTGGATTCACAACAAAAGCTAGAGCTGAATTTAATCTTACGGTCATATGTCACTGACAAGAATCCCACATCGGACAAATGATGACTGATGAGAGGGTTTTGGGCTTATAATCGGTAATGCTGCACACCTCATCAGACTGGCCTATTGGAGAGAGAGTAATGACTCTGTAACACAGAGTTGTAGCTTTTGGACTATTCCAAGAGGTTCCTCCCTGATCGTACGGTGAGGATTAATGTGTCGGCATAATGCCATTAATTATTCGCCTGATCAACCTGTCTTCATATTGACAATAATCAATTACTAAATATAATTATCAGCAGGATCGAAGTTTATATTAGAAATAGTCCATTATTGATAATCCAACTGTATCAGATTACATAGAATAATTTGGGTGTATATGATTCTCTGATTCGCTGGCCACCTAATTAAGCTTGTGTCATTGTTATTGTTTTTTATGATTATCTGAAGAATTTTCTTTCCTTTTTTCTCTTTTCCAACATTAGTTGTGATATATGTACTGTCTTGGTCAACTTGTACATACTTCAACTAATACATTATTTAACTTTAGGAATGATCGAGTATCCCAAGTCGAACATTGTGAATAAAAAGAACCTACATTAGAAAAAACTTATTCTTCAGTAAGTCGATAATTAATAGCTTAACTCTAATTAATAAAGGATCAAGGATTAACGGCGTGTTCGGCAACAGCGTTTTGGGTAGCGTTTGACATTTTGACTAAATCAATACACTCATCAAGTAATTTTTAGTATTTGATAACATTGTGCTTTGACTAGCATTTTAAGTAACATTTAGCGTTTTAAGCAGGATTTCTAAAAAACTAATAGTATTAACGTTTGGAATTCAAAAGTGGCATTTCATATTTTTTGGCCAACGAATATTTTTTGGAAATTTTATCTTTGGAAATTATTTATGTCCTTTTATGTCACTTTACATTAATCAGCTAACCCAACAGCTAAATTTACCGAACACATTTATTTCAACTGCTCATTTAAACAGCTATCTGCTAACATCTGAATTAGAAATGCTATCTGCAACCTAGACAACTAACTGCTACCTGAACCGCTATCCGCTACTTAAACCGCTAATTTTGCCGAATATGACCTAAAAGAACTTTGACCCGAGGATACTGACACTCTCTTCTTTAATACATGCACACTAAATTGATGAATCTCATAAGCAAAGAATTATTGTGAGATAAATTGTATGCGTATGAATTTATGGTACGGTGTAACCATGTTAAGAGTGATGTGCGTAGCTTGGTAATGAATTAACCTAATTACTAATTATGCACATATTTGAATAATGGAGTATAACCTGTGGTATTTTTAGTGGGCATAATATTAATGTAATGCGATGCAAAAGTAAGTAAAAATAAAAATATGCCAATGTTCTTTTATTAGTTATATATTTATATTTTATACCTTTAATTTTAGTCATAAGTTAGCTTCTAAGTCTAAATATAAATATATTTTTAGTCATATAAATATAAATATATGTTAGTTATATAAATATATTTATATTTTTAGTCATGAGTTAGCTTGTAAATCCCCCAAACCCTAAGATAAAGTTTAAAAAGGATGAAGAAGTTAACCACTCCTAAATTAGTCATGAGAAAAGTTAACTAATAACTAATCCAAAGCCCTAATTAATTAATTAATTAATGATATGACTAGCTTAATTGATGTATAATAAACAAATGAGATTAGCCAGAGAAGATAAAGTGATTAAATTAAACCATCAAAGTTAGTGTATGTACAGATGGCATTATTTTATAGAAAAAGGGGGTTGAGAAGGCAAGTTAAGGGCAATGGGGGTATATAGTTAAGGCATATGCCTCACAAATCTGAAACCACACTGATTAAAGGCATCTGGGGCTTGTTTGGCTTTGCCTCAGAAACCCACGAGTTGCAACACCAAAAATCAACCCCATAACAACTTTATTCATTGGTTGCTGTGTGATCTGCCAAACAGGTCCTTTGCTTGGCCTCATCTCTCACGTATATATTGGGGAGAAAACCCAGTCATAATCCTTGTCTTCTTGTTCTTCTTTTTCAAGATTTAATTAAGAAGTTAATTTTCCTGATCATCTGAAGCTTAATTAGCTGAAATCAGCAGTTTTGATTTCCCAGGTTAGTAGCTCCAATCTTTCTTTTAATTCTTTTTTTTTTCCGATAATTGGTAAAACCTGTAAATTTGCGATTTTTTTAGTTCAATTTTCTCTTGTTTTATTACATGTTCCCATTTGAGTATAAACCAAGAAATAATATGATTTTTGAGATGAAGTATATGCGAATATGTCCAAGAAAATAATGCAATGTTTGGATCCGCTGATTGTTTGGTCCACTTCATTTTCTCTAGAAAATTATTTTCGATAAACACTTATATTTCTAATTTTTCAAGAAAAATATTTTCTGGATGAATTAATAGAATATTAAATTAGGAATTTATAATACCATGCAAGGGTAAGTTTTTCAAAATTTGCAAAACACCGTAAAAAAATAAATGACTTTATACAAGGCCAATGTATGCACTTAAATCACTCATATATATTTCATAAAATATAGATATTTCTTAGTTTTGATTTCTAAATCCAAATCTACGTCCGATATCATGATGAAACTAATTATATATAACAGTCTTACTCTTAAACCGAAAGAAAACTAATTTCATTGAAGATAGTCGTGCATCCTTATTTTCATATCTGTAATACCTAAATTTTAATTTCACTCTCCATTTTTCAGGTACGAGCGAGTAGAAGTAGCTGATTAAATAGATTGTCTTCATTTTTCCTTTATTTGATCTCAAATGGAGAAAGTTCTGCAACCCTACGACAAAGAAAGCATGAGAATGGCTATGCTAAAACACGAAGAAACGTTCAGACAACAGGTGTATATTATGAACTTTTATATTTATAGGGCTCAAATTTCTTATGATACATAATACATAATTAATACTCCTACAAAATCATGACCCGACCCGAAAAATCATTTTTTGACAGGTTTATGAATTACATCGCCTGTACAAAATTCAGAAAATGTTAATGGATGAGCAACAACAAAGGTCAGGAAAACAAACACAGACCAATATTGTAGAATGCAACAACAACAGCATGGTGATGGAGGATGACCATGAGAGTGAGCTCGAGCTTACTCTAAGCCTAGGACCCTCGAGACGTCGAAAAACCGACAAATCTGAATCGGGTCAAAGTCCTGTATCCTCTTCTTCAACCGGGTCGACCCAGACTCGGAAGACGAGCCCCAAGGATGTTAATAGTAGTGGGTTAACCAGATCAGAGGATAATATGAATCAGTTGTTTGCGTGGGGTAGTGGTGCTGGTAAGTTTCCTCAGGGTTCGGGATCCGGATCCGGATTCGAACCTGGGTTTTCAAATGGGCAGCAAAATAATAGTCATCCTGCTTGGTTGTTCCAGGCATTGAGCTTGAAGCTGACTTGATTAATTGACATGTGAGGGGATCTAGAAATTAATATCATGATCAACTAATTCACTGATCGATAATTTCATCTTTAATTAGCTTCATGTGAATTCTCTCTCTCTCTCTCTCTCTCTCTCTGTATTAGTGATCTTCTTAGCTTGTTGACTGATTTAATGGGAAATCTATTGACAAAGGCAGGATTAAAAATGCCTATTTGTATAAAGTTAATTTCAGCATCTTATGATAAATCTTAGAGGAGATTATTACATTCTCCATTATTAAATCCCTCCTCTTTTAAGCTGCTTTGTGTTTCCTTTTTTTTTTGACTGATCCTTATAAATAAGAAGAGATATAACCACTACACGGTTTTAAAAAGCAGCTATAATATTCTATAGGTCAAAAATCACAGACAAACAAGCTCATACAGCTCGTTAATCCAGCACAAACATCAACTAGAATGCACCCTTATTGTCCAGGAGATATCCTAAGAACGTAAATCTGTACCCTACCTTTTATTTTTTAACTCTTTTCTCAAACTTCTTGTTATTCTTCTAATTATTGGAGACTTATCACCGATAGCAGAAAGATGAAATATTTTTTCAAAATCCAAAACTTCTTTTGCAATTTCAGTAGGGTGGGGCGAATTTTAAGCTGACTTTCTATTTCCTTAGCTTGTATAAATCTCTTTCTGTGTGTTAGTGATCTTCTTAATTTAAAGCTTAGATTCAATATAATGTAATCGTTGGTAAGTAACAAATCATTCTGATTCGTGTATTACGACTTATTATACAAATAATCTGCGATTTAGTTATCCTAATATATAATCTACCACATTTTACAAGAAATCTACAGCTTCAATAGGGTAACTAGACTAATATAAAATGATAATAATATTTAAATGTCATTAGGTTTTTTTTCTTAAATCATTGATAATAGTTGTATGCACTTATATAACCTCAGACATCATGAACCCATTCAAAGATATGCATGGTGTATTATGGATGAATAATAGAGGGCATGTCTTGACATGGTCTATCAGAATCGACCTATTATTAGCCCATAAAATAATAGAACTCTATCACAAATTTTCTGTATTTATAAGAATCGAACCTAGAACCTTTATTTAAGGAGAATGAATGTCAAATCACTTGAACCGATTACCTATATTGATTCTCTGTCTTTTTAATGGACCAGATACTTTAAATTGTCTTTTGATTTGTTACTTTCTTCGCCTTCTACTAAAAAGTTCCTTTTAAGTTTGTCTTTGAGAAAAGTTTCACCAACTTGTGAAAATTAGTAGACCCCCACCACCAAAAACATTGATGATTTTCCTATCCACTTTTGTGTTTTTAGTGATCACAATTCCTACCTTCCAAGTTCCGACCGAATAGGGTATACCCTAAAAGATGTTTTAGTTTCTTTTGAACTAGGAAATGACACCATGTCTCAATTTGCAATGCATTAATTTTGGTCGGTGCTTTATTTTGTGTTGAAGAAGGAGGAGTGACATTAAAATATTATCGCCCTTAATTGTCCCCCCAGTGAAAAGATGGAAGCTTTACAGCATTATTAACAATAACACTCTTGCTGGGAGGCTTTTGAGACAAGAAAATAAGAGAAGCATTTTTGTGTGTATGATCTTCCACAGAATTTGGATCCATAATTCTCCCGTAAGAGGTCGCTAAACGTCTAAGGGTTTATTCGATAAAATTAGCTGTTGTAGTCTAAAAAATAGATTCTTACAAAAAAAGAGAAAACAGTCTAAAAACTCAATAGTAATGACAATTTAGAACTTTGACTTTTAAAAGAGAATTTCAAAATTTGAATTATATATGGATACCATTTATGAATCGTTCATCTAGTGACTTGAGTTTACGTTATTTTATTGTGTAGTATGATTTTTTATGATTTAGGTTGTTACTTGGATGACATTTAATTCAAAAAGTCAAAATGAAGTGAAATCAAGGATGAAAACAATTTATAATATCAATATAATTATCGGTTTAATTTAGGAATTTGAGAACCTAATTTTAATGATATGACTTCATATATTCGAACTTATACCCGAATATTTGAATAATAATTCAAATGTGCGACAAAAGATCAAATTAATAATTCTATTTTCATACTCGAGCAGAAGAATAAATCAAAGCACTTGTTAATGGGATGTCAAGGAAGTACGGTACCGAAGTAGGCACCGGCAGTATGAATCATGAATTCTTAATGGATCTTCCGTCACTAGTGGGCACTTTATTAAAAGCCCAATTTCCTAATAGGAATGTGGTGGCAGATAACTATGGTATTCTTGTGTAATGGATTGGCCCAATTCATGTATCTTGGGCCATGTTTCATTATCTCGGCCCATGCAGCTCGGTTTCAAACACGACACCATCGAGTCCGTGAATTCTTAAGCCCACAGCCTTAATCTTATTTTTTTGGATGATTTGTAGGGCAAAGTCCAACAGAACATAGGTAGCATCTGCAAAGTGCAAAGTACAAAATCAACCACAAGACACAGGCCTAAGCTTTCTGCTAAAATTAATTCATGTATAAATTTGAATATTACACAAATATGCCTTCAAACAATATCATACATTGAAGTTTGTGAGACTTAGGGTATGTTCTTTTCATTAATCTTTTTTAATTTATCAACTTTAACCTATTTTCAACCTATTTCAACTCACTTTAATAAAAAATATCAATTTTAACCTACTTCAATCAATTTCAACCCACCTCATTCAAAATTTTATTCTCACTATTTTAACCAGCTTTAAAAAATATACCAACTTCAACCAACTTCAATCCATTTCAACCTACTTCAACCCACTTCATCAAAAAATACCTAATTTCACCCACTTCAACTTATTTCAACCAATTTCATCCTTTTACCAACCCCAATTTATCAACGAGAAGAACGGGTCCTTAGACTTCAATGTATGATGTATTAGTACATGTATTATATTCATGCTCATATATTTTTTGTCTGAGAAAAAAAAGGGCGTCGTATTCATGTTTGATATTGTGTGTTACAAAAAGATGCAAGTAATATAAGTACCAAATTTGTCCTCGATTTTATATGATTATTTTCTCTAATATAAAAGTTGACATTAGCCTGTAATATACTTCTTTTTTTAAAAACAATTCAGATATATGATAACTATTCTTAAAGAATTCGCTAATGACCTAATCGACATTCATTTTTTGGTTAGCTTATCTGATTTAGGTATTTCGTATTTAATTTTAAAAAAATTAAAAATTAAATTATCCCGTTTGATTTTCTTATCATTAATCCAAAACATTATACTTGAAAACTTTCGAACTAAAAGAGAATTAGAAAATCAAAATCAAAAAGCAAAAAAAAAACAGGTGCACACCGTGAAAAGGCAACCATCAGGAAGCAAAAGAGGCTAATGCAAAGAAGTTTCCAACATCACAGATCAACCACCACAGAAAAGAAAGAAGGCTCGGGGAGAAAAATCCAGCGTCAGAGAATGCTTCATTTCGAAGCAATCCTGGATTTGCTGAACATGCAATAATCCCCATTAAATTAAAATTAAATTAAATTGAAAGCTGAGTGATCGTATACTAATAATCATCATCAAAAAAGTTTAGTAATAAAATTTTGTCTCAAGAAAAAAAAGAAAAGAAAAGAAAATTGCAGTACACCTGGGCAAATCCCCTTCGTTCTCTCTCATGCGGGAATGAAATATCAGCTGGTTGGGCACTCCCACACTAACCCTTGTTCTGCTTCTTCGTCATCGCTTTCACTCTCTCTCTTCCGGCGGCTCTCCTTGCTCTGCGCCGTCGTCGTCGTCTGTGCGCCTGTGGCGCAACCGCCTCTCCTCAGCCAAACCCTCAAAGCCAGCTCGCTGTGGAACTCCTCCGCCGCCGCTGCCGGGAAGATCGAGATCGCCGGCCTACCTGCAATGTCGAAGGCTAGGGTTTACGCCGATGTTAACGTTGTTCGCCCTCGGGAGTACTGGGATTATGAATCTCTCACCGTTCAGTGGGGGTATTTTTCTTGTTCGCTCCGTTTTTTTTTTTTTTTAAAATAGAACGTTAATTTATCTCTCTGTTATCTTGGTTTGACGTGATTGATCATGTGTGTGTTGATGCTGATTTTACGGATTTGGCGTGATCTTTGTTATGTGAATAGAGTGAGGATGAGGGTATGAGGATTGGCATGGTGAACTGTTATAATTGATGTCTGAACTAGGGATTGGGTAATTGGAGGGAAAGTGTTTTTGTTGTGGAAGCATGAGTTACTGATGGTTTTATTCTAGATTGAGCCGGATATGTGAATATCTGCCTCTAGCAAGGAAGGCATGAGAGTCTGGAACTATGGGCAGTCTCTATGCTGTTAGTCTGCGAGTTGTGCTGCATATGTATGGGAGAATGATAAAATTTTATGGACATTGTATTGTATGGTTTAGCACTCATGAATACTAAGGCTTTCCTTTGATGGGCACATCAACATGCAGGGAGTAGACAACCAATTGAAGAAATCATGGTTCATTTTGTTCTGAGCTACAAAGCCTGTAGGGGATACATATTTCCTTTTTATGGGCAAGCTGGTGTCATTGCTTAGTCTCCTTGTGGCATCATGATGTTTGGTTCCCCTGCTAGTATCGTGATGTTTCGTTGAGCTGTGATTTAGAATCTCGAGCGCCTGTTTTTCTGGGATTTGGCAGTGGCACAGCTTTCGCTTAGTCAGGATTTGTGTAAGGCTACCAAATTCCAAAGTTTGTGAGGAGTTTTAGCTGTTAGTGGCTGTATGTTGTTTGAAGAATTTGGAACATGGTGCATGGGGAGATAAAGGAATCTTTGTAGCTATATGTGAGAAAGAGTCTTGTGATCTTGGTTTAATCGAATTTAGCTGTTAAGATGTGCCTTTAGAGCAAGAGAGGGTTTAGGGATCAGAATTTTTTGTTCGTGGCAACTTTCTTTTGAAGAATTGCTTGATCCTTCTGGCTCAATCACAAGTTTTGATATGCATATGAGGTTTGAGCTAACAATAATGCTATGTCACTCATTTTATCTGCTCCCTTTTCCCTTTTTCAAAAAATTTAAAATTTTGATGGGTTTCTTGTTTGATTTGATGTACCCTTGCTTCTATTTTATGAAGCAAGACATTGAGGAAGATGGTATTTGGGTTTAGCTGGACACTTACCAAAGGACATCGAGAGGTAATTTTCGTTGGAATTAGACAAGGTTATTTAGAGTATCCTACAAAGTGAGATGCTATTCATAGGAGGAGATTTTTTGATCGACAGATAGTAGCAACAGACGATGGGTATGATGGGAAACATGACGCTTTTGGATATGGATAGAGAAATGATGGAGGGATTGCGATTTTAGATGTTGGTGTTGCCTATAATTTAATGGTTGCAAACTCACATTTCATGAAAAAGGAAGAAGACTTGGTGGTTTAAAAATAGTATGAGACAAAGATTCACTACTTTTTACTCAAAGTGACTAATGGGACTAATAAAACTATACGTAAGAATTGTAAAGTGATACCGACTAAGTGTTTGGTGACTTATCATGGAGTCATGCATATAGAGATCAAGATTTGTAAAAGGAAGGGGAGTAATAATGGTGAGTTTGGAGTTAGATGGTGGAACCTAACTATTGAGAATGTGGCTAAGCTATCTAACAAAATCAAAGCAGAAGGGACATGGGGCTATGGCGCAATGCATGCAGGATTTGACTGAGGAAATCGCGGAAGTTTTGAGAGCGGTTGGTAGTAAAATTAAAGGAGCTTAGTGGTGGAATGATGAAGTGAAGGAGAAAGTCAAGGAAAAAAGGAGGTTTATACCAGATTAGCTGATAACACGTGTTGAAGAAAAAGAGACTAACAAAGCTAAATAGATAATGGCTAGGAAGGAAGCGAAGAAAATAGTCTAAAAGTAGAGAACAAAGTGAAGAAAGTGGTCTCAATAATAAAGAACACAGTGTAAAAATTGGTCTCAATAGCAAAGAACAAAGTATATGAGAAGTTATACCAAAAATTAACGTATATGGATGGGGAGAAAGATGTGTTTAGGCTTGTGAAAGCTTGGGAAAAGTATTAGGGACCTTGGAAATGCAAAGTCTATGAATGATGAGGATGGTAAGGTCCTAGTCGAGGGAGAGAAAATCAAATAGATATGGCAACATTACTTTTATAAACTTTATTACGGAGAGGAGGGCGAGTACCTTGGCGTTGTGAAATGGCCAAATGGGTTATTGAGAAGGGCATCAATGGTTAATGTCATGTCCTTATACCACCAGAGAAGCAATGAGAAAAATGAAGTCTTGAAAAATAGTAGGTCTTGTAGAAATGCTTAGCTGAAGGACTTAACTTCGACTAAGCTTTATAATGTCATTTTAAGAGCTGCAAAGATGGCGGAGGAGTGGAGAATTAGTATAATTATCACACTATACCAAAACAAGGGTGATATTTAAAGTTGTAGCAACTATAAGTGTATAACGTACTTACTCATACTTTGGAACTTTGGGAAAAGGGTTATTGAGAAGGGTTAAGAAGGAGATTTAAATTGCTGGGAACCAGTTTGGTAAAGATCAACTATAACTATAGAAGCAATTCATCTTGTAATTGTAAGTAGGCTTGTAGAGCTTGATAGGGACAAGAAGAAGGATTTACGCATGGTGTTTATAGATCTCGAGAAGGCATAGGATAGGGTACCCAGAGAATTGCTTTGAAGTTGCTTGAAGAAGAAAGATGAACCATTTGCGTATATATGGCTTAGTAATGGTACGTATGAGAGACATATGACAGGGATTAGGACACGAGGGGATATGTAGGACGCAGGAGGAGATATAAAGGATTTTCATATTGATATTAGGTTCATCACGGATTGGCTTTAAGCCCTCCCTTTTTTTACGATTGTTATGAATGAACTCACTAAAGCCATTCAAGATGAGGTACCGTGGTGCATGTTGTTCGGCGATAATATTGTCTTAATAGATGAGACTATAGAAGGAGTAAAGAAAAGTTAAGGGTGGAGAGATAATTTGGGCTTTAAGGGTTTCAGATGGAGTAGGTTGAAGATAGAGTACTTAGAGTGCAAGTTTAGAGTTTAGTGGAATGGAAGGAGGGATGTGAGAAGAAGTCAGCATTCAGCATTGGCAATAGCAAGGGTAGGATGTTTAATTATTCTGGTTCAAGTAGAGAATGCAATGGGGACATTGATGAAGGTATCGTTTACCATATAAGGGTGGGATGGTGAAAATGGAGGACTGCTTCTGGAGTGTTATGTGATAAGTTCCCTCCTAAGGTTGATCTCCGCGGAGGTTGAGGGAAAAGTTGAAGTGTTGGTCGATTAAGAAAACTTGAGTCCAAAAGTTGAACACCGTGGAGATGAGGATAATTTGGTGAACGAGTGGTTTGGGTGGGATTAACAATGAAGCCATTAGAGATAAAGGAGTTGCATCGATGGAGGATAAGATGAGGGAGTCAAGACTCGGTTTGGTCATATCAAGATCAGGAACACGGATGCACCGGTGTAGATGTGTGAAAGGATTGATCTCTTGAAATGTAAAAGGGGCATTGGAAGGCCGAAGAAGAATTGTGATGAGGTGATTAGAAAGATATGACATATGAGGCACTTAGGACTTGCGGAGGACATGTGCACAGCCAGCACAGGATAAGGTATTGAACGTCGAAATTAGAGTGCTAGACCTTAAGTGGTTGACCTTTTGCACGTTGACTTTTAGTTACGGACAGATGTTGATGTTCTTGATGTTTGCACTAAGAGAGACTTAATCCCCACTAACTTGATACTTGGTGGTTGATACTATTTTTGTTTCTGTTTAATCCTATTGGCTTGCTACTTATTTTATTGTTAGTGTTATTATTGGTACCTTGTCACTTCGCATTTGCGTTCATATTGTTTTTCTAACTTAATTAAGTCAATTTAATTGGTTATTTTTCAATAAGGAAAAATACATATTATATAAAGGAAGGAGGGATGGATGCAAAGAAGGCATCTTACAAAAGATTATATACATCTAATATGTAGGCTATGCACAAGGTTGGTGACATCAAAAGTTGAAACACAAAAGTTCCCTTCATCCCAAAAATAAAGAGTGTTAAAGGAATTATCTTTTAATCGCTCAAGGGGCATTTCGTCTCTTACAGGGACTCTTCGATTACGTTCTCTGCGATGCTCCCTCAATTGAATTGGTTAATTTATCTTATTTTTAAACATTGTATTTAGTTATGAGTTTATTCTTTTTGTTTAGTGTTAATTTTTTTTTCGTTTTGATGATTTTTTGATTTTAGTATTTAACACTATTATTATCTAATGTGTTCCAAAAAATTCAACTCGAGAAAATTGTTTCATGAAAATCTTTAAGTGGATCTCCTGGAATCATTCTGTCTGATAGCATTCCTGGCATCAGGAGTGAGGCTGCTTGCACCTAGATCTCTCTATATCCTATAAAAGTGGGACCCATGCAGGGGATTGTTGTGAACTAGGCTCAACTTGAAGGCATTGACAAGGGGACGACTATCGCAATTCACAAGTGTGATTGAGGAATTGAAAGGAAAGCCTTTGGAGTTCAAGCTTGTGTTATGTCTGTGGCTGATGGGGGTGAAAAATAGTACCTAGTCTCCTTGAATAAGAAGATCCGCTTCCACATAATGAGCACTATCGACTGAGTGTGCAAATCTCCAGTTCTGGTTGTCTGCTGTATGCATGAGTGAAACATACTGCTCTTTACAGCTTGATGGATCTTTTGTCATTCCTGATGATCAAGGGTTTTCTTGGATATGTACCATTGCATCTTGAAGAAGATAGAAGGATGAAGGGGTGTGGGGTTGTAGAAATTCAGTATCTGGATGCCTAAAAAGGACGTTTTAGTGTTCAGGGGCATTGTTGAAGAAATTGTTGCGTTAGTCCCCTTAATCTATCAGTTCTCTTGGGAATAAATAGCATTTTGTAAATACAATATAAAGATAAAGTCCTTGGTAAACCAAATAATCAATCAGAGCTTATTCATCAATCAGAGCTTTTTCATTTTTATGTATGCTGAACTTGCTAGCTGCTTCAACCTGCTCTAACACCTACTCCTACCTGCTCCAACATGTGCCAGGCCTTCTTTAAAATGCTCTCAATCTGTTCCAACCTGCTTCTACCTATTCTAACCTGTTTCAACACTCTAACCGCTCCTCAAAAATGCTGAAAACGAACAGGCCCTGAGTATCGTATCCTTCAGTAGCCTTTGAAATGTGTTATTCCAAAGTTCAGCGACCATATTTTCGGGTGATGCAGTGATCTTCCTGCACTGAACTTATTCGATTAGCTTACTAGCTGTTGTCTAGAAGGCAAACTTTCAGTTTCAAAGTTGGTCTTTGAGATGTATTTTGAGCTCTTTAAAGGTCGGAACATTTTGCTGTACAAAGAAGGTTTATGTTTATTAAAGTGATATTTGTGGATGTGAGCTCTATTGTGATCATGGGAAGAGAAGCGTTCTCAATATTAGTTGCCTTTAGGGAATTTGAGTTTTGTTGGTGTTTTGCTGTCGTACAGGAGCTACTTGTAGCATGTAGGATATCATTGTGTTGAAGTTTGGAAGACCTGGGTTTTGAGTAACTGTTCTTTTATGGGCATTTATGCAACATATGTTAATTGAATTCTTACTTCTACCTTAGCATTCTTGTGGGATACTTAACATTCTGACATGGTGAATAACATGGACGCTTGAATTAGACCAAATTATTAAAGAGAGCTGAGTCTGATACTTGGATGTACTTCTCAATTAGACACTTGTATCGAGCTCAAGTATTATAGACTTGACTTCCGCCATCGGATTTGCTGTGTGTCCAATAATCTCTTAATTCTTTTTTCTTTTTAATTTTTTTTTCCTCATTATAAGAAAGCATATATAAGGGTCCTTTTTTTGGTTTCTTTGGCTTTTTCGTTTTTAATTTTTTTGGGGGGGGGGTGGGCGGACGGGATCTGTCTTTTTTGATGAGATCACTAACAGATATCTTACCCTCCATGTCTTGCCCGTTTTGGTTCAAGTTTAGGGTATTGTTACATTTCTCATGTCGGTGATTAGTTATTTGTCTTATAATTGTTATACTTTTTGTATTAGTGATTTTCAAGTGTATCATCAATCTTGTGGTGGTTAATTTCTTAGTGATCAAGATGACTATGAAGTTGTGCGGAAGATTGGAAGGGGAAAGTACAGTGAGGTTTTTGAAGGAATAAATGTCAATAGTAATGAACGATGTGTTATCAAGATCCTCAAGCCTGTCAAGAAGAAAAAAGTGAGTTTTCTTTGCCCCAACTGTGCAGATGCAGGGAAGCTTTTGTCCAATGTTCTTTGTAGAATGAGTTCTATTAGTAATGTTTTTGTTTTAGTTGTTGAAACATGCTGGTGTTATCTCATCTTGTTTTACTTTTTGCTGGTGAACTTCAGTGATCAGAGTAGGATTCGCTATTAATGTATTGTGGAATACTGAGTTGTAAGTCTCTGGCAAGAAGAATAGTTGTAGTGTATTTAACTACGTATTCACATCAGTTGTGTATGGTCTTGTGGGCAAGACATATATCTCTTCCCCCCCCCCCCCCCAAAAAGACAATTTTGTTAAAAGAGACGATAAACTGGGTATCTAAATCTTTTTGGATTTGGTTGTCAACTGTTGGATTTTCTGAATAGGCGCCTCTGTGGTAGGTAGTATCATCTCTGGAGCTTAAGGACATGTTAGGCTAAATAATTTGGCCTCTTGCTTTGTTTTAGCTGATAATGGAGGAGCATAATAACTCCGCAAAGTCCCTGCTTCAGCAGCAAAGAATTAACTTGGACCCTGCTCCCGCTTGTTTCATATTCTGGGATGCTGTGTGGAACAAGGGCTTTAGTTTGCTTATGACATTCGAAAAGTTTTCTTAAGAGTTCTAGGTGAAGCATATTGCACATATTTTCCGGGTAACGTCCAGGGTACAATCTGACTGGAGGAAGGTTTCCCCTTGGCTTGCAACTGATTATTTTGTTGTTTCTTTTTATGCTTCAGTTCGTCACTGTTGTTTTACAATTCATCTTTAGATTATAGGAAACATATTTCAGCTGAATCTGAGCTTTTGATGTTATTGGACAGATAAAAAGGGAGATAAAAATCCTTCAGAATCTGTGTGGGGGCCCAAACATTATAAAGCTACTTGATGTTGTCAGAGATCAGCACTCGAAGACGCCGAGCTTGATTTTTGAGTATGTTAACAGTACGGACTTCAAAGTTTTGTACCCAACACTGTCAGATTATGACATACGCTACTACATCTATGAGCTTCTAAAGGTACCGTCTGCGGTTTATAACATTTCCTTGGCACATGGAGCTTCCCTCTAACATTTCCTTGGCACATGGAGCTTCCCTCTGTTGTTTCGTAATTTCGCCTCTGAAGAGTGGCTGTTGTCTATCATGTTATTGTGCTAGATGTTGAGTTATGTTACCTGGAGCATCTATTCTATTCTTGATGTATGCTGCATTTTTTGGAGCATTTGAAATAACTCACCTATTTATATGCATATCAGGCAGGGCAACGTGTCTTCAACCTATTACGCGGACTTGCCTATACAATGTTGAAGTGTCGAGTGTCCGACTAATTGTCATCTAGGACTCAGCAAATTTTTTGAGAAATTTTGTACAACTTTTGGTCTGACATGAAGGGTTGAGTTTCCATACCCATATTCAAGTGTTGAGTGCTTGGTTACATAACTTGGCCTTCTCTCCCTGAATCCATGATCCCGGATCTTTGTTCCAGTTCGGAGTTCGAGTGCGAATGCAAATGCTCAGGACCGTGATCCTTATCGGTCAACTGGCGACCCAAATATGACAGTCCGCTGAGCAAAAATTCAAGGCAAAACGATGGAAGCCATGGAGAAGAGAATAGATGGAGAGGGAGGAAGGGAGAGGGAGAGCAAATGTTGCAGGAGGTAAAATGGAGCCATGGTGAAACTTGAAAGTGAGGGAGAAATATTTTGGAGAAAGAACTGTCGGGAATAGCAGAATTATGGAGAAATGTGGGTGACAGGGTGTTTGGGTGGGGGGTGGGGGGCTGGCTTTTTAATGGAAAGCTGGGAGAGAGGAGAGACCTTTACTTTTCAGGCACATGAATTCATGCAAAGTGAACCTACATACTCATGCATAGTACTGGGTCTAGTTTGTTTTGGGAAAAGACGTCCGTTGTTGCTGTGCATTCATATTTGAGAGTTGCATAATCATTCACCCTTTCTCATAACATTAATTAAGCAGAAATGTACTTTAAAAAAAAACACAGCAGAAAAATTTCAGATAAAATCTTTAAAAAATAGAAATTTAGCTGTAATCACCTAAAAAAGATTTTGATAATAGGCATTCAGTGATAATATTGTCTAGGAAATTAGCACATGAGCATTCGAATTTGTATCTTCTCCGCTCGAAAATGACCGAGATTTAGTGAAAATTTGTTTTGCGATCCAAACAAATTTTAACGGCGAATTCCGATCCAAAATAGCATTCCGGCTGAACCTACCCAGATGTTCCGGGATCTTAACCTAACTTGCATATTGCGATCCCCAATTCGTTTGGCGATCCTAATCGATCCCCGGCCCTTCTAACTATGATGGAATGTCTGACACAGGGTACTTGAGGGAAAATGAAGAGTCCAACTAACATAGGTTGGAACCGGTAAAGTTTGATGTAGTGGAGACGAAGGGATTCCACGACCTGCTACATTTTTAAGATAATGGTACCTTTGGAGAAGAACATGGAGTTTGATTAATCAACTTGTATGTATTTCTTTTGTGTAAAAATAAATGATTTTAGAGATGCCCAGTGGTTTTTGTTGTTATAGAAGAAAGCATGTGCATATGTGTTGAAGATGCTTCGGCTTGTCATATTTTCACTGTATCCGTGTGGAAACAGTCGCTTCATGCTGTTGTTTTCTGCTTGTACCCCTTCCTTGAGCTAATGCTACTGCATTTTTTATAAATAGGCCTTAGATTACTGCCATTCACAAGGAATAATGCACCGAGATGTCAAGCCTCACAATGTGATGATAGACCATGAGCTGAGGAAACTCCGTTTAATTGATTGGGGTCTTGCAGAGTTCTATCATCCTGGCAAGGAGTATAATGTCCGTGTGGCTTCAAGGTGAGTTTGAGTCATTAGCATATCAAAAACTGTTCTCTTCTCATAAAAAAATGTCAATCTTTTCGAAATGAAGCGTTGTATATTTGGTTTCAGGGAAGATTCCTTTCATTAAGATTGTTTGAATTTCGATTTATCATTTATTGCATGCTTCTTTGTTTGTCTGCATGCTTTTATTGGGTTTATGAGTTATTTGACTCTGCTGAATCGAATTTTTCACATCTCCCTTATCCCATGTTATCCCTTCTTATTGTTCACCAGGAATAGCTTGTGTCTCATATTTTTAATACTTATAGAGTGGGGAGGGGAACCATGGGTGATGGAATGATAAGGCTGCTCACTCTTAGAGTTTCCTAGGAACCATCTTGGCTAGATCCATGCTTGATTGTTGTTGAACTGAACTTAGAAATTCAACTCTTTTCTTGTTTTCACTTCTGTTGATAGAAACTTCCATTAAATTACAATTTGGAAGTGTCACCCTTCTATCCTAACTTGGTGATATCTTGCCTTGGTTACAGATACTTCAAGGGACCAGAACTTCTGGTTGATTTACAAGACTATGACTATTCCTTGGACATGTGGAGCCTTGGTTGCATGTTTGCTGGAATGGTGAGTGCAATATTCCACATATTCTTTTTAGAATCTGTTATCTCGGATTCATCATCATGTTGCAAATACCTCTGCAGATATTCCGCAAGGAGCCCTTCTTTTATGGTCATGACAACCAAGATCAGCTTGTCAAAATTGCAAAGGTATGCCTCAGTCTCCACCCCAATTAGGCTTTATTTAAGGTTTTACTTGTCTTGCCGTTTGTCTGCAAAGCGTTGCATAGCGATCTGCATGGGATGCATCTCCTGCACATGAGGCATATCCAAATTAAATTGGAAATTTTCCTTCAGAAAGATGGTCACAATGAAAAATGGCAGTAGCCAATTGTCGGTAAGATTTTGTTTGCTTGGGGAACGAAATCTCTTCACCATCTTAGAATTCCCTCACCCCAAAATTAAAAAAGAAAAAAAAGCTAGCTATGGTGAGCGAACTCCTTGCTTTCTGTTTGGAGAACTTGGGAAATAAGAAAACTTGCTAGAGGACGACGGAAAAATTGTTTTGAAAATTGCCAAACGGCAGGAAAAAAGTTTCCCTGTTTTCCTATTTTAGGTTTTCTGTTTTTTTCTTAGTTTGTTCTCAGAGATTTTTTGTCTTTTTTTTGGGGGGGGGGGGGGGAGGATATGGTAAGGATAGCAGGTAACTGCCCCACTCTATTCCTCAATCATAATTCAAGCCAAGGCCCAGTTTTAGATAAAAGTTGCCTCACCTTTCCCATAGTGGGAGGATGGGAAGCCGGCAGTTTGGGGTTTCACAGGCTTATGGAGACACAGGAAGATGCTCAGGTTGTATTTGGAACATTCAAAATATTGGTCTAAAATTTTTTTTTTTGGGGGGGGGGGGGTGTTGTTGGGCATGTAGTTATGAAGAAGAGAAGGGTCTTTTAATGATTCTCTCTCTCACGTGAGCGCTCAGCCGTGCACGGGGAGAGTTATTAGGAAGGGAACCCAAGACGTCCTGTTTGGGGGGGGGGTGTTAAGGAAGAGGGTTACTGTTACCATGTCTGGTGGAAATTGATCACAGATCTCTTTGATGGAAGGTGGGGCAAGTTCCAATCTTTGCCAACTTTTCCTAATACTTTCCAACTCTTACCAATCTTTTCCGATCCGTCGTGATCTTTCTCAATTCTTCCCAATCTTCATCAAGATGTTAGTTGCTTTTTTAATGTGGTCCTCAAGACCTCCCAATCCTTCCCAATTCCTTTCATCTTTCCAAACTTTTACCAATTCTTCCCAATCCTTCCCCCCCAAAAAAATAAAAATACCTATCTTCTCCTATTCTTCTCAATCCTGAACAATCCTATCCTTTCTTCGCCCCCTCCCCCCCAACCCCAACCCCCCAAATATCCCAACGAAAAGAATGGGCCCTAATACTAGAAAAGCTGGATGGTGTCATTCAGGCTGAAGTTTTTGAGCTGAAAATAGAGAAATTCTTGTCTGATGAAGAAGTTTGTTTTGTGTAGTGCATTCATCTTCGTCATGTCCTTGTTGGTTTGCTGGGGATGTGATGCTTGCCTAGTTATAGAACTCGCTTCCGTGCCAAACTATGAAGGTTTCTTGGACATTGGGACAACGAGCTTGTTACCTATTTTACTATCACTTTATAATATTTTCTGGCATGGGTCTGTCATCATGTTTAATGGCAGGTCCTTGGAACAGACGAGTTGAATGCTTACCTGAACAAGTATCATCTAGAGCTTGAACCCCAACTCGATGCTCTTGTTGGGAGGTACGTTTTGCAGTGATAAGCTGCACTTATCCTCAGGTGGTCCTAATTTGAGCTACACTTGTCTGTTCTTGTGGTGTTCCAATTCCTTCGTTCTATTCATGCTAGTTGTGCAGCGCTTGATTGCTAAAAATCTTATTAATTCTTAATCCATGCACCCCCAGGCACAGCAGGAAGCCATGGTCAAGATTTATTAATGCAGATAACCAGCATTTAGTTTCACCGGAGGTCATTCTCATGCCTTTGTTCTTTCCTTTTCTCCTTTTTTTAAATTAATGTTCTTGTCAGTTAATATCATGTTTCCGATGAGTCACTATCTAAGCTGCATTTCTATATTGCTGCTTCAGGCTATTGATTTCCTTGATAAGCTCCTTCGATATGATCATCAAGATAGGCTTACGGCAAAGGAAGCAATGGTAATACACATGAGCTTTTGTGCGTGTGTAGTCATTTTTGTGATTCTTTGCTTTTACATGCTTATGGAAACTTCTAATCCATTTCTTCTCAAGGCTTTAGTAATTTGCTCTTAGTAATTTGCTCTAATTCTGAAATGTGTGCAGGCACATCCTTACTTCTCCCAAGTCAGAGCCGCAGAGAGCAGCAGAATGCGCACACAATAGCCTGTTCCATTGGTTTATATACAAGAACTATGGTCGACTTGTCCTAGCATCTTGTGCAAGATCCCATTTAGAACACGTAGCTAAATATGTAGGCAGCCATGGTTGCACTGGGGAACTTTATGTTCAATGCAATCTCATACTATCTAGATTAAACCCTCCCAACTATCATTGGTCATGGCTCCCAATCCCCCCCCCCCCCCCAAAGCGGGGAGTGTCCTCAGTGCTTTCAGCCAAAGCTCCTTGTGTATCTGACATTGCCAATGTTCCATTTCTAGTTGGAAATCCTGTATTGATTTCTTTAGTGAGTGGAGAACTCTGTTAATCCAGAGTCTTGTTCCTTCTTTCCAGGCTTGAGGTGTTTTGACGTACATCCTCTATCTAAGGTGGCTGTGCGGCTGCATGTGGTGGTAGGCCTAGGCGGTCTTTGGGCATCCATGGCGAAGGGTCTTAATCCAAATTCCCCTTGATCCCCAAGAACTTGTGGTACCCTCAAACCATTACCATGTCTACTGGAACCTTCATACCTTGCGCTTCTGATTAAGGCAGCTTCTAGTTTTAAGTCATTGATCGGCTGCTAGACAGCCTTAATGCAATGAACCAAGTTCAAGCAAACCCTTGGTTCTGCAGAATCGTTGAGAGAATGTTGCCTAGTTGCCTAAATTCTTGTATTTAGGCGTTTAAAAAAAAATTTAGAAAAAAGGAACAAACCCAGATCCTATGCAAGCGTCCAACTAATTCTTTAAACATCGTACATTCTTAAGTTATGCTGAAGATCAAGCATTACCTTTGCACCAAGCAACAAAAAATAGAGATGAAGCATGAGCGCAACTTAACGAGATGGTGCACAAATGGAAGAATAAACATGGCTTGATACATCTCCGCTGCACAAAACATCTCCCCTTTTTGTTTGGTCCGTAGAAGCTACAGAAGGTACTAAAACACAATTACGATATATGGGAAAGGGGGGAATTGAAACTAATCTTCCCGTGGCAGATCAGATTTTCTTTTTTCAATTTCAAAGCTACCGCCCCCCCCCCCCACCAAAAAACACACGCACACATACACACACAAAGATAAAAAAATCTGCCTTTTTTCTCCCAGTCATCATTCACACAAAATACATGGCATGGTGTAAGTAGCTGTTAGACTGTACATAAGCTGTAGAAGTTCAGAATCCCCAGACTCCCCATGATGAGATGGCATCGACCTATCCATGTTCCAATTCAAACGTAAAATGAGGTCTGCTTGTGGTTGTAGTCTCTGGTCATGATAAAGAGTATCAGCAGGGTGCCTATTACTCAGCATTGTTTAGTCTCAGGCGTAGGGTGTTAGGATCTAATACCTTGTTGATACTGCACACATGTAACAACAATACGCACAGTAGATAATATAATCACCACACAAAGCATGTAAAACTGCAAAAGATTTCCTTTCTTTCTGTGTTGTTTCGGGGGAGGGGATAGATAGAAGAAATGATCAAATGCAGAGATTTGTTCACGTGAAGGCATCCAAGTGTGTGAGCACATGAGGAAAGCGGCAGGTGGAAGGGAGTGGAATTTGTGGAAATATCCCCTACTGCCTCTACTGTGATATAAACCTGACTCCCTTAGGTGGGAGGCAGGCTTTGTCCTAACACCACGCCACACGTAAAATATGGTAGCTATGTGCATGGCAGCAAAAGATTGTGTCTTACCTATAAAGAATTTTTCCTGATGGTGATAACTTCGGAGAAATCCAATCTGGAATAGTCTCTTGCAAGATCATTAGCTGCTGTTCAACTTCGCCTGTGTATATATTGCAGGACCTCCAGGTCAGTGTGCTTTTTTACATTAATTGATGCTTTGTGGAACTCATAGAAGACAAGCTTACTTTGATCAGTTATGTCAGGATGGCATTCAGTTAGGTCACGAATTAAGGCCTCCCTTGTAAGAGCTGAGGATTTGGGGCTTTGAAACAAGTAATAAATCCGGTCAAACAGCTTTAGAAGGCTCCCTATCATCTGTTTCCTCTTTGCCTGCTCTGTTGTTCTCTCCTCTTTCTCCTTTAGCTGCAAACATAAGAGGCTACACAGTAATTTTACCGAGACTACTTAGATCCCACAAAACAATGACAACCCAAAAGGCATCATAATGCTGCAGTGTCACTAGAGGTGCTCTCCAACCATGGAGTCCGCAGTTCAAGATCAGGTATATTACTAGTCAGTCTGGTTTCCCTTGCACCTTCCCCTCCAAGTCCAAGAGGGTTTGTACCTTTTCCTTAATCTCTTGGCTCAGTAGGGGCCAGTAAAAGAAATGGATATCATGTTCAATATAGAACATCATGACACATATAGAAGATAGGCAAATACATATATAGAAGATAGGTAAATTAGTACCGATTGTAAAAGGCTTGCTGGAAGAATATCAAGAATATTCGAGGATTCAGCGTCCACTTGAAGCTCAATGTTTACATTTGTTGGAAGGCGGTCAAAACGCAGTGACCTGGCACAAGCAGGGCGATTGGCTACTTTATTTGGTGGGATGGCAAGATTATCATCTGGACTCATCCTACACCTCTTAGGTGTCTGCAATGCTGGTGTGCTAGCCGTTAGTTTTGTTGGAGTTCCAGCTAATTTCTTAGGTGTGATTACTTTTGTCTTGGCATTTTGTGAAGAAGCCGTTTCATCAGCTGCAGAAGGTCCCTGCTGGTTTTGAACTGCAGTTTGATTTGGCGATTCATCTTCATTGATCAAGTGCTTCGAAACAGAAGCTGATGGTGATTGAAGCGAGAATTGTGATGGACTCTGAAACCTGATCCCTGATTCATGACCTTGATCCCCCTTTGAGAAATGCTTCTTAAAAGATGCAGAAAAATGAGAAGCTTGAGCTGGTTGCAGCTCTTCAGATTTGCACACAAGGGAAACTGAACACGAAGGTTCAGTGGCATTCAACAGGGGTGCATGCTTTCGCCAATTGAACGGCTCTGCAACTTCTTCCTCTGGTACTTCTGTTCCCTGTATTCAGAAATCAAAAATCAGAAATAATATAATGATTCAAATATCAGAAATTTGTGATGCAATTAAAGAATTGTAGCAGACTACTCAAAAGTCCAGAGGCTGTGTTCTAGCTAGAGGCAGATATATGTCCAAAATATATGCATACAAGAAGGGAAATTGCGGTCCTCCAGGGCAAGGCTGAGCCAAGCTAGATGCCTAGACCTCTGCAGACAGCAGAACCAAGCAGGAGACATACTGGGTGTTTGGGGGGTGGGGGTGGGGGTGGGGGTGGGGGGATTACTTAGGGCTTGCATTCAGTATTCTAGGATCACTGCCAATACAACTGCCCTTGAAAAAGAAAGGGGTGGGGATCCGAGGGAAGAAGCTAAAAAGGCTAACTGTAGCTTGCAGCTATCATTAAATTCAGAGGCTCTCAAGTCTTCCTCTGGAGTCTTGACATTATGAAGAAATCTCCCTTCAACCCTCCACTCCACAGTAAGTCAATAACCACTCCAAAACGCCCAAAGCTCCAAGCATGCTAACCACCTACTGATGAGTGATGACTAGATTGTCCCACAACAATATTCCAGAAATAAACAAGACTTTGTGGGTAGAAACTCAGGAAGTATCATATGTGAAAGGCTGAAGATGAGCTTAGCTAGAGATTGGGCATCCCGCACTCTATTGGTGATGAACTGATGATGACCAGAGATATAAAACTTGGTACATCCAGTCTAACGGAGCCTGCTTGTTTTGGTCTAAATTAGCTTCCTCTTAAGATTGGTAAACGAATCATGAATCATGACGTAAAACTCAGTATAGCAGATTTATACAAAAGCAAGAGCATACGGTGACGGGATTGCGTAAATTGTGATTCTTACCTCAGGGTGGGCCCTAAGGAACTGTAAAAGCCGCGAAATGAAGCAGTCCTTCAAAGGAGAGAATTTACTTCCTCGCTTCCTCTTCTTTGTATTGATCATCGTATTAACATTCAATGTGAGGTGAAGATCATACTTCATGCAGCGTGTCTCATCATCAGGCAACAACACCCTTCTAACCCCCAACTCTGGTAAAAGAAACTTCAATTGCGCCAAATGCTGATGAGTGAACCTCCTAAATACCATCCACATTTATGAAATTACTACCAAAAAGACTTTCAAAGAACTAAAATCCAATGGCCAGGGAGACAAAAGAAGACACTTTTCCTAATGATCATTACGTTGACGATTTTCCCATCAATAATTAACAAGTATATATCGCCATTTACCAACCAAAAGTCAATGATTTTGGGATATTTCATTTCGCACCGTCTATTTTTCAAGAATTCATTTGGTACACGTATGAAACTGCATATAAATTCAGTTAATAAGATTCATTAATTAATTCATAGAACATGCTATTATTTTCCTTCTTAGTACCAAATGAAATTCTCAAAAGTGGAGGAACCAAATGTAATAATCCCATGTGCATTTCCTAAATCAAGTAAATAAGCAAATAAACTAATTTGATTAAAACGAAATAGTAGAGGAGAAGACAATTTACACCTTTCTGACATGCTCTCGATCATAACCCTAATTTTGGAGAAGACAGGAATCGATTTTCTTAAGCGAAGCAACTTCAACGACGCAACCAATGCGTCGAAAAACCTCCCTATTATCTCGTACCTGAAACCAAATCACCGCATTCACCATCGTTTTTTAGGAATTTTTAGCCTTACAATGAGATTCAAAGGTGCGGAATTTCTCAGCTGAAGTTATACTGAAATTCTGCGAGCTAAATGCGCTTACTTTTCAGGCAATTCGGAAGGACGACGGTGCTTGACTTTTCGAGGAAGGCTTGGCAGCTTCTGTGGAGTTCGAATGCACCATGAAGGATGATTCTGATCGTCGCTGATTTGATCCGACGGCGGAGCTGTCAACTCCGGCGAAGTTTTCGCCGGCGATTTGAGTGATTCGTCGGAAAGCTTTGATTCGATTGAAGCCATTGTTAACAGATAAAATGGAAACTTCGATTGGAGAGAGACAGAGACAGAGATTGGGTAGAAGTGACTGTGCCAGGTATTTATACAGGGAAAGGAGTGTCAGAGAGAAGGGCTTTCTGCGCGCCAAAACTGAGCTGGCGGATGACGTGTTAATGTGCCACGCCGGATTTGCCGCCAAAACAGGCATCCCTCGGCCTCTTGGATTCCTTTGGAGGAATTAATACTATACAACTTCCAATACAATTAATCCATAAACAAAGAAGGCCACAAGATTTATATGTTAAAGTACCTTCTAATCACGAATTTTATAGCAGTTTATATAATTTTGAAGTACCAGATAATTTTCTTTGAGAGAATGTTTTACTAAGAGTTCGATAGTATTATGTCCATGATTTTCCCGTCTAACGATATCTTTATCATGGTTTGCAGACCGTACTAGAGTTACATATTTTGCAATCGCTCCACTACCTTATATCCAAAAGAAGCATAATGGACTAACATAAACTTACCCTAAAAAATAAAACTCAATAGTGTTATGTTTCTTGATTATTTTAATATGCTGAATTTTGAAAAAGAGTCTAAAAAGCAGAGAATGGGACAGGCGAAATCTATAAGACTATGATCAAAAAACCTACATTGAACTTTGAGGGGAGACAATTGCTTTGCCTAGTATAGTTTCCATTTATCAGTGAAACACTCCTTTATGTAATGTTCTAATTTCATGTCATCACATAGGTAGCATTAGACAAGAACAATGCACCATTATTCATGTTGTGCATCGTTTACTTATACAAATCGACCCAAGCGACATTTTTTTTAAAAAAAAAAATTATGAAGGGTAAGTTTTGCTACTTGCAAGGAAGGGGAAAGCTAATCCTCACAAGTAGTAGGGTTTAAACCCCCTAACCTGTCACTTGAATGGTGACTACTTCACCATTTGTGCAAGTGTGTTTCCTCTGCTGAAGTGACACATTGTAGTTGGAACGACAAGGGTGATTTGGAAAATAGTAAAATACCCTACAGTTTACATTCAGAAAAAGTCAGAGAATGAATGAGAGGAAGTTATGCGTCTACATTTAGTCATTTACCATTTAAAAGAGCAGAAAACTAAACTGACAAAAATTTACAAAATCTATACATCCAACGGCGATTTTCGTACGTTCCCAATCATCAGGCAACCAGGCGAGCTTCTTCACAGTCAGGGAGCACAATATCAAGCCTCATCATGGGCTCGTACTTTTCAGGGATCTGGGCACCAGCCTGCATGCACACTTCTACCACAGCGGGAGCCTTCCCATAAAATTGCTTCAGAACGGTCCTCAAAGGAGGCCCTATAGGGTCTCGAACATGCCATACATAATTTGATGGGAAAACTTCATCAACTATTGCATCTTGCCACCCATGTTTGCCGTCCCTCCATTGATGCTTGAATTCCCCACAAAGCTTTGCATTATGGCCCCATGGGCCCACATGAACCTCAGGGCAATACCCACATGCCTTAACTGAGTATTTCTCCATCAACTTCTTCACACCTTCAGCCACAGTCTCATATGCATCCATTGTTTCTTGGGCCACCCTAGGTAGAGCTGATGGCTCGGGAGGTGGAAACCGCAACAAAGCACCGCTAGTATCATAATCTAAGAGTAAGGAAGAATCTCGAGGGTGAGATGTTTCAGGCTCCTGAAGAAAGCCTCCTCGATCAATGAGTTTCTTTCCAATCGCTCGGATGGGTTTGGTTCTTCGGCGTGAGGGGTACCCAGGTAAATCAACACCGGCTTGGATGCAGAGCTCAACAATGGCCGGGATTCGTTCATAATCAAACCTGGTTTTATGCTTAATTCGGGGACCAAATGGGTCAAAGAGATGGTATGACTCAATGGGGATGAGCACATCACTTACTGATCCCTTGACCCATGAATGGATACTTCGACGCTTCCTACTGTTGGGGCCTCGGCAGTCCCGAATTTCATGGCCAGCTGAAGCCACATGAACCTCTGAGCACTCACTATGAAAGAATCATTCATTCTGAGTTTCATGGTAGACAAATCACAGTGCAAAATAAAGGTCAAAACCGATGGAAATCCAAATTCAGCTCACCTACAAGCATAAACAGGAATGACATGCAAAAGCTGTGCAAGACCTCTGATCAGATTCTTCCAAGCATCAAGGACTTCATGTGCAACGGGAATCAGTTCAGGAACTAGTAATCCATTTTTAGGAGGCTCAAGTGGCTTTTCTATGCCTAATTGTGCAAGCTTTTTGTCTGCCCTTCCCCTCTTCAGGATCTCCTTTAATGGAATTGGATAGGGTTTTTTCTTGTCCTTCGGTAAGATAGGAGGAAGATCCACATTCTGGGGAATCCCTTCCTTTTTCCTAATTGGTCTATTTCTTTTTGGCGATTGGTTCCAACAAAGGAACCTTGGGGATAATACTAAACCATCTGAGTGCAGTCGTCCATGCTTAACCTGCAGTCAATGGAATTCCTATGAGCACTACACCGGCAACAATTTTAGACAGCAGGGTGGTGAAAATAGCATCTGGATATCAACCATTAAGGGCTAGAAGTCGGTAAATATGAATCATAGGACCTCCTTATCCTCTGCCTCACTCCTATGCAATCCAATGTGACTTTCAACAAAGGGTCGACAAAGAAAGGTCAGTTCCACCCCCCCCCCTTTTCTGGGTAACCATAATGATCAAATATTTGTCAGCCTAGACATCCTATTCAACCCTATTTCATCCCTCAAATGGATGAATTCTATATAAACCTTCAGCATTGCAATTGAAACGCCCAAAATTGATTGTCAAACTAACCTTTGGACCACCATTTCTTATGTTTGCCATTCACTGAATTACACATTTCCTACAATAAGTTTCTGAAAATAACCATAGACAACCACAGTCCTTTAATCCCAAATACAGGAATTAGGCCTTGTTCTTTTCATTGGTAAATTTAACCTCAATCCATTTCAACAAACAAATTTCAACTTCAACCCACTTCAACCAACTTCAACCCATCATATAAAAAAAATATACCAACTTCTTCCAACTTCAACCGACTTCTACCCACTTCAATTTATAAAAAAATATATATATATATATATACCGGCTTCAACTAATTTCAACCAATTTCACCCATTTTTCAACCCATATTTCCCAACGAAAAGAATAGGCCCTTAATGCAGTAGATTTGGTTACTTAATCCCATGTTGGCATACACTCATGCAAATGACACAAATTGGAAAACGCGGGTAGGAAAAGTGCTCTTACTGGATACTCGTATATCTGTGTGCACTGATTATGGGAGAGCGCAACCCCTGACCTTGTACAAAGAGATGTGTTACAATATGGGGCAGCAACTTCCATCACAAAAATCCTGCATCATCACCAAAAGGGGGCACCTCAACAAAACAAACCCTGCATTGCTGATCTCTAATCCCACCCCCCTCCCCCCAAAAACAGAAGGGGGGGGGGAAGCTAGAGACATCAGCACAGACTACAGAGCCATCACTTAACAAGCTAGCATTAAAAATGCGTAATAGACATAAGGATCTCTGAAAGCAAAACACAGAAACAAGCCCAAAAAAGGGATAGAGGGGGAATGTTAATTCATCATATGAATGTATGGAACTCGAAATTCATAAGACTGGAAATGCAAACACAATCAGTTATTTGAGCTCCTGCCCAATAAGAGCCAATACTCAGCTAAGATTTTCCTTTCCAAAGACGATGGCTACTCCTCTCCTACCTTCAAAAAAAGGGGGGGCAAATTCCATACGAAATTCTCCTCATTTTAGAAGCTAATCCAGCAACAATAATGAATACGAAATTGCTTAAATCAGATGATTCAACCTAACAAATGATTCGACCAAGGTTTCTGAGCTAATTAGAAAACCCTAATGCAGTCTATCAGAACACAATCGATTTTTTGACATGGAACATAATTTTGGGGGATTTGTTGTTCATCCCACATTTAAATTCACTTTAAAAAAGAAAATGAAAGCCCCTTTCACATAGAGAAATAAAGAGGAGGATGACATCAAGGCAGCAAGTAGGATACCTTCTTTGCAGTGTGCTGGAACCGATATTTCTGGGAGAGAGGACATGTAGACTACCACTGTGGGATGAGATTCTCTCTCTCTCTCTCTCTCTCTCTCTCTCTCTCTCTCTCTGAGCCTCATATGGAGCTGCTGTCCGGATCGTAGAATCCGGCATTTCAGACTCGACTTGGCCCAATTGAATTGTCCGGGTTGGGCCGACTTAACATGCAGCAAGAAAGGGAAAAAAAAAAAAAAAAAGAAAAGCAAAGCTACGCTGTTGACTGGTTAGGTCAACTTTAAACTCTGTGCTGTATCGATTCATCATCTCTTATGTTTTAGACATTTTTTTGGGGGAAAAAAAAAAAAAGGTTCAAAGATGACAGAATGTTTGATGACTAAATTGCTCATGGGATAATCGTCATTTCTTAGAAAGTAGAAACTGTTAAGATATAGGGAAAAAAAAAAGGAATATGCTGAGCTGATCTCATAATACAAACCCAAAGAAACAAGAACGCAAAATTTCTGCATGGAACATTCTGATTTGGATAATGTGAGGTATTGTGTTTGTCTTGAATAGAACTAGTCCACCATGCATAAAACTTGTTTAGGCAAACAAAACAATTTTCAATAACTCTGAACGAATCTTTTCCTATATCGCTTCTTGATGCAAATAATTATTTCCTGTATCGCTTCTTGACAAGCAATATTTAGCAACTCCAGACAATTTCTCCTATGTGTTTTAAGTGGTAAGTTGGGGACCATCGGACCCCTCTACAAAATATAAGTCTAGCAAACCTACGAGATGAGAGGAAAGCTGCACAATCACCAGACCATACCCAAACGAGGGCTAGCCCTGTCTCCATGGCCATATGGGGCCTCCGGTAACACCACACTTTCAATCACCAGGATTAAAGCCATGGTGGGAGCATAAAAACTTCCCATGCCCTCGAACACTGGGTTATTGGCAATGATTTTTCCTATATGACTTAATAAAAATAGGTAATTCCAATGTATCCTATTTTGCTCCTTGATGCCAATAGGTATCAAATCCCACAGTGCCACACTAATGACTTAACATCTCCAGTTTTGGATGCCCTTACTAGTATTACACTAATGAGTTGACATCTCCCGTCTGGGATGCCCTTATTAGTATTACCATCCTTGAGATGTTTACAAACTTCCAAGTTCCGGTACAAAGAAATTTCAGTGTGAAAATGTGATTGATTCTTTGTACAATCACCTACACTTGGTCTACCCTTCTCGATGTCTGAATCATATGGAAGTATGGAAGCCAGCTTTAAAAAGTCTTTTTTTTTGGGGGGTTGGGGGGGGGGGGGGGGGGAGTAGGGGGATGACTCCTATGAACAACGCCGATCATATAGAGTTACAGACTCCAGAAAGGGCTCAGACAGTAGACATCGATAAATTTACGCGACCTCAAGCACAAGGATTCACATCGAACAAACACAGATGACCTTTGACATTGCCGTTGAAAGAGTTTTACACGCGGTAGATTGATACACGACAGCTTGACGTAATTAGATCAAACAACTCCATCTGCTTGAAATTAACGTACATTTCCCCACTCAATATTTGCACCTGATCAGTACGCAACACAAATCATTTCTTCAGGTGTGGAAAACATGCATACAGATCGTGCTTTGGGTGCTTCGCTTCAGCATGCTCTCGACATTTCACCTCTGTTGTTGTGCAAATGAAAGTCTGCATGCACACCTTGCACTGCATTCAAAGTTCACTATTATGCCCAGCAGATAAATACATTGAATAGACTAAAACTAAAAAAGTCAAGATTCCTCCAAAATGTCTATATTCCAAGAGCCCTTCAGGGTCTCTGCCAAAGGAGAGAAGCAAATTGCATTTTTTCAGTTTGCCATGATCAAGAGGAGCAGCATAAGCTACCCTCTAGCATCACCAGCCCTCAATACTAATAAGAAGAAAAGCGTGGATAGGGTAATTGACATTCAGTAACAGCAATACAAAAGCAACAATATAGAGGTGGCAAAATGCATTTGGACCATGTACATGTTACAACACAATCCAGAGACAAAATAAGTCTAGCACTACTTAAAACCATTGCTATACTTCCTTCAAAAAGCAGTGAACAACAAACTACAACTAGCCAATTCTGAAGCAGTTAACAAATAAGATGGATTTATAAAACTCAAACAGGATCGTGCTCACTAGGGCCTCACTTCCTGTATGCATAGAGGTCAGATTTCACCACCAACATAAACCCAATAAGATAGGATTGCAGATTGTTTGTAACAGCAAATCATTTCCACTCCAACCAGCAGTTCAAATTAGAATCTATCAAACCGACAAGTGCCAAGTCATTACATGTTACACACCTTCCTCCAACCATAGCAATAAAGCAGAGAGAAGCAAGGAGTGCTGTATTAGTTAGAACATCCCTCATCCAACCTTGACGTGGGGGGTCCGATTCTCTTGTAGTGCAATCATTGGGTTGTGGAAACCTCCCCTCCACAGGGTGGTTTTCACCTTGGGTGGGTCTGGTACTGAACTGGGGTAGGACACCCACCCACCCAACCATCTCCCTCAAATCCAATAATTAAATACCATCGTTGAAACCAAATTGACCCAACTAGCTAGCATTGATATTCAAGCTGACCGACACAAAGGAGTTCTTTTTTTCAAGGTACGATGTCCAATTGACCACATTAAAAAAAAAAAAAAAAAGGGATGACAAATTGAAACACATTTAGCATTTGAACAAGCTCTTGTTCGACAGCTAAACAGTCAGACAATTTGACAACAACCATAACGCAGTAATTGGAAACAATCAAATGAAAAACATTGTGCATAACACAAAAATTGGACAAAATACATGTAAATCGGAGATGCAGTGACATCAATACCTGAATATTCATGGCTTTTTTGTTCGCTTCTAGCTGGCTTCCTGCAAATATCAAACGGATCAATCAAATTTTCCCAAAAGAATAAATAAATAATGAACTTGATTCTACAATTCTTCAATAAGAAGATTCAGATTGGTCTGAATCATACAAGAAATTAACCAAAATATATCATCTGGAGAAGAAAGAACCAAACCTTTAGCGGCCTTATTCTTCTCCAAGTTCTTCTCGCGAGCCATCTTGGATTTCTGAGCATTACCTCCCCCCATCTCTCAGGATCAATCGATTGATCGAGCAAAACCCTAACTCAGGCAGAGCTGGAGACGCAGATACGCGTTTTGGGGTTGGGGGGGGGGGGAAGATAAAGAAAGAGAGAGAAATTAAACCGAGCAAGCGCACAGTGTCGACAGCCAATTAAACAGCTTGATAAAAAAAGGGCATCAAATCAGTACCAACATCATACACTAATAGTGCACTAAGACAATAATTGAAGTGATTTTTTTTGTTTATTTTGCTATTGTATTTATAAATTTGTTTGAATATGATATTTATTGTAAATATAGTAAGAGTTTTAATTAATAAATTCTTTCTTTATTTTTCAAAAAAAAGTACATTATTGTTTTTTTTTTTTTGCTTCTTTGTGCAAAATATACCACATAGCTAAAAAAATGTGATTTTAGAAGTCATATGTATATTCGTTTACGTATATTTGTCATATAAATAATCTTTATTTGATAGATATTTATATGACTTTTATGAACATATATTCTCGTCAACGTGGTATAGGTTGTGCTTTCACTAAAACTTGAGCAACTTTAGGGCCTGTTCTTTTCGTAGGTAAATTAGGGTGGGTAAAAGGGTGAAGTGAGTTGAAACAGGTTGAGGTAGGTTGAAGCAAGTTGAATTGGATTAAAATTTTTATGTGATAAATTGAACTTGGTTAAAATAATTGAAGTGAGTTGAAGTAAGTTAAAGTGGGTTGAGGTTAACATTTTAAAACTTACCCATGAAAAGAACAAGCCCTTTACTCTACCACGTGGTTGGGTCCTTTATAAAAGTAGCAAGCAAGTGAATTTAGCCCAACCAACATCTGCATATGATCTAAATTCAATTAAAGCTTTTAAAATTAAAACCATTTAAAATCCAAAAGAGTGGCAAAAGTTATTTTGAGATGAGATAGGATGTGGCATATCAAGTTAGTTGCACCCAATGGACTAATTCACTATCCTGAGCTTTAGCCAAGCAACAAAAAAATTCTCTTCTCTGCAACTCTTTGGTTATTATAAAAATTGATTTTTTGATCAAAAAAGGGATGGATTTATATTATATACCCAGAAACAGTAGCATACAAATCATCCAATGCCCGAGTTAGAATGCAATTTAGGAAATTGGAACACCACAATCTATTCACCAAGCATTCAGGTTGCTAGTGGGCTAGATAAGGGGTAACTCTGTTGCCTTCCATCCTCAACGAAAGACCACGAAATAAAATCAAATTGTTCAGCTATAGATAAATGTCTTTAACCAAAAAACCGACCAAGCTATCAGGACAAGGGCTCGTGTCCAGCATCTGGATCAAGTTTAGGTAGTCCCCTTCAACCATAATACTGCAATAGCCTTGCTTGTAAGCGTACTGGAGACTAAATATGCAGGCGCACGCCACTTCTATCATTCTTGCAAAGCTCGTTCCTTATTTACTACTTCTTGTTAGTACCTCCCAGAAGAACATCGCCATCGTGATTCCCCATCCTCGGAATGATTCTCTAATGCAACCACCATCAAAGTTAAGTTTAACGAAACCATTCACTGGCAATCTCTAATGAATGGGGTGATGAATGGTAAAACCAAGTGTATCAGTCTCACGAGCTTTTCCGGAAGCTTTGCACATATGAAATAACTCACCAAGCGAAGATACATTAAAATCTGCCCGTTTAAACACAAACCGATTCCTCGCCTTCCAACACCCCCACATCACTTCTATGAACTCCCCAAGGCGATCACTATCCAGCTCATGACTGGCCGGTTCCACGCAATCTCTGAGGGAACGAAACCTCGAGCCCCATAAACACTCAGCAAAACCGTAGTCTTCCCTTATAAGAACGGCAAGTGGGCACTCAAGGAACGGCATGAACATCGAATTCCTCCATGTGCCTACACATGGATCAGATCATTGAGAAGTTGGGAACCCGTCTATAAATGTTAGACGTTGTGGGCAGAATACCGTGGTAGACCCGCTACGCAAATACCTTCATTCGGGGTGGAATACTACATGCCCAAATCGTCCTCCAACATTGGGTCGAATCAGTCGAGGAACTACCTTTGTCAATGACATCATCATCTATGATCATATGATAGGCCGACCAAACTGAACAAATTTCCATGGGATTGATAATACCAAATGAGCTTATCTGCCGGCCACGGGCTACACAGTGGAATGTTCAAGATGAGCTCGACATCGCATGGTAGAAAGTAATGAATGATAGACATGCTCAACAATGAAATCTCGAATTTGTATGATCCAGTTAGGAGAATAAAATTTCGTGTTGGATTAGAATATGTGTTCAGAATTGTTTTTTTTTTTTTGGGGGGGGGGGGGGGGATTTACTCTCTTGGATCCAATGGGTAGAATTAAATAGACGTAATTAAATGTGTAGAAAATAACATGTGTATAGGATGACTCTACCTAAGTTTAAATCCATCCCTTTCCTGTTATTGCTTATATCCAATCCAACAAATAAAATAAAATAATTTTAATAATTCTATACTTCAAAAAAAAAAAAAAAAGAGAATGAGAATGAGGTTTTATTTTCTTGGACCCAATTACTAGTGTTAAATAAACACAAATTTATGTGTAGAAAATAAAATACATACGAAAATGAGTCTGCTTAAGTCCAAATACACCCCTTTTTTTTTTTTAACTATTAGTGCTCATAATATTAATTCATTCTAACAATTTTATACTTTTAATATAATAAATATATGGCGCTACGTCAGACTGCTACATCAGATTACTGCATAGTCAACCTAGTGGTGAACCAATCTAGATTTAACATTGTCTATTTTGGGATATTAAATTTGCATTTGGATAACATAATAAATAGACATATGAGTTATAACGTTGTCTATTTTGGGCATTAAAACTCATCAGTTAAGATTAATAAAATCATATATGATAATAAAATTTGTCCGAAATATAGATAGTTAAAAAAATGTAAGTTTGGATTATTGTTTTCGACTTAAATTTTACGGACTAAAACTAAACGTCTATCTAAACTTTCTCTACTCCATTTATGTAGAGTTAGTGGCGGATCTAGGGTCTTGAATTAGGGGTCCACCTATAAACATTCATCACCATGTGTACTATAACATAAATTTAAACAATACATAAAATATTACAATAATGTACTATTACAACTGTCCTTTATGTTTTTTCATTTTTTTGGAATCGATACATTTAAACAATACATGAAATTTAAACTTGGGCAAGAAAAATTAATCAAAAAACAAAAGTTTGGAAATAACAAATGAAAACAAACCTAATTGATTGATGAGTCGATGTAGATGCTTGACGTTGAACTGTTGAACAATTCACTAATCAATTGCAATCTACAAAACATAATTTGAGAGCAAGTAATGAGAAACAATTAAAACCATCAAATGATGAAAATTGAAACCCTAAATATATAACCCAACTAGGCAACTAACCTTGCTGACTTGCTATGGCCTGTGTGACTAACAGTGGAGTGGGCGAGTGGCGACTGACGGTGTGGAGCTGTGGAGCGTGGTCGGTCAGCTGTGTCTACGGCGGCTGGAGGCCTGGAGCGTGGCTCTGGGCACTGGGCAGACGCAAGTCAGGGTCTCGGGAGGAAGGCAGAGTGTGGGAGTTTGAATGGGAGTTTGAGACTTTGAGTGAATGAGGGTCTGTTTGGTAATTGGGTCTGCTTTGTCGGTCCAAAATGAGACCATTTTTTTTTTAAAAAAAAAAATTGAAGGCTGGCCTGCTAGGCCTGGCTGGGAAAACGGACCGTGTCTTATTTATTTCCACTGGTTCACTAAATTACTTAAAGTCAGAAACTCAGATTTAGGATTTTTTGGGACCTTTTTTAGAAGTGTCCACTTATCATATTTTTATAGGGTCCAAATAAGCCTATGAAAGTTTTTTTTAACATACGGTTTTTAACTCTATGGTCAATTAGAATCAATCATTTTGTAATTGTAACAATTCAATAATAAAACTGCTACATCAAACCTCTCACTTTACCTAGGGCTGAATTTTTGAGGTGTGGGATTGATATGATAATAAAATATTAAAATCCAACTACTTAATTATTTGGCGTTTATCAAATGCATCACATAGGGTAAGTCAGCACGACGTTGCGTTCATCACTCAAAAATTAGAAACACTACTCCGAATTTCCACTGACACTTATTTTCGCTCCAGATCTGAGAAGATTAGTCGAACAAAATTTCTTGCAATCTCCACATCCATGGCGGTCGAATGAACCAACTCTCTCTCTCTCTCTCTCTCTCTCTCTCTCTCTCTCTCTCTATTCCCACTGATTGCCCAGAACAATGGGAGTAGTGATCGAAAGCGAAGTATGGGAGCTAAATCCCGCTATCTATGTCTTCATCCTCATAGCTTGTTTCTTATCGATTTCTCTATTTCCTCACTTCTCCAATCGAACGACGTCGTCTCTGTCTGATCACAACGTTGTTGCCTCCTCGTCGTCCTCTTTCCTCAAATTCCAGCGGAAGTTCCTCCTTGTCTACTCTCTCTCCTCAGGTACACTCTAATTTGCTTTTTTAAAGAAAAATTTCCACCTTATATCTGGATGCTAAAATGTTGAATTTCTTTTTTCGGGGGTTTTGTTTTGATGATCAGTGTTGGAAGGCTTTTGGTGGGTTTTTGGAGAGTATGAAATGGTAAATGCTGGACTAAGTAAGGAGCAGATGGTGTTCGCACTCTCTGCTGGATGTTTAGCTTCTTTATTTGTTGGTACTTTCTTGGGCATTTTTTCTGACGCTCTGTAAGTTTCATCTTTGTTTCTGATCTCCTTTTTTATTTTTTGGGTTTTTTTTGCTATCTAATTTTTATTTAAATGGACTGACTTGGTGTATTGCTGCTTCAATTGAACTTGGGATTGGACCTCTAACATAAAAACCATTAAAAAGAAGCGGGGATTTGTTGGATTTTTTTTTAAAGTAAGCTTTTGATTGAGTGTAGATCCATGATGTGTTCATGAATGTGAATTAAAGATTTGATTTTTAAGCGGACATTGATTTGTTAATGCAAAGAAATGATGAGAAAATAAACATTAAATTCATATAGTGGTCTGATGATAAATGTTAGGAGGCAGCTGTCAGATCATGAAGGGTCGGGGAGGGGGGGGAGGGGAGGGGAGGAATGTGTTTAATCGTTTAATGGGTGCTGATCAGGTAATTGAAAGAAAGTCAATTGAAAGGCAAAAGAACACAAAACAGATGCTTACCTGAGCCAAACAGTCACCTGTTTGAATCTTGCGTTGTGTGAGGATGCTCAATGTTTAAACCAGGGTGAACCTGCATATGTTTATTTGAAGAGTTTTGCGATAGAATGGATTGATCCTTTGATGCTCAATGTGGATGTCTTCGCTTTGCTTTATTTTTTTGGCTCGTTCTATTGTCTGGAAATGCATATTACTGTGCCATTAAGAGGATTCTTAATATCTAAGAGTGAAAGTTGGACATGCTGCTGTTGTTTTGAGAGTAATTTAAAATTGATTGCCCAGTGGGTTCCACTTGCATTTTCAGACAATAATAGGTAGGTCAACCAGTAGGCAAAATTGCTGAAGTTAAATGCATAGCCGGAGGCACCTGTAAGTTTCTGATGTTGAGAAGATACACATATTGAATAAGTCTTTGGTGTTGACAAGATACATATATTGTGCTTTGCATGTTGGATATTCCAAATGCAATTCCTGCGCACTTTGAGATATGCTCATGTTTGATCTGCATTATGTGCCAAGTTTCTATATTGTCTGCTTTCCAGAGCACGAAATGCAAAGTAGCCTTATAATTAGGGGAAATTATCATAAAATTTATTGGTTTTGAAATGAGTGGATGCAATTTTGAATAATGTGATGGTTTAATGTGTTTGCAGAGGCCACAAGAAATTTTGCCTTCTGTTTTACGTCCTACATTTTGTCATTGGCGTATGGAAAACACTTGCTGCTCATCCTGCTATTTGGATAACTAGCATTTGCTTGTCTCTCTCCAGCTCTATATCTTCATTTAGTTTTGAAACTTGGATGGTGGTTGAACATGAGAAGGTTTGTAGTGTGTTTTGATATTGCGTTTAATATTTCATGCTGAATTTTTTTCTTTTTCTACCCTTCCCCAGCCCCCCCGCCCGCCTTACACTTTTTGGTTGTCTCTTTAATGTCAGTTAAATGTTCATTTTACCCTCCTAAATCCGTATTAAATACAAATCCTAACCACCCCCAAGTCCTAAGTAGGATTTGTCAGATATGGCAACCTAACCTTTGAACAATGGACTACGGAGAGGCTCTTTCCATAGGACCCTGGATTAGAGACATTTTGACTTCTACTACTCCACCTAGAATTAGACGCAGTTTCATGAAGGATGTTAGTGTGGTCTACTATAAGGAAAACTGAAAGAATTTACACAAAATGACTTCTTCAGTTGTTGAGAAAGTAGATAAATTTTCAAATTTCTGTCCTCTGCACTGAAATCTTTTCGGATAGTTCCATCTCTCATATTGCTTTTAGAAAGGTGGACACTTCTATTTTCCCCGGACATCTTGTCTAGTTTGGTAATATCTAATCATTCTTTCTCTAATCCTTCCATGGACATCTTGTCTAGTTTGGTAATATCTAATCATTCTTTCTCTAATCCTTCCATGCAGCATGGGTACCGGCAAGATGGCTTAAATGATACATTTTGGTTGATGGTTTTTTCAGAGTCAGCATCTTTAATAGGAAGTCAAATGCTTGCAAATTGGGTTGTTGGTCCTGGTTCCAAGAAGAGTTTTGTTTCTCATTCCTTTATACCAATACTCTTGGCAATGATCAATATTGCTTTGACGGCCAGAGGATTGCCAGAATCTCCAGAAAGGGGAAGGGTTAAGGAGCATAGAGCTGCCTTTCTTTCCCTTATTTGTGGCGGTAAGATTAGCATTTTTTTAAAAAATTAATATGGAGCCAAAAACTGAATGTTGTGACCATATCTATCTATCCTACAAATTAATTTGATCTGTACAGATCGACTGCAGCCTTCAGAAGAATTGTCGCAACTTTAGTTGCTATTGGATAATTGAATTTGCAACTTTTGTCGAGGAGAGCTCAGCTAAAAGTGTGGACACTAAATTAGGGAGAAAAATAAACTTGATCACTTAATGCCCTTATGAGATCATAGTTCATACTGAATAGCAGAAGGTCCTAGGTAATGACCATTATTTAGCAAGGACAGATTCTTGTCTTTCAATATTCTTTTTACTTCAATGTTGCCTACTTTTGCATGTGAATGTCACCAGATTCCATCTTTGTATGGGTCTCCTCTCCTTTCTTTTTTCTTTTTGCTTCCTTGCATGATCCTTGTAGTAGCCCATTAAGGTTGGTTTTATTTAGCAAATCCTCAGTTCATTCGCCCTCAATGCTCTTCTTTGCCTGGTTTAAGATAGCCGAAAACAGCAGATTTGTTGTTACCTATTATCTTGAATTTGAGGACGTCATGTCCTGAACACTTGATTTTGAGATAATGGAATGACATCACATCCTTATATACTTTTCCAGTGGCCACCTGTGCCCCATGGTTTCCTGTTTTAATGTTTTATATATATTCGCTGTGTCTGAACGGAACTATGAGTGGATAAATTCAGCTTATGTATCTATTTCTTCAGAGCCTCAAACACCCGTGCCTCCTTGTCAGTTGTCACTGAGTTCTGATTTTCGGTACTTCTGTTTAAGGAGTGTTGTGGGCCTGTGGCCAGTGGTAACATCAATGATAAATTGATAATGGTGGTGTGTTTCAACTTGTACAATTAATGAGTATCTCCTGAGTGGATTCATGTCAACCTTTAGACATGTTGAATATTACAATTTTGTGCAAACTTTGGGGTTAAAGGTAATGGATAATGTGTTTTTGCTCAGATGCCTTTCTGCTCACATAGTTGGTTAATGGAGGCTGTCATACCAGAAGCAATTTATCTTTTTTTTTTTTGATTGACAGATAAACGGATATGGCTGTTGGCATGTGCCGAAGCTTCTCTCCATTTCGCCATTGCAGTGTTTTGGATTTTATGGGCACCAACCACAGTGGTAGGGGGTTGATAGCTCAATATGGTTTCTATTATGTATTTTTGGAGACGGTTTGCACTTTGCTTCTCTATTGGCAGCGTTAAAAATGAAGATAGTTGTCTTTTTTTAAAAAAAAAAAAAAGAAGTGGGAAACCCTTTCTTTCTTTTTGATGGCTCAATTCGGCTGCTGTTATGTATATTCAAATATGGTTTGCACTCTGCTTCTCTATTGATAGTGTAAAAAACAAAGGAAGTCATGTATTTTCTTTTTTTTTTTTTTGGGGGGGGGGGGGAGATAAATGGAAAAACCTTTTTGTTTCTTTTAATAGAGCTTCATTCTGGTTGCTGACACTAGTTTAACAGTCTCTTTTCATGTTTCGCTTTAATTTCAGGCGGATGGACGTGAATTGAAATTAGGGTTGTTATATCCATGCTTTCTAGGTGCACGAATGCTGGGAAGTACTGCGTTCCCATGGTCCTTAAGTGGGCTGTTATCTCTGCGTATTGAAGACTGCTTACTTTATGAATTCATTGGTGCTGGACTTGTCCTGTCCATTGTAGCTTATGATTATCAGGTAAATAATATTACTTCTATTGTCCTGTCCGTCATGTAATTTTTTGAGCATTTGGAGAGAAAGAAACCGAAGGGTCTCTGAGGGCGACTAAACTTCCCTTCAGCGCTTAAAAGACTATTCCATGATGACTCTTTATTTTTGGGATAAGGGGAATTTTTGCTCCTCAGCTTTTGATTGGTTGACTTTGTGGAATAGCTTGCATATTGGTTGTATATACTCTTTTGTAGGATGCTTTCCTTGTTTCATCCCTTGATCCTTTTATTTAATACATATTTTTCCTAAAAAAAATTACTTCTATGTGAATAATTTTTTTTGGATCTAACATATCAGCTCTGTGTTTATGAGGAAGGATGATAAAAGACCTGTAATCCGGTGTTTTTTATTTGAAGGATATCGGAGTCTTGGTTGCACTTTTCTGCTCGTTCCAAGCTCTGGTTGGCCTCATATCTCCTACCCTTGGTCGCCTGAGGACCATGTAACTCTCTCTCTCTCTCTCTCTCTCTCTCTCTCTCTCTCTCTCTGTGTGTCACACACACACACAAACACACACTGATACACACACACACACACACAAACACACACTGATACACACACACACACATTCATTTTCACACAACAAACAAGTTGACATGAGGCTAAATTCCATGCACTGCCTATGCTGCTTCTTTTTACTTTCTGTTTGTTCCTTTCGCCGTATCTGGCATCTGTTAAACCAACACATTCAAAAGTTAAAAACAGTGTCCTACGCTTTGCAAGTTGATAATGCTCTTTATTTTCGTTTTTGAAAAGGAAAATTGAGTTTCTTCTTTAAATAACTCAGATAAAAAGAGGATATGCAATCTTAATCATTTTCAAGAAGCATGCAAAAGTACAAGGACCATTGTTTACTAATCTCATAATTTTATGGATGCTACTTCTCATGGTGTTTTAGATTACGAGTGTTTCCTGCATATGATTAGTTCCTCTGTAACGATTAAAAGAAATTCACGGAAAGTTCTGGTGGTTGGTATCTTTAACTTGATAAAGCCTGGAACAATATTAAGGCACAAGGGGTCACACTTCAATGGTTGTTGAGGATAGTGATCTGAAGTGAGGGTATCAAATGGGAAAATTGAGGAAACTCCTGTTATCACTATGACATGTTGCCACTTCCCAGAACCTGGGCACTAGCTCAAAATTTCCCTCCCGCATCATTGTGTATATAATCAAGTTTTCTTCTTTGAAGAGGAATGTGTTACCATACTAGTCTGATATTATTACAGGTATGTGCCAAATGAGTTTCGTGCAGGGATGATAAGCTTGTCTCTTGCTCCAGCAAATGCTGCTGCCCTCTGTGTTCTAATCCAAGTAAGTCCCTTCAATGTAGTAGTCTCCTTAGTTATCCTCCAGATATTCATTGTAATCCCACCTGGATGATGTGACATTGTCACTTGGTCATCGTTATGGACCATTTGACAGTTTGCATTCTATGCCTTGTCGTGATAATCTTTGGCATACTAAGATTAGATGCAGTTGTTGTTCTGTGTATTTTAATTGCAGTAGTATACGGGTATTCACCTGATGATGTCCTTCCATCGGTCAATATATTTATGCGCTCATGTCCTCTGGATGTGCTTGTATGGCTTGCGCAAGCCACAAGCTAAATTTTTTTGATAAGACAATACATGCATATGACGAAGGGGCTAGATACAAAAGAGGATGCTGAAAAGGCATCCCATAAAGTCCTATGAGATCCATAAAGAATCCAAAGACCCATCTGTAACTTACTCCCTCAACTGCTTGGGGTCAAATCTGCAGACACCTTGTCTTAGAGTTTGTCTGCAATGTGATCCACACGATGTTATTGTTTCCTGGAGTGAAACTATTATTAGTGAAGAAGTCATGGAATACAGGAATAGGCTCCAGGTAGACCTTAGGTGCATGCCTTCATTTTCTGTCTTGTTTTACTTGTATGTTGATTTTGGCCGCTATATTACAGGGAGGCTATTATAGGAACTTGAATAATTCAATTATAATGGCCTTTGCCGCTCTGGGGCTGCTCTTGGCAGCAGGTTGCATGCACATGCTGAAGAATTTGGGCAAACAGCCTCATCAGAATTGGCACAAGCTATGACCCCAACATTGTTATTTGTTGAAGTATTGACACAAAAGTTGGGGACTACAGATGTGAGCCTTCAGGTAATACGGTGACTTGGTGTCGTGACAATTTGAGGAAGTGACGCTTCTAGTTGTCAACTTGAAGGGGCAAAGTCATCTATGGGAGGCTGGCACACCTCATCACCTTTGTTTGGTGTTCAAGAACTGAGTTTTGCTGCTTTGCCTTGACGATGATGAATTACACGGGCAACAAACCAGAGTTGCTTATCAGTAAAGGAATGTTCTAAGAGGGGGAAGGGGAGATCTTCACATTATTTTGAACATTGACATCAAATGTTGTATTTTCTGAAGGCATAGGGAGAAAGTGCCCCCCCCGGGGGGGGGGGGGGGGAAGGAATTCAGCCCAAGTTTCTTTGCAAGTATGAAAAAGCAAGTATTGTTGTATAATTTCAGGCTGATAAGTATCACATTGTATGAATAAACCTACATTATTTCAGTATCTATTCAAAATTCATGGTTTATTATATACAAGTATATCTTGCGCGTTCTTGATTCCTGATGCAGCTGTCCCCCCTCTTACCACACAGGGAAACATAGTTCATTCATCTTATTAGCGAGAAATATGGTGCAACAAAGCACCGAGAAATATGAGAGAAGGAATATCAATGATAATTGCAGCTTTGCCATGCTGATCTCATAAGTGATGATACTTTCACATTGCTCTGCAGTCCTTGGAAAATACAGTGCGCGTGGTCACCAATCCAACATATGCAAAAGAAAAAGGTATCACAATAAGGGCCCAAAAAGTGGTGGAGATTCAAAGACACTATTGATGAACTTTGTTCAATAAAATAGGAAGTATTTCCATTTTGTGAATCCACAAAATTACAGACAGGAAGTAGAAGCTAAGAGGAATAAAGGAGATTTGAAAGAAGGGAAGGACTTGATTTAGAAAGAACAGGTAAACAAAGATTAGCAGAGTACTTTGATAGATCAACACTTTTATAATAGACTTGTGTCTAGACCTAGTGACATAGCACAATTTACATCAAAGAAACTTTATTTTTGAAAAAAAAGGCGGACTATAAAAATAGGGGCAGATTTTAGAAAAAAATAAAGAAATTATCATATATAGTATAAACTCTGAATTTCCATGTAATTTGTATTCATAGTTGCCTCTATTAATAGCCCGACAAAAAAATAAAAAAAAATAAAAAGAGTTTCTATTGTCATCTCAGTCTTAGATATCTCAATAAGAATATCTCCTTAATCTGAAATAGCGAGGATATCTCCAAAATTTTCTCATTATGCCCGCCTTTTCCCACTTAACCACCATCTTATTTGAGTCCCTCCAACCCTAGCATTGAAATTTTCCCAACTAATATGTGATATAACAGAGCGTGACCTTTGCTGTTCTACTTGTTTATTAGGTAAACTTCTGAAAATGAAAGGTCTCCTGCATTTCATTATCCTAATATAAACTAAGTAACCGACAAGTTCTCCTTTTCTATAAGAGGTTTTTTCTTTCATGTGGGAGGTGAGGATGTCCAAGGGGCATGGGTTCATAACTTCATATTAGTCAATTGCCAAAAAGATACGATGTTACAGGTGACAACAAACTACAGAGTCCTGTCTTAATCAGGTATTAGGAAAAACTAACACATCCTGTGCTCAACTATCTCAAATTTTAGAGGTCGTCTTTAGAAGCACATCAATAGAGAAGAATGAAAGCAAACTCATGCAGATATTTGATAAAAAGTTCGAGGTATTGTATCCTCAATGCATATCAGAATGGTCTGAAATTGCAGTAGAGAAGCAGAGGTTAATAGCATATAAGGCGATTTTACATGAGATGGAGAGCCTCTCATTCTAATCAATCCCTAAGGATGCCTGAAGACCTCTGTTATAGCAATACACACAAAATTTGCAGTACTACGCCTAGCAGAGAAAAGGTAACAAAGACAAACAGAACAAGAGACGCCAAACTGGCAAACTGAGAACTGTGTTTCGGAAACCAACTGTAATTGAATAAAGGACAGGACATTATCCGTTTCCCCTTAGATGGTTTAAGCACCTATACGAAATCTGAAATGGAAATTGTGTTGGCCACGGCGTGAAAAACACCTTATTCGAATGCTTGATCATTTGCTATCGGCTAACCATACTGCCAAAGTCAGAAAACCAGCATATATTCTGCAGAAAGGCCTAGTAAAGTGAGGTTGTTTAAATGGCAAAATTTCAGTAGTCTGATATAAAAATTAGTATTGGTTATCGACACGAGTGCAATCGATGATCAAGTAAACTAAGAAAATTCGGCAAGCAAACATTTTCCTCCTTAGATTTTGCTAATCTTTAATAAACGAAAGTAGTGATGAGAATAATTAGAGAAGGGTTTACCTCAGCAATGGAATCAAGAAATGGTAATTATCAAGCCTACCTTACTGCAGCACTCAGTTAGGTACCTGATGCAGGATACCTTAATTACCTCTTACTCTCCCTCTTTTTTTTTTCCCCCACAGCCATTCACTTTCACCCATCGTACCTCATTTGATATATTGTAATTATATTCTATGCAGATACTTTGCTTCCCCTCTGATCTCACCTCTTTTTCGGTCTTCTCTAAACCTGCTTAATTATATTTGGTGCTCATCCTGTGTGTTTTCTGACCCATGGAACTTTTCTTGGAGCTTGTCCTAACAGTTTCTCTCTCCTTCATCATCACTTCCCTCTTCGTCAAGCTCGTAGCCATGCAACCAATGGACCTGGAAAAAGATGTGTCCATTGAGGATGCCAGTAAGATTGATAGATTCCAATGGATGCCTCTCCAAGAAGAGGTGATCAAACTCGAAGAACCCAAATCCGAAGGCAAATCTTTAGTTGACTTCCACCACGTTGCAGTCGTTGATGATAAGGAGGAAGAATCAAATTTGAAGAGGGATGTCTCGGATGAAGACCCAAGTTTTGAATCAGAAGACAATTTGCTAGTTGAAGAAGAGAGCGCAAACGGAGGAGAGAGAAAATCATGTGAAATTGAGATTGAGAGCATAGAAGAAGGTATTGAATGTGAAGATGAGAATGAGAAGGATGGGTGGATTGAAATTGGGAGGCAGGATTTTGAAGAACTTGTTGGAAACAGAGGGGGATCATCATAATGTTCATCATGTTGATCAGTAATCACACAGAATTGAGATTGAGAGCACTGTATAATTAATCTTAGACGCATTCATTCAATAAGTTTGATTGTATAGAATTCATTTGGATGAATAAACTCTAGAATGTAGCATAATTCCCACTTGTACTTGAGTTGAACATATTCTTTCCATTATGATTTGGCTCCATTAAGTTTAGCTGGGATCCATGGTTATTCATCTTTCACTAATGTTGGGTTTGAACAAAAGGAATTAAAACAGATAGTATAAGTTATAGGAGAATGAACTGAGGCTTCAGATTTTATCAAAAAGCATTACACTTTAAATAGCTGGAAGTGAAAAACTAAACCTGAGATCATGGGCTAAAAATCAGCCGTTACTCAAGCATGATCAAAAACAACAATCTAAAAATAGAAAATGAAATGCCTAAAAACAGGGAACATAATCAGCAACTTCCTAGAAACTAGGAGCACATCTTTGGAGGATCTAAACAATATGCAATTCTAAAGCAAATATCTAACACTCCTCCTTGCTTTAGGATTTGCAAACTCCAATTTTCTGCCTTAGATACTCGAACTTGGCAGCTGGAAGTGGTTTTGTAAACAAATCAGCTAACTGATCTTCAGACTTGCAATAGAGCAGAGTTACTTCTCCTTTCTTCTGCACTTCCCTCACAAAGAAAAGCTTGATGTCGAAGTGCTTAGTTTTTCCATGAGAAACAGGATTTTTTGAGATTGAGATTGCTGCTTGATTATCCACGAACACATCAGTAGGTTCAGCTTGTTTTATTTGCAGATCACTTAGTATTTTTCTCAACCATAAAGCTTGATTTACACTTGCCGCAGCAGCCACAAACTCTGCTTCCGCAGTAGATTGTGTCACGAAATCTTGCTTCTTGGAACACCATGTGAATACTCCTGAACCAAGGCTGAAACAATTGCCTGATGTACTTCTCATGTCATCCACATCTCCACCCCAATCATTGTCTGAGAACCCACATAGCTTGAAACTTTGACAGCTTTCAAACTTGACTCCGAAATCAACAGTACCTTTAATGTACCTTAAAATTCTTCTTGCTGCCTTTAAATGAATCTCAGTAGCACAATGCATGAATCGAGATAACACACTTACAGGAAACTGAATGTCAGGTCTTGTTGCTGTCAAATACATCAAACAACCAATAAGACTTCTGAAGTGTGCTTCATCTACTTGATGTGTACCATCTTCCTTCCACAATTTTTCTTTTAGGTTCATCGGTGTGCTCATTGCTTTGCAGTCATCCATCTGAAACTTCTGAAGAATTTCCTTTGCATACTTCTTTTGACGTATGAAGATTTCATGCGAATTTTGTTGTACCTCCATGCCAAGAAAATATGTCATAAGTCCAAGATTAGTCATCTCAAACTCCTGCATCATTTCTTTTTTGAACTTGTCAACCAAATTTCTGTTGTTTCCTGTTACGAACAAGTCATCGACATAAAGAGAAACAATAAGAATATCATTTCCCTTATGTTTCACATAAAGAGTAGTCTCCGATAAGTTTCTTTCAAAGCCCAAACTCAATAAGTGATCATTGATTCTGCTGTACTAGGCTCGAGGTGCCTGTTTAAGGCCATAAAGAGCCTTCTTTAGCTGATAGACTTTATCCTCTTCCCCTCTCACTACAAACCCTTCTGGCTGCTCTACGTATATCTCCTCCTCCAAGACACTATTTAAGAATGCTGACTTGACATCTAAGTGGAAAAGTTTCCAACCTCTTTGTGCTGCTATAGCTAGCAACAATCTGATCGTCTCTAACCTTGCAACAGGAGCAAAAGTATCAGAATAATCAACACCAAAAATCTGAGCATAACCCTTAACAACAAGTCTAGCCTTGTATTTGTTGACAGAACCATCAGCATTGAGCTTTGTTCTGAAAACCCATTTAACTCTAATAACCTTTCTGTCTTGTGGCTTATCAACAAGTGCCCATGTTTCATTTTTGTTGATCATTGACATCTCCTCCTCCATTGCATTTCTCCATTTTTGGTCTTGAAGGGCTTCTTCGACTCCATCAGGTTCATAAATTGCGACATTACATCTTTGATAGATTTCTGAGAGCAGCCTTGTTCCTCTGACAGGAGGATCATCTTCTCTCTCATTCAGCCATTCCTCTTGCTGCTCATTGTGATCTTCAAAGGGAATGTTCACTTCTTGTAGGAACCCATAAGCTTTTTTAGGATTGCTCCAATCCCATTGTTCATTCTCACAAAAATGAACATCTCGTGTAATTGTCATATTCCTTGTTTGAGGATGATAAACTTTGTAAGCTTTTGAGACTGTGCTATAGCCTACAAAGATCCCTGGAACTGCCTTCTTGTCAAGTTTGTCATGCTTGGCCTGTGGAACATGAACAAAACACAAGCAGCCAAACACTTTTAGAAAGCTCAGCGAAGGCTTATAACCATACCACGCCTCAAATGGGGTTTTGTCTTCCAAAGCCTTGGTTGGAAGTCGATTTTGTAGGAAAACTGCAGTGTTTGCTGCTTCAGCCCAGAATGTTTTCGGCAATTCCTTCTCATGTAGCATGCACCTGGCCATTTCCGTCACCGACCTATTTCTCCTCTCACTTACTCCATTCTGTTGTGGAGTATAGGGAGCTGTAAGTTGATGTTCAATGCCTGCTTCGTCGCAAAATAAATTAAATTCTGCCGACGTGTATTCCTTTCCATTATCAGAACTTAAAATCTGAATTTTGTACCCACTCTGATTCTCTACCATATTCTTGAATTTATAGAACACTCCAGCGACTTCAGACTTAAATTTCAAGAAATAAATCTAGCACATTCTGGTAAGATCATCAATAAAGAGAATATAATAGAGGCTACCTTGCAGGGATGAAGTTTTTTGAGGTCCTGCAACATCAGTATGTATAAGCTGAAGCTTTTGCAAAGCTCTCCAGGTTGATTTAGGAAAAGACCTCCTATGTTGTTTACCAAATTGACAAGCACTGCAACTTGGTAAATAATCAACAAAACCTGGTAGCCCTTTCATCATATCCTTCTCTGTCAGTTTCAGCATTCTTTGAATATGGCAATGGCCCAACCTTTTGTGCCAAATTTCAGTAACATCAGCCTTTACAGGATATGCTATGTGTTCTCCCTCTGTTGGATCGAATGAAAAACTTCTTCCCAGCATTTTTACTCGCAAAATGTGATTCCAAAGGACATCATAAATATGGAAATACGGGTTATTAAAGAACATCTTAAATCCTTTTTCAAGCAACTGGCCAACACTCAGCAAATTCTGATCTATTTCGGGTATATAAAGAACATCTGAAATTGTCTTTGTACCTGAATTAGTTGTGATTGCCACTGTCCCTTTTCTTTTCGCAAGGATGTATCTCCCGTCTCCAATTCTAATCTTTGTAGTAACCTGAGATTTTAATTCCCTGAAGAGAGTTTTATCATAGGTCATGTGATTTGTGCAACCACTGTCAATTAACCAACTTTCTGCTGTATTAGTCTTACATGAAAAACTTTCTGCCACAAAAATGTGATCTTCGTCATCTTCGTGAGCGACCTGAGCATCAACTTGAATGCTTGTTTCATGCTTCTGAAGTTTGTTGTTGCAAATGATAGCTTCATGTCCCATTTGATTGCATTTGCTGCATTTTGCATCTGGCCTCTTCCAGCATTTGAATGGAGGATGGCCTAATTTCCCACAATGTCGACAAGGTAGATAGTTTCGCTTTGAGCTTCTGCCCTTACTGTGGAGCGAGTTGTTTCTAGTGTTCTCACTATTGGATGTTGCACTTTTCTTGTCGTTTTTCTTCCTGAATTGAGCTGATGTTTGATGCTTCGCAGGCAAAGCACCTTCAACAGTACGCTCTTGTCTCATGAGCCTTCATTGTTCTTGTGACTGCAAGGCATTTAAAAGTTCTGCCAAAGTGATTTTGGACAGATCCTTTGTGTTTTCCAAGGTGGTTATGGATGCTTCATAAAAGTCCGGGACTGTTACAAGAATTTTTTGCACAATTCTTGAATCACCAAACTTAGTTCCAAGTAACATAACCTTGTTTACAATGCCAAGTAGTCTGTCTGAGTACTCTTTGATTGTCTCAGACTTCTCCATCTTTAGCAACTCGAACTCTCTGATGAGTTTCAGCACCTGCATTCCTCGTATCCTTTCATCTCCAGCATACTCTTCTTTAAGGTACTCCCAGATAGCCTTTGCTGTAGTCAAAGACATAATTCTTGTGAAAATTGTAGTTGAAACTCCTGCAAATAGACACGTTTTGGCCTTTGCTTTTATGGTTCTTCGATCTTTGTTGTTTTTGATTTGTGTCATGGTTGGATTATCAGGCAAGGCAGGAACTTCATAGTCCTCTTGCACAGCATCCCACAAATCCAAAGCCTCCAAATAGGTCTGCATTCTAACAGGCCATAAATGATAATTTTCTCCATCAAATGTAGGAGGAGTAATTTGAGATAAGTTAGACTCTGTTTCCATTTTTTTCCACAGATCCCTTAAGAATAGAGCTCTGATACCAATTTGTTGGGTTTGAACAAAAGGAATTAAAATAGAGAGTATAAGTTATAGGAGAATGAACTGAGGCTTCAAATTTTATCAAAAAGCATTACACTTTAAATAGTTGGAAATGAAAAACTAAACCTGAGATCATGGGCTAAAAATCAGCCATTACTCAAGCATGATCAAAAACAACAATCTAAAAATAGAAAATGAAATGCCTAAAAACAGGGAACATAATCAGCAACTTCCTAGAAACTAGGAGCACATCTTTGGAGGATCTAAACAATATGCAATCCTAAAACAAATATCTAACAACTAATTATTAACTTTAAATGTCTTTGCTATGAAAATTGCTCTGTTCATTCCTCTCATTAGAATTTTAAGAATCTTGAAAACCAGGGTGCCTCTTGGAATCAGTCTCTCTATTTGCATAAATGTTTGTATGGGTAAGATTGCCCCTACATTATGTGCAAACAGAAGACTTAAAACCTCTCTCAAAGGACCGTCAAAACAAACAAAACCACTGGTTAAAGTTCTTTAAGTAACAGGTCTACTTGCAACTTGATTTTCCTCCCGATAGCAATGAGAAAAATTAGAACTCTGCGCTCAATTGACAAGAGTACTTTGCACCTTTGTATCATAGATTCATGCCTGGTGATGTTGACTATGTTGCCCCTATGCAATCCAGCACACGTTTTCATTGGAGTCGCCCAGCCATTCTCTTCTCGAACCCTTTAACGCTTCATCAGTATTAAGTAGAGTTGGGAAAAGCTGATCTGACACAATCACCGACCCGAACCCGACATGAAGTTAAGTGGGTTTGGGTATAAATTTTCAACCTGTTTAATTAAATAGATTGACACGTTCAACCCGTTTAATTAAATGGGTTAGGTTCAGGTTGAGATTCTCAACATGAAAAAGTACCTATTTAACCCGTTTAATTAAATGAGTTAAATAATTCAACTCATTTTTGCATTTGTCATTTATCCATTTACTTTTTATTAGATAATTAAGAATATAAAAATTTTAAAAAAATGTGAATTATGACGAATTAGGGAAATTTTAAAGAGTAATTATTTAATGTGATATGTAAACTTAATTTCTAACACTATAATTACGTATTAGTTGAAGATATTAAATGTGTAAATGGTTAATTAGGCGACTGAATTTGACTTATTTATCTTAAACGGGTTAAGCGGGTCAACCCGTTTAAAAATTAAATGGGTACAGGTCAAGGTTTTTCAACCCGTTTAATAAACGGGTTAGACTCAGGTCGAGAAATTTTCAACCCGTTTAAGTTCGACACGAACACGAACCCGACCCGACACGACCTATTATCCAGCTCTAATATTAAGCAATATTGGCAATGGTAGTTTTTAATGCACTAAGGGCTCCATCCCTAATTATGATATAAATTAATGTCGAATTTAACTTGACCATATTAACTCTGCAAATTAAAGTGAAATATCTGTACGCTTTATTTGGTGTTAACGTGGGATAATCCCCAATTAACTTAAAACCTTTCTTCCTGGTTTCAAGATATTAACGATTTGAAAATGCATCATTAAAAGCCCTGCACATAAAAGATATACAGGACGTAGTATTTGTCTAAAGAGACGAATTAACATATCATTTATAAAGTAGCATTCACACGATTTTAAAATATTCAAAATCATCACAGATCTTGTCCCAAAATACATAAGTTCTTTCCACGAGTGTCAAGATCTCCCCCAAGTTTTTTGCTCTTTAGTTGCACCGACATAACATGTGAACTTGAATTCCTCCACCCCTTTATTGGAAGCACAGCCCCTGAGAGTTGGGACAAGTCGTCCTGACCCTGCCCACTTGCAAATGAGCCCAAGTTTCAGTCGACCATATCGAGCTACTGTCTCCTTTACAGTCACACCGAACAACCCCCTTTCTTTTCAATTCTCACACTAAGGGCCTATTCTTTTCATTGGAAAATATCGGCTAATAAATGAATGAATTTGATTAAGATTAATAAAAATTGATTGAAGTAAATTGAAATAGGTATTTTTTTGTTGAAGTCGATTAAAGTATATTGAAGTAGATTGGGGGTTTTTTTTTTTCCCTGATAGGTAGAAGTTCGTTAAAATAGTGAAAAGTAGATTGACGTTAGTTGAAATGGGTTAAAATGAGTTAAAGTTAATTGAAGTGGATATTTTTTATTGAAGTTCGTGAAGTGAATTGATGTGAATTAAAATTGATTGAGATTGGTAAATTTGAATTTACCAAGAAAAGAATAGGGTCTAAAATATACAGAGACGTGGTGAAAAGAAGTAACATAGTACAAAAGTGAAAAAAGCCGAAAGAAAAATGATTGGGGGAAGATTAAACCATAACTCGTATGTAGACAAGCCTCCTCCAAAAAGGATCTTGACTCAAGCTAGCATGTGGCCTAACTGAGAAATACCCAAAAGAAGCGTGTAAGCGAGCAATTGCCACGATACGTGCATAATCCTTGGTTCTTCATCCCCTCTAAAATAGATTCTGCACCACAGAAAATGAATATACACCACATAAATCTCCAGATAATTTGGATAATTGCCTGCACAGTACGGTTAATGTTTACACTAAACGATGGTTCCAGTTTAGTAGAGACCACCTCATAAAATGGCAGGCATTTATTGGCTGTTTGCTTCCAAGTATGCAACCTTGTGGACCCGTCGCTCGTGCAGCTGAAAAATCTGGAATCATATATTTTGCTCCCTTTACTTTGCATATTTATTTTCCTCCACATAAATGCATGGCATTAAGCATCTAGCAGCTGCTATTCTAAAGCTTCAAGCATTGGAAGGTTTCTTTTCCTTCCTCCAAATTCAGCAACAAATCTTTGTAAATAACAAAATTACATGAAGCAGACCAGTTGTAAAAGCAAGTGAAGTTCCATGATCCTGAAACAAATGTTAAGGCTACATGTATGTTGTACTCCAATTTCTAGCTCCAGAAACACCAACTTACCAAGTAAGAATGGCTCATGGCTCATTCAGAGTCAGAGGGAGTGGAGAATCTTTCAAATTACTACTGTCAAAGCTCTGAAAGAAGAACCAAATGAAGGTACAAGAGGGTTACCAGGTCAGAGCTGGGACCCGGGGTTGGAAATAGAGGTTCCATTCGAGCAGCGACCGGTATGTATGCTCCATGACACAGTAGTTTCTAGAGTACCTTAACTTTTGAATATATTCTCCGTTCCCTCAATCCCTGAAGGCTGAAATCCAAGGAAATCGGTTAGGCTACATCTTTCATATCAAAAGCTTAGATATGCATGTGTGAGCAACAAGGTTGTGTCTTGGATGGGACACAGCTTCATCACACAGTTGTGCCATAAAGTAACCCTTCGCCAACACCACACCCCCCCCCCCAAAAAAAAAAAAAAGAAAAAGAGAACCAAAAAAAGGAACACTCCAGGGGAGGTGTTGCTGGGATTAGAGGACCTCAATCTTGCAACACAGAAAAGGTTCTACTCAGAAGAGGAACGAAAAGTTCTTTTAAAAAAAACACATTTAAAAGACTATTGGAAAGACACAAGAAATCACATAGGCACTAAAATTGGAACTAACTGATTGAGCATGATAGTGAACACATCCATACCTAGGTGTTCCACGATTGAAACAACACAAGATGATGAGGAAGTGCCTCTATAGGTATGCATCACGCATAGGACCAAGTCAGGGAAAAACTTGAAATCAACATCCTCCGTATATATAGCAAAATAAACTAAATATCTTCTAGCAGTATGCTGCTGGTATTGTGTCTCAAATAGATGCATGTACATCTCAAAAATGTCGCCCAGGCTCCTGACTCTTTGTTGAATAGCAGCACACAGTCAAGCAATTGGACTGAAATGGAGATTACATGAATACATGTAACTATGAGATAATCTTCCCCTGCATTTTTATGTGTCTGACAGGTGAATGAGTACTCGTCTTTGAAAGATTCAATCTTGTATTCATGGGCTGAGTTGAGTCCAGGTTCATTTTTCCGCCGGCTTGGAGGCCTTTGGTTAGCAACCTTCACAGTTCTGGGGGTTCCAATTGCGGCTGCTAGCTTTCATCCTTCTAAGGTACGCTTTAACCTGAAGCCTGGAGACATAAACAACTTTAGCAAATGAAGCCCAGAAGGTCATGATACATGTATAGAACAAGATCAGAGCTGCCTGTTGAGTTCATTTGTTTTTCCAATTCAAATGAATTTATTGGTATCTATTCATTCTAGAAGAGCTATAGGCACAAATCATTCCCGACAAATGCCACACACACAGATGTACTTTGCAGCGTGAAGCTTAAAGAACCAGTTCTGCTGTGAAGTCTCACATGCTACAATATATTAATCTCTTGCTACGTTATGATGTTGCAGGAACCGCTACGGTTTGTACTAGCTGCTGGAACAGGAACCCTATTTCTTGTGGCATTGATTGTCCTTAGAATCTATCTGGTATTCCTTCATTAGTTTTGGGCATCCAATGACTTCGCAATTTTATGACCACAAAATTCAATGTCCCAAACCAACAATTGATCAATGATATAGCTACTCACCTGTCTGCTTCACTGGGCACATGCCTACTGGCCCATGGGTTTCAGTTTCATACTTGTTTGGAACGTTGTAGGGATGGAGCTATGTCGGAGATAGGCTTTTATCAGCAGTGATACCCTATGAAGAGAGTGGTTGGTATGACGGACAAATGTGGGTGAAGCCACCAGAGGTCAGCAATCGAGCACTGATACAACTTAACCACCAAGCCCATGCCAATCCTTGTATACTATGTTAGTGATAGCAACTTTTTCTTCCTTCAGGTCCTCGCTCGTGACAGACTGTTGGGATCCTACAAGGTAATATTCAGTTGTGCATAATTCATAGAGTCATGAGCAAGATAACTGCTTTAAATTGCCCATTAAACCGCAGCCTATGCATAAGCATACCAATGTTACGGCAGACAATGAAGAGGAGAAAGCCAGCTCTAGGCAAAGATATCACACAGATGGAAGAACACACAACAAACTTCAGCTCCCTAGCACGCCCATAATATGTTAAGACAAATGACCCCTTCCGTTTTTGTTTTTTGGTTTAATGACAAATCTATACACAGGTGAAACCAGTGATCAAAATGTTGAAGCAAATACTAGTTGGAACAGGGGCTTTGCTTGTGTCAGGAGTGTTGTTATTCATCTTTGCCACACCAGTTGAAAATTTCCTGCAGACCGCTTTCACCCCAAAAGACAGCATTTCAGCTGCTCCAACTACAAATGTCAACACAAAGCTCAATATGAGGTAGGCAAAGAATTCCTTCTTCTATAGTCATATTCACCTACACTACATAACAACTCAACCATACTTATTCAAAACTTCATGCGCCACAGAAGGGAGGAGTTGCTAAGCTTGCCAGTGGAGGTAATACAAGATGATGACCTCGCAGCAGCTGCTGCCGAGGCTGCCGATGGAAGGCCAGTGTACTGCAGAGATAGGTTTCACCGGGCATTAGCTGGTGGACAATATTGCAAATGGGAGGATCTATTAAGATAGTACTTTAATAATGATCACTGGCATCATGGGATCACAAACATGAAATCAGATTTTGTTCCAGCAGCTCTAGCAGATTATGCAGGGACTTTAGAATTTATCACTGTTCAATGAAGTATCAATTAGAGACGGCAACTTCTTTTTAAGCAGGACTATTACATAATCAATCCACACAGGAAGAATAGTCGTCTAATCCCAACAATGTTCGAAGAACTGAGGGGGGTCAAAACCCACAGAAAATCCCCCGCCCCAAAGGAGGGGGGCCAAAGGTGGCAGGGTAGGGTAATCAAAAAATAATACCAAATGCTAGTCTTGTGCAACAATGTGCAATTGCCAAATTCTTGCAGGCTCACCATAGGGAAGAAGTTTCAGCATGCAGCAGGATATCTGCAGACCACTAGAACTGTTGACTAATGAATGACCTTTGGCATCTAATCTAAGCACCAAATGATATGCATCCGTTGGCCTCCATCTGAACTCGGATCCTCAGGGGTAAATCCACCAAGGAACCCAACTGCTGAACTTGGCTGAACACCTTCAGTATGTAGCAATAGTCATATAGAAGTCTGGATACAATATAGAAGCCCAAACCATGGACCCTTGTTCAGGAGTCTCAACCCGGCACCATCACAACCTCCAAAAGCACATAGAAGCATTGAAGACCAAATACCCATCAAAACAAAGCGGGTTTCACATCGACAACTTTACCTCCAAAAAATTACAAAGGATTTTGCTCCTCATAGTTGGCTTTGCTATCACTTAAACAAGTTTCTTACACCAGCTAAACATCTTGGACAAATTTCCTTGAGCAACTTCCCAAATAGATCGTTTTGTTCTTCTAGCATTTTCCATATCAAGAGTCCTATATGCAATAGCAAGCAAATAAACTGCTGGGTGGAGTCTCCTGCAGAGAATGGGTGTATGGTAAGATGCACTCTAAAAAGCCAAAGAAAGAATAAAAAAATCTGGCTTACTTTTCAAATTGCTGATAAGCATTATTGCCATCCCAATATCTTTGTGATGGAACAGTTTTGTTTTCCTTATCCCTGCCATAAGTTTCTATGTACCAACCACCAATATCATGCATGCTACAGCGCGGTTCGAAGAGCCAATACCTGTAAAAGAAGAGAGCTCTATGTACCAACTGCCAATATCATGCATGTTATCATTAAAAGTAAAACAGCTATTGTCTACAAGCCCAAGCACCCCTCTAAGCTCTCCGAAAGAACATTCCTTCGAAGCTCATGGAAAGTATCATTACAACATGAGACTTTGTAGTTTGTACTGGAAAAGTACGAAGGTTATGAAGAAATTACTACTATTACTATGGGACTACTTCCAATTTTACATGATGTGGTTTTATGCGCACAGCTTATAAACATAATGTTCCAACAGTGACAGAAACATGTTGCCAACTATTACCTGATTTATTTATTTTTTTTAAATTCTGTATCAAGGTCCTCAAAAATGCATAAAATTATTCAAGGGGACACCTATAAAAATTAATTATTATTTATAAGATTGAAGAAAACTTTTAATAAATGGAACCCTTGAACGAAATTGCTAGATCTGCCACTGAGTTCCAATCAGATAATATCTGAGCGAATTAGAATCATCATCGATTAAAACATGGAACTCTCTTCTTACTAAATTGTTGTTGTTTTCATCACAAATGACATCATCCAAATGTTGACATCACCTTTGATATTATATTATATTGTTCAGCTGGAACAATACTATGAGCAAAGAAAAAAGCATACAAGCTTTCAGGTGTAAATCTAGTAGATTGACAACAGAAGCCTAAGTTCTTGTTAACCGGGTAAAGGAAACTGTTTGGTTTTTGTCGAGATTGAAGAGCAACTTTTAGCTGAAGTCAGGTATTTGGTTTGTAAAACTGAATTCATGGTAAGAAAATAACTAGACCACTTTTGCATGCTAGCTCGATCATATCCCCCCTCCCCCCCCGGGGCCCAATTTTTGCCTTGAGAAGGGTGGAACAACAGTCAAGGCCACCATTCACTTGCCCACTCATAATTTATGAAATACACTTGACCATGAATTCAATTCATCAGGCTAAAATGTCTTGCATTATAACTTGTCAACTGGAGGACTTCAAAGAGAAGAAGAAACTTACTTGCTAGGTGGCAACCGCGCTCTTGTGCATCTACATTCACAAATAGAAACTTCATCCGCCAACTGAAACCAATGCATATGCTTCACCTAGATAATGTAGCTTAGTAAGGCTTCGTATGCATGCCCAAGAACGCTCTTCAACAACTGTAATGATCAGGTGAAGCTAAGATGATAGACTACACAAACTTGTACTCTAAATGACAAGGTAATGCCGAGATGACAGTCTTTACAAACTCATAGGCAGAGCAAGATTTGCAGCCAGTTAGCAATAGTAGAATTCAAGAGGCAATATGATTTCAACATTATCACCACATCTAACAACGTACAAGTTTCGCACATGAAAGACACAACATCAAAATCTACCCAAAATATTAATGAACTACATACGAAGAGAAAGTGCTACTGTGCAGGATGCTTCCATTAGCAGACGAAGCACATGTCAGCCACCAGATTATCATGATTGGACAACAATGCAGAGGAGAATACCTCTTCCAATTCATCATATACACATGCTCATTTTTTTCTTTTTTTCCTTTTTTTGCTTTTTGGAGGGTGGCATGTTTATCTGAATCTAACAGCATAGCACTGCCTGAAGTGTAGCAGTGCACTACTAGCAAGCCCCATAGCTAACACACATCCCATCAATGCATCAACTAAACAATGGTTTCAGCAAGCATCAATTGAATCCGTTGCAAAATTATGTACGGAAGGCCAAAACTTAACATTAGATGATGAAAAGGAAACACACAACCGAGAACAGAAGTGCAAAACAACAGACAAACCAGTGGAGTCCTGTGCTTGAGAATCACATGAGTCTGAGTACCACTGCTATTGTACACATAGCACGAGCTTTCATCAGGATTAGTCCCCAGCCCATTTATTGTCCCCAGTAGACTCCTAGGAACAGCACCATGCTGTGTGCTCTTCTTAGAGAACCAATGGTTGGCATCCATTGGTTCTTCATTTGAGCTAAGAAAAACATGTATCTGATCTTCAGAATATTCGCAGTCATTCTCAGCAGACGACTCTTTTGGGGGGATTCTAGTCGCCGTAGCAACTAACCTCCCACAAACATGCAACTCCAGGCTCTTATATGCATCTGAAGCATGATATGTGATAAATTCTGCATTCTTTTTCGGCACTTCAGCAAAACCTCTATAGGCAAAATCCTTTTGGTAGCCCAAATTGTTTGAAGGCTGATAGAACTCTGAATCATCATATGCAGAAGTCAGCTTCTTATAAGAGACATCGGACAATTCAGGGACACCATCAGCAATACGGACCGTGCCAAAAAGATCCCGGCCTGAAACCAAGTGCAGCACCTCAGGTGTTTCACACACAGATCTCTCCTCAGCTTCAAAACGATCAGGAAGAAGGTCCAAAGATAGAATTTCGGGGCCAAAATATGCAGAATGTATGGCTGAATAGAATTCTCTCTGAAGCACATCGAAATAGCCCGTGCCACCAGGCAAACTCCTCTCCGACAATATATCTTTCACAGCATATCTATACCACCTCAACCACTCTACAACCTCCATTTGCTTTGTATTGGTCACATAGGTTGCATACACGTGATAACTTGAACCTTGTCTACAATGATTCTCCACCATATGCCTTGTAGCGAGCAGATACTGATCGTAATGGGCTCTCTTCGTTGGGTCTGAAAGAATCTGCAAACAAGATGTATTCACCAGTCACATTGCTTGAGTTTGAACTATACTATATATATTTTTCACCCCTCAAAATTTTAAGACAGTTAGTAACCAACCAACAAACCCAGTTAAAGCCTCTGCCATTTGAAGATATAAGCTACTGAATGCTATTTGGAAAATAGCTCTATGAAGACCTTTTATGAAGAAGATAATGCCAAATATATCAGCAATGACATTTCAGTATAACAAATATGACACAATCACATTTCCCACCCGCCTAGGCAAACATATCAGCAATCACATTTCTAAGAAGTAAGAACCCCGCATGAATCTCATGATCATACCATCAATTGCACACGAAAATAGTTTATGAAATACAAGAATTTCATTTGGCAAGGAGGAGTACCTCATAAGCAGCAAGAATTTCGACGAAACGTTTCGAATCACCAGGATCACTGTCTGACGAGGAAACGAGGTCCGGATGCGTTTCTTTGGCTAATTTCCTAAAAGACGCCTTGATTTCCTCAAACGAGCTGGTCTCCGGCACTCCGAGCACCTCATAAGCGTTCTCGGCGCCGGAGAACTCGGGATGAGTCGACTCGGCGCTGGTGCCGAGCCACCGCCTCCCATAACTCGGGCAAATGAAGAACAACGAACACCTGACTTTGTTGTTAGAGTTTGGTTCCGGCGAAAGAGAGCGAAAATTCCACCGCCAGTGACGAATTCCAGCGCGAGTGGTGTCTCCGATCACTGTGTTCAGCGCCATCGCAGATAACAGTCGGTGTGGGAGTGCGGGGTCACGACGAGTAGGCAACTAATCGGATGGGAAATTACACAGGCGGTAAAATGAGGCGCTTTCTTTTTTAGTCTTGGATCCTCTGTTTCCTGGAGACGAGTTATTGTTAGTTATTATTGATCTAATAAATGATAGAATTTTTCTAGCATAAATTTTTTCTATTCACACAATTTAAATTTGAGACTTTTCTTAAAAAAATAGGTGTAAAATTATTTGAACTAACTAATATTAATAAACACGTAAACTTAATGGAATAAAATAGGGAGTTTAGGACAACTCTTAATTTCACTTTGGCCAACGGCTTTCTAGACTTGCCATTTCATACATCACTAAGTGTTCTAAGTACTGTTGGATTAGCAATTTTTTTTAAAAGTTAAAATTGAAAATTTAGATCTAACACTTCAAAATGAAAGATACTCCAATAATGAACATAAATATATATATATATATATATATATATATATATATATATATACATATATATATATATATATATATGCATATTTGAACCAGAGAACCTTTTTTTTTTTGGGTGTTCAGATTAGTCATGAAGGCAGTACAATATAATGAGGGGAGGGGAATCGAACCTAAAACTTAATGTATTTAGGACCTCAATCTTAACTATTGGGTTAATATCTCATCGATTGAACACGTAAACTTAATAGAATAAAATAGGGGGTTTAGGACAACTCTTGATCTCACCTTGGCTAACGGCTTTCTAGACTTGCCATTTCATACATCACTAAGTGCTCTAAGTACTGTTGGATTAGCAATTTTTTATAAAAGTTAAAATTGAAAATTTAGATCTAACACTTCAAAATGAGAGATACTCCAATAATGAACATAAATATATATATATGCATATTTGAACCAGAGAATCTTTTTTTTTTTTTTTTTTTGTGTTCAGATTAGTCATGAAGGCAGTACAATACAATGAGGGGAGGGGAATCGAACCTAAGACTTAATGTATTTAGGACCTCAATCTTAACTATTGGGTTAATATCTCATCGATTGAAACTGGAGAATCTATTGTAATGATTTTCTTTTTTTCCTCTTTCAATGTTGATGCCATTTTATCTGTGGTTTAGATGAAGTTGTGTCAATATTTACACTGACCTTTTTATTATTTTGTATATATTACCTTATGGTAATAAGTATATTTTAAAATTCAGCGAAAAAAAAGGCTAAGAATAATAGGAGGCAAGTAATATTACTTGATGTAAACGATGTATTTGAAACTCACCTTTCTTGAGTGAAATGTGTATTTGATCTCTAAAACGCTACTTGACACTCATAACATTAAAACGTGTGCATACTTGCTCAATTTGAATGCTAGTGCACCTAACGCTATAAAACACAATACAAAACTTTTATTTAGTATCTTATCTTTTCATTTGAAAGGTGCTCTTACTTTTTAACCCTCAAACCGACAATTATGTACAATATGATTTATAGGAGTGATAAATAAGCCTAGTGCTATTCCCTCGAATAATAGATCTAGATTTTCAGTATGGGGTGAGAGGTGTGTACACACATACATGTATAATGTTGTACTCTCGAATAATTGATCTAGATATTCAGTATAATGACTACGTCACAACAACCATATAATATAACATAATTAATCAAAATCTTGATTCTCATCAACCCCCTCTCCTTCCTCGTTGATCGGTATAGAGATACCTGAACTTGACAATGACTATATATACAACGGACTATGCTTAAAATGTTGGTGACAACGCTTGTCAGTCGAGCTTAATTTAGAGCTGACATGAAAGAGTGTGATGAGCCCTTCTTGTAACTTCCTTCTCATTAAATAGAAAAAAGAAAGAGAAAAGTAGTTTTTAAAAACTATAGAGAGTAATGACTGCAACTAATAATCCATGAGGAAATAAAAACATAATATTTATAATTTTAGATACATGGATCATGCTCTGTACAAACTATCCAAATGCCAATGCGATAAGCATGCCAAATCATTCAAACAAATACGATAATTTTGTATATGCTCCCGAAAGCACATACACTACTAAAAATTCGACTTATTCCAACAGAATATAGGTCCGTCGGAATCTCCGATGGAAATTCGACTGATTCAGAAAAATTCGCTGGAATTCCAATGGTTTTTCTGACGGACCTATTTTCGACGGAATTTTCGTCGAAAAATTAAAAAAAAATTCGAACAAATTTTTTTACCCCGAGTTGAATGGAGAGAATATTTTTTTTTCTGTCGGAATTCCAACATAATTCGAGTTCCAATGGAATTCTGACGGAATTCCAACGTCATATTCCGTCGGAGTTCTGACGGAATTCCAACGTTATATTCCGTCGGAAATTTTCTTATAAAACTCGCCCCACGCTTTTCGTTGCTCATTTCGTAAAATAGAGAGAGATAGAGAGAGAGGGAGCATTGCCACTTGCCGCTATCACCTCCTCTCGCCGTTATTCCTCGTCAACTTTCTGAGAAAGTTTTCTCTTATGTAATTTGTAAAAATTTGTAATTAATTAAGTATATATGTTGAATTTAATAATTTGTATAATTAGTTTGCATGTAATTATGTAAATTTAATAGTTTATATAGTTAGTTTATTACGTTGATGTTAGTTTGTTAGGATGATAATTTGTTCTCGATTTTGTACTTTGTTATTAAAGAATATAATTTTTTATTAATGAAGCATAATCTAATGCTAATATCAATTTAACGTCAATGATGAGAATTTATTGTGTATTAGATACATTGAAAAATGTTTTTATAGTTTGGTACCATATTTTTTATTTTTTAAATAAATTGAAAAAATTCCGACGGAATTACCGACGGACTCCGATGAAATTTCAATGGTTTTTAAAAATTTTTCCTCCGAAAAATTTTTTTTCAAAGAAAAACCCAAAGCATCTGATGGAATAGTTCCGTCGGACACATGAATTTCCGTCTGCGGTCCGTCGGAAGAGGCCTCCGATGGTCACCTTGTCCCGTCGGATTTGTTCTGATAGAATGCAAGTTTATGTCGTAGCCCCCTTCCCGACCCTGGTTATTCCAACGGACTTCTTTAGTCAGAATATCCGCCGAAAAATGAATTTTCCGATCAAAAAACTTACGTTTTCGGTCGGAAAATCCTTCGAAATATTGAGAATTTTTAGTAGTTATACTCTCATTGTCCATGTGTATGTAGCTTTCATGCATATATTTGTCATATATTAATTTTTAATATATATTTATTGATGTGACTCTTGAAAGTAGGTACTCGCAGAAATATAATATACATATTGAACAAACATAAGATAATTAAGTCCCAAGCCACCCCTTAGCAAGCGCCACATGGCACTATTAAAAAACTGACACGCAAAGCCACACTTGGCAGCTGTACAAAGTCGGAGAAGCATATGAATGCCCTTTGTATAATTTCACCTGCTTGGCTTCCCCTCAGAAACCAGCAAAAACACGGAGTTTAAAGGCAGAAATAGGAGAGAGGGGGGGGCTCGTAGAGAGATGGAAAAGAGCAACGACTAGCAGATCAAGCAGGAGGAATTAACGGAAAACAAGTTAAAAGAGCTACCAGTAGAGATGAGCCCCTACGTTCAGTACAAAGACTTGGAAGATTATAAGCGCCAAGGCTACGGAAACCAGGGTCACTTGGACCCCAAGCCTGGCCGTGGCCTTGGAGCCACCGATGCACCCAGTCCCTCTGGTGCCTCTGAGGTGGCGGCTACTGACATCATCAACCGCTAAGGCGTTCCTTAGTTTATATAATTATCCTTTTCTCTTTGCTCTTTGTTCTTTCTTTTTTTGTTTGACTTTGTGCCATTGGCCGTGAATGGTCGGTGTTCTTAAATGATAATGCCTTGTTTGGCTTTCTTTTAATTATCAATTTCCAATGGTAATATAAATTTTGTCAAATTATGGATAATGAATGATCAATGATAATAATGCCATCTTTGTGAATTTGAATCCCCCCGCCAAAAAAATAGTCAGTTAAATGGGCATTAATTGTGGACATTAGAACCGCGAATAGAAGGTAGACCCAATAGCCTAAATCAATAAAGCCCCATTGTCAGTTAGGCCCACTTTCTTTATCGTTCCTTCTCGTTTATCGCCTTTTTTTTCACCTGAGGCAGCGGACAAATTATTACATATATCCGGCAGTATGTACTCCCACTACTATACATATATATACACACACACACACACATACATATACGTGTGTGTGTGTGTGTGTGTGTGTGTGTGTGTGTGCACGTATATATATATATACACACACATGTATATATATACACACATACACTAATGTGTATTTGCTATATGAGCGGTTATTAATACATATTTCGCTGATGTGGCTTACGGGAGTACATACTCCTATATTATATAAACTTTGAAGGCAGTGTTATAGTTTGTTTGAATTGAGAGGAGAGAAGGGGAGGGAAATGAAGGTTAATAAACACTTATTCTCCTTGTTTGGAAAGATTAAATGAGAGGGAAGAGGAACCGAGGAGAACATTGCACCCTCATTTTCCCCCATTCCCCTCATTTTGGTTCACCCCAAAATAAGAGGGATAGGAGGGGAAAGAAAGATTTTTAATAATTCTCCTCCCTTCCCAGCCATCGCCTCTTACAACATATCCAAACAAGGTAAGTACAAATCACCTTCCTTTCCTTCTCTTCCTCTCCATTATTTTTCCCTCTTTATCTCAATCCAAACAATGTGTTAGTCTTGGAAAAACAGCATTGTCTTTCTCTCTCTTCCCCTCGCTCTCGAGTATTCATCTCAGACTCGGTCAACTTCAAGTGAACGCCTTCTCTCTCACAAATTCATTCATTTCGTGCTTATGGGTTTCGGGTACGCTTGAGCTATACTGTGGGGTTTCTTTGAAATGGCAATCTCATAATTTTGATTTTCGATCCCAATTGAAATGTATCGATACTCATTGTTTCCATTGTTTGTTGATTTGACTTTGTTAATTTCCCAATTTTGCTTCATTTTTTATTTTCATTACTTTCTTGTGCATAGATTACCCTCTGTCTAGTTTGTTCTTCATCTTCTGATGATGAGTAGGAAGTAGGGAATAGATGTTGGAGTAATGGCACCCCAAAAGGGTGTTCACTCACTCTCTCTACCTTTTCCTTTTGTTGTCCCACATGAAATTTTTGGGGGTGTTTTGAAGGGTTTATATATCCCATTCTCCTTGTCCTTGTTGAATAACTTGAAACTATGTTTTAAGGGGTTCAGGGTGTCTTAGGCTACTACACGTGCGCGTACCGTCGCTGGGCACGGCGCGGGCCGCGGGCTATGGGCTATGGAGCTCATTGCTTATATTTTTCTTTGGGCTGTTTGCGTATAAGCTGTCGTAAGCCTAACGGTTTATTTTCCGAGCTTGACTAAGTCTTCCTCCATTAACGCTTCAGTTACCTTAATCCTCTCCCATTCCCAAATTTTCTGCCGTCATTGTGCTCCCCTCTTTATTGCTGTTTAACAACTCTTTTTTTCCCCCTGACTATTATAAAAGGAGCCTCTCTGCAGCTTTGGAATATACACAAAAAAATGCAAGCCTTCTCTCTTATTTTATTCCTTTTTTTTTTCCCTAGGCAAAAGATAGTTATACTCCATAGTCTCTCCCTCGAGTGCACAAGTGAGAGGCTCACTGTGTTAAATCTTGGCGAACTTCTTTGCCTTTACGATTTGCACCAAAGTTGAGCAAATTTAGCTTTCAGATTGTTGGAATGAAGAATGTAGTGGCTGCTGAGAAGACAGAGAGATGAACTAGTGTTTTCATCCACGACACAGTTCATCTCTCTGTCTACTCAACAGCCATTACATTCTTCATTCCAACAATTGATGGGGATGTGGGTAGGTGTACATTGCCACCCAATTGTGAATGATCTAATAAAGGGTTTGTGATTTGAGTTAGTGGTAGCATTTCATCCTCATTTCTCATTGTGAGTATTTGATTCCTTCCATTAAGTTCTTCCTCGAGCTCAAATGAACTCAATTTTTGTGCGTGTCCTATGGATTTCAGTCGATTGCTCTAATATTGGTCATGTTTTTACTTCTGGGGGAAGGGTATCTATAACATGTCCCATGGACTTGGAAAGGAAGAATGAGAGGCAAGATGTAAACACCACAGCCAGGATGATTAGTCCTCACTTACAAAGAGGATGCCCTGCAAATGTTCTTTTTGTTATTTGATTCCAACATTTTTGTGATTGTCTTTTGATCTGACATGCAATTATTTATTTTTACTAGTGGAAGTCGGGTCTTCCTTATTAATACTCACTTGGCCTTACTCTTTGGCTCATCCAAGTTGAAATGTCTACTTTTTATCTAATAAAATAAGTTAATTTATGCGACTTTAACTTTGGTTGTTATAGAATGAATATTTTTTTATTGCCTTCTATGAAGCTGTATAGTTGAAGTGAGGAGTAAGAGTGATCGGATTATGGCCATTAAAGTTCTGGTGGGTTCAGAAATCATAAATGTGGCTAGTATTTATACTCCTCAAATAGGTCTGCCGGACGATATTAAGAAGCTATTTTTGGAGGATTTGGATATGGTAATCCAGGATGTACCTTGAAGCGAGAAACTTTTCATAGGAGGAGACTTTAATGGCCATATTGGATTTGGCTCAGACGGGTATGATACGGTCCACGGGGGTTTCGGTTTTAGGGAGAGAAACAACGGAGGTATTTTTGTACTGGACTTTGCGGTGGCCTATGAATTGTTGGTGGTCAACTCCTATTTCAAGAAGAAGGAGGATCACCTGATGACCTTTAAGAGTGGCTCCTTAAAGACCTAAATTGATTACTTTCTGATGAGGGCGGATAGTCGGAGGTCTTGTAAGGATTGTAAGGTGATTCCTAGTGAGTATATAGGGACTCAGCATAGGTTGCTAGAGTTGGATGTGGAGTTTAAATGTTCAAAGTGGAAAAAGAGGAGAGCCAGGGACCCTAAAGTTAAGTGGTGGATCCTCACGAAGGAGAACGCTGTATTATTTTCAGAGAGGATTACCGAAGAAGGAGCTTGAAGGCGGGTAGAAGATGCAGATACAATGTGAGAGGCAATGACGGATTGTATTCGAAGGTCGGCTAAAGTAATCCTAGGTATTGCTAGAAGAGGTGGTAACAAAATGAAGGGTGCTTGGTGGTGGAACAAGGAGGTTAAGGAGAAAGTCAATGAGAAAAAAGAGGCTTAAGCTGATTTCATGAACAGTGGAGCGGATGAGGAGAGAGATATTATGAGAGTTAGATATAAGGCAGCTAAGAAGGTAGCCAAGGAAGCTGTGGCAGTAGCTAAGAGCATGACTTTTGATAGGTTATATCATAGACTAGAGATCAAGGAAGGGGAGAAGGAAGTCTTTAAACTGGCGATGGTTAGGGAAAGAAAAACAAGGGATTTAGTGTTGTGAGGTGCATCAAGGATGAAAATGGTAAGGTGTTGTCTGAGGATGCAGAAATCAATGAGAGATGGCAAATGGACTTTTCCAAACTCTTCAATGGTGAAGTGATGGAAGATTTCCGAAGTAGGGACAGAGAGTGTAGTGAGCGGCGACTTGACCCGGGAGTGTATGGTCCTATCACCAAGGACAAGATTAAAGAGGCCCTAAAGAAGATGACCAATTGGAAGGTAGAGGGTCCATATCAGAGACCGATGGAAGCGTGAAAGTGTCTAGGTGAAGGAGGATTAGAGTGGCTAACGGAACTTTTCAATGTTATTTTTAGAACCGTTAAGATGTCCAAAGAATGGAGGTTTAGTACAGTCATCCCTCTGTACAAGAACAAATGTGATATTCAAGATTGTAATAATTTTAGGGATATAAAATTACTTAACCACACTATGAAATTATGGGAGGGGGTGATTGAGAGAAGGTTGTGGAACGATGTTTCGATTTCAAAGAATCAATTTGGTTTATGCCAGACAGGTCGACCGTAGAGGCGATTTATTTCCTTAGAAGGCTCATGAGTTTGTACAGAGATAGAAAGGTGGATCTTTATATGGTGTTCATTAACCTAGAAAAAGCATATGATAAAGTTACGCGGCAAGTGTTATGGAGATGCTTGGAAAAGAAAGGAGTGTCACCCTTGTATATTTGAGTTATGAAAGATGTGTATGAGGGAGGTAGGACGAGTGTTAGGACGCCAGGAGGGGGAGGGGGCTACCAATGACTTCTTAGTTGGTATGGGCCTGCATCAGGGTTCCGCCTTAAACCCTTTTCTTTTCTCTCTAGTTATGGATGAACTTACAAGAAGAATTCAAGATGAGTTATCATGGTGTATGCTATTTGCAGATGACATTGTTCTTATTGTTGAGACCAGACAGGGAGTTAATGACAGGTTGGAGCGATGGAGGCATACGCTGAAAGTTAGTGGTTTTAGAGTAAGTAGATCGAAAACGGAATACCTTCATTGCTGTTTTAGTAGAAGGGTAGATGCAGGAGGAGAAGTCACCCTGAATGGGAGGTCGATACCTAAGGTCGATAAGTTTAAGTATCTAGGGTCGATCATTCAGTATAATGAGGATATTGACGAAGATATTAACCAACGAATAAAAGTGGGCTGGTAAAAATGGAAGTACACCTCAGGTGTGCTGTATGATAAGAGGGTGCCCCTAGGATTGAAAGACAAAGTCTATCGTATGGTAGCTAAACCGGCTGTTCTCTATGGATCGGAATGTTGGTCTCTAAAAAAGACACAGGTTCAAAGGTTGATGGTAGTAGAGATGAGGATGATTAGGTGGTTGTGTAGTTATACGAGAATGGACATAATTAGGGATGGAGTAATCAGGGACTCAGCTAAAGTAACTTCCATTGAAGATAAGATGAGAGAAACAAGATTCTGATGGTTTGGCCATGTGAAAAGAAGGAGTGTGGACGCTCCAGTGAGGAGGTGTGAGATAATCAACATCCCTGGAGGCAAAAAAAGAAGGGATCGACTAAAAAAGAGTTTGGATGAAGTGATTAGAGGGGACTTGAAAGTTGTAGGTTTGACAAAGGACCTGACTCATGATAGGAGGCTGTGGCGGGAGAGAATTAAGATTTTAGATGCAGAGAGTCGAACCTGTAGTTGTCTTTTGATTGCAGTGGCTTAGTGCTAGTATTGGTTTCTTCGTATATCGTGCTTGTATGCAGGTAGTACGTTCTTATGAGAAGAGACAGCGTTTGCTTCCCTCTGATTGTTAAGGTGTATTACCTTCCTCTGTTATATTGTTCTTACGTTTCATAGCTTCATCAACGTGTCTTTGTAATTTATCGTAGTCATTCCTTGCGATGTGTCCTTAATTTTCCCATTTAACGTTTTCATAAAAGCTTTCTTCTATAAAATATTTTCACAAAATCTTTTTTTTGTGGGTATCTTAGAATCAGCCTCTCTACGGATAGGAATACCAGTAGAGGTAAGGTTACCTACAGGTGGATCTCCCCAGACCTCGCGAAAGCAGGATCCATACTGAAATGAGGTGTTGTTGTTGTTGTTGTTGTTCTATGAAGCTGTGAATAGTTGACATTTTCTAAATCTATAATCCAACAGAATCAATACATTTTTAATTTTACAATTTAAGGGGAAAATTTCTCCGTTAGATCATTTACATCCTATTTGAGTGGGACTCTTAAATTTATGTTTGAACCTAGCTTCATAATTTAAGACGTGTTTAATTGGATTTAACTTTCATTTACCTTCTTCCATAGTAATAGATCAAAGTTTATATCACACTTGTAGGAGTATATACTCTCACAAGTCATGTCAGCGCCACATATTGAAATTGGCTACATAATAAATACACACTTGGAAAATATATATACATAGCAAGTGAGAGTACACACCCTTAAGTGTACGATATATATTACCAGTAATGGATGATGATACTTATATTTGAAATAAAGGCTTAAGGTGAACATTTGTCTTACATTTAGTTGTAGTGGAGTTGTTCGACACATCAAGGTAACTTATTCTTTATAAAGTTTAAATTTTAATGTTGCATTCTGTTGCATTAAATTATTGACCAAATGTGACAAATGTAACTATATAGTTTTGTCGATATTTTGTATCAATCGAAATGTACGGATAATATATGATAAAAATATAAAATTTGTTGTGAAACATAAATAGAAGTCTTAAACCAGGTATTTCTTCTTTTGACATTAATAATTCATAAGATTTATGTCTTCCTCTTTCATCTGAATTTTCGATTATTAGAGTTAAACTCCACACATGTAAATTACATTTCAAACCAGAATTTACAATGAATAGAATAGAAAGTTATGCATATGATGCCAAAGCTGGATGTATTTAATGACCATGGATGTCCTATTCACTTGGTAGTCACAGAAAATACTTAATTTTTCATACAAAAGTCCATAAATTTCTTAAGGGGACACCAATAAACACTAATTAATATGTATAAGAATATGGTGATTTTAAAGGATACATGCCGTTATAACGACTATCTAACATATTACAAGATCGTCGAAGAATAATAAATGGAGGTTGGAATATACGACTTATATAAGACGAATGAAATGGAAGGAGTTGGATTTATATCAATGGGTATACCTTGCAAAAATTAACGAAAAATGTTTTTATTTTTCAAATTTAAGGTTTCATTTTTATTCATTTATACCATTTTGGTGGTGAATAGAAGGATATGAGTGTATGAATTGAATCTGAAAGATTCCATGACAAATTCAACTTCAACGTACTGGTGATATTTTATGAGATTACGAGTTCATTGGAGGGGATTTATAGTTTCATATACTCCCTGTCCCTGAGGATAATGCTAGCTCGCACCTTGCTTTAATCACAGCCGTCCATCTCATAGGGCCCACTAACACCGTGTCACTAGCGCTGACATGGTCGGCTGAGATTTGGCTTCTTCACCCCTTTTCAAAGCCTATATTATAAATCCGAGGTATATACTCACAGAAGCTAAATAAGCGAAATATATCTCAATAACCCTAATATGATAAATACATTTTATGAAAAATATATATATGTGTGGTAATAGAAATATATACTCCCGAATATATGTAATAATTTGCCCCTTTTTTAATCTTTGAGACTCAAAAGACAAACCCAAAAAAAGAAGAAGAAAAAAAAAAACCTAAAAATTTGGTAAATTAAATCCGAAGTCGCACTATCCTCCTAAAACGTCTCAAACAGCCTTCATCGAATTGATACCTTGCTCCATTTCAATTTCAACCCACTTTCTCTCATTTTTAATTTTTTCTTTATGTATATGTATATTCTCTTCCTCCCATTTTCTCTCTCGTCTTTTCTTTTTCTCTCTACATCTTGCTTCCAGATTTTCTCTCCGTCACTATGTGCCTTCGGAAGTGAGAGAAAGCTTCGGTTTCTCTCTCATCAAGAAATCCATCAATGGCGTCGAGTAACTCCGAGAGAGTGGAGCTAGCGAAGCTGTGCAGCTCGAAGAACTGGTCCAAGGCCATTCGCATTCTCGATTCTCTCCTTGCTCGTTCTCCCTCTGTTCAAGACCTCTGGTTCATCTTCTCTCCATTTGACGATTTATTTTTACGATTTCATGTCTCGATTGATTTCGATTGGTTCTGATGAGTTTGTGTTTTTCTCTGATTTTTTGGAAAATCAGCAATCGAGCGTTTTGTTACAGTCAATTGGAACTCCATAAGCATGTGATCAAGGATTGTGATCGGGCGTTAGAGCTTGATCCTGGCGTCCTTCAAGCTTACATTCTCAAAGGTGCGTTTTTTGTGTTTGTCAATTTTGTGTTGAATTGTCTCAATTAGAAGCATTCGAAGTTGTTAATTCTTAGTGAAAATGCGTGAATAAATCGTAATTGGACCCTTTTGTGTGATTTCTGCGGCGTTTGTATTAATCTCTATGGCTATTTTGCTGTGAGATACTGAGATTATTGTAGTGCATTGTTTGCAAGAGACTTGGGCTTAGGGACTTAATCGTCTGTCATATGTTTTGAGGCAAAACTTATTCTAATTAGCTTCCTTGATTGATTTATTTTTTTGTTTATTTATTTTTCCGGAGATCGGCGGGGGTGCGGATAGGGTATGAGAAGTTCCTGAGTAATGGGACGTAGAGAAATACATTCTCGAGGAAGTAGGTTAGTGACTGGAGATTTTAGCTATATCTGCTTTCGTGGATGGCGAGTTAGCAGTCTTCTGTATAATTTGAGATATGTCTTCTCTTAAGTCGGAGAATTTAGTGTTGGTTATGAGCGTATGAGTCATGACAGAGGTCAGTGAGCAATCATGGAATTATTCTACTTGTTTTGATGCTTTCTGCAACATCATTAAGAACAAGAACACTTCGAAGAGGGGGGAATATTGTGGTAATTCTATGCAAATTGCAATGATAATAATACTGATGACCACAACAATGACGATAATAACAACAATGATAACAGTAAGTGGTATGCATTTAGAAAACCCTTCTGCACTGATCATTGCAGTTGATGTGCAAATCACATGTATACGTATATATATCAAACAGTGGTTTGGGCAATTGTATGTGTGAATAAGTGGGTATAAAGTGATATTTATAATTATGAGTTTAAGAATTATATAGATATACAGAAAATAGAGGTGAAGGAGGCAGAAAGCTTCTTCTGATTATGTATATGTTCATCTGCCTGGATTTTTCAGCGTCAAACCAGTTGTCAATGAACATGTCCTCCATAGATTCCTGTGAGCAAGGTCATGTCTGATTTTTTCTTTCTAACCTTCCGCCCCCTTCTTGTGACTGGCCTTTATCTCCCCTTTGGCACTGTTTTTATCTGTAGGCCATCCTTGTATTTGGGATCTCTTAGGGTTTAAACAACGGATGTAACATCATGACAGGAAGGTACCAAATTTCGATTGTGCTTTTGGGCTTAAAATGCAGGTCATGCCTATTCTGCACTGGGGCGGAAGGATGATTCTGTTGTGGTCTGGAAGCAAGGTCATGATCATGCTCTCAATCGGTCTTCGGATTTGAAGCAATTGTTAGAACTGGAAGAGCTTCTGACAAAGGAGAACATGAATGGAAATATCATACAAGAAGAAAGTTCCATGGAGTTGAATGGATCATCTGCACCATCAACAGTATCAGAAGGCCACAGTGGTAGTGAAACAGAAACATCCAAGGAGCATAATAAGTCCAGGGATTACTCTGAAACCAGCAGTGAATCTGACCACACATCCGAGGTGCAGAGCAAATTGGTTGATGGATCTCTTGTGAATAATGGATCACTGCAAAAATTGAAGGAAACTAAGAACTTCGAAAGCAAAGCAAATGGCACTTACAAAAAATTGAGCAGTGAGTTGGAGTCACATACCAAACCAAGTGATGAACCACACAATAAAATTAGTACATCTAAGGTTCCCAGCAAGTCAAAGAATAAATCTTCTGAAGACTTTGAGTGGGGTGATGCCATCAAGAAGAATCAGAAAGTTTGTGTAGCTCGGATTTCGAAAACAAAATCAATAAGCTTAGATTTTCGGTTATCAAGGGGGATAGCAGAGGTATGTTCCATTTTTTAGATTTCTGCGTAATTATCTTTTGGTTTATGCCACTTATGATGCCTGTTGTGGATTTCCTACTTATTAGATATTAGATTCCCAGCTTTTCTTTTTCTTTTTTATTTTCTTTATTTTTTAAAGATTGAGGAGAATTCATGACCGCAAATTGATGGAGACATACTTTCTTTTTGAGTTGTTCTTTTCTTTTTTACATGGTGTTGTTACAATGTTGGGCCATCATTGCATTGTTTTCTTCGGAATCAGAATTCACCAACATATGGCTGATATCTTTGTTCAAATATCTGGGGTCTATGATAATAACAATGTCGGTGGAGGTAGATTGAATCACTGTAGTCATGTGTTTAGCGGCACTGTTTCTAATGTGCATGGTTACTGGATATGTCAAAATCATGGAGAGAATGGGAAAAGAAGACTGGAAATTGCGGTTTGAAGTTGTCCAAATTCCTAGTCTGGCAGCTCAAAAAGCCTCAGTATAGCCATCTTAGGTGCAAGGAGACAAATAAGGATCTTATAACTTCTTTTGAATCTAGATCAAGCTCTTAACAAATGGAAAGTATCCTGGTAAAAGAAATGAAGAATTACACGAACTGTATTTATGTGAAATTTTTCATTGTAGAAATGAAAGTGAAACTATGTTGCATTTCTCCCATGGTCACCCAAGAACACTGGGTTCCTGTTTTTTATTTATTTGTCAGATTTTCTTGCCTGCGGATATGAAAGTGATGTATGTCAGTTTGGGTGGGTCGGCCTGCCGATAAAGATGGGCTAATTTACAGCCTTAGCCGAAATGGCTCACAACACTGCCTTTCTATTATTACTTGAGAAGGCCCAACTTCGTAGGCGCTTTGATGAATGAGACACTGACCATGTTCTATAAAGTTCATTCTTATCGATTCCATTAGTCTGTCGTCCTCCGTCTAAGACTAAAGCCTTAAACTATTCAGACCAGATTTTTGGGGTTGTGTGTGTGTGTGTGTGTGTGTGTGTGTGTGTGTGTGTGTTAGTAGCCGGGCAAAAAATGATATAGTCAGAGTATTCATGCTGTTTTTTTCTGAATGGACTCATTAGCATTACATTTGCTTTTTCTGGCAGGTGAACGAGGGAAGATACACACATGCAATTTCTATTTTTGACCAGGTTATAGCTAATTGGCTTTCCTCTGTGGTGTCTATTGCTTACAAAGCAGGATTTCTGATGTTATCCAAAATGTTACTACTGTGCTGTACTTCAGATACTGAAAGAGGATCCAGATTACCCAGAGGCACTGATTGGAAGAGGGACAGCATATGCCTTTCAACGTGAACTTGATGCTGCGATTGCTGATTTTACGAAGGTATTAGCTGGATTAAACTGCTTTCTCAAAATCTTGGGGCTTTTGCCTGACATGAGCTCTTATGAATGTGCAAAAGGCTATAGAGGCAAACCCATTAGCCGGAGAGGCATGGAAACGGAGAGGGCAAGCACGAGCTGCTTTGGGAGACTCTGATGGGGTAAGACATAATACCCTCGTTTGGTGGTTTCTGTATTGTCCTCTAAGATTGTACTGTCTCCTGAGCATTTATGCAACATCAATTTCTTAAGCTACGAGTTCAATGTACCTTTAGTTTATTGAATCTATGAGCCATAAACATTCACAGCTATGCTCCTATTGTGATGCTGAATTTGTGTAAGCAATGTCTACAAATAAGGATTTTCCCATGAGCGAGGGCTATACAAGCTTCAAGCTGCATTAATATATTATTAAAGTTTGGGAAAGCATGGTTGACAGAAGCATGAGGAGACTCGGGGAACAGCAAGGAAGGTCTATTATTCTTCGGAGAGAGAAATTATATGGATTTGTATGTGGGTTTATTGACCTAGAGATAGCATATGACATTGTATTGGGAAGTTCCATGTAAAGATTTGGTGATGCAAAAAGTCACCGTTGCTTACACTAGAGTTGTTAGAGAAATGTATAAAAAGCTTAGATCAGCATCATGAAGCAGACGGCAGACTGGGTACACAAAGCAGATTATGATGATTGATGTGCGATGGATCATCCTTTGCTTTTAACTCTCTACCTTTCTGCTGTTGTTACGAATGAGCTCGCAAGAATGATTCAGGTGATGTGCCATGTTGTATATGTTCTACAAATGATATAGTCTTGTTGGATGAAACTATAGTTGGGAACTTGGGCTCAGTATTTATTTGCAGTTATGGACGGATACCTTCCAGAGTCTTAAGCTTTTAAACTAAGCAGGTCAAAACAGAGTGTTTGGTGTGCAGCTTAGTAATATTCTGGTACAATGAATTTGGATCTCAAACTTGAGGTACAAGTGTACAACCGCCTACAATGGACAACTCTCATATAGGATGGGTCAATCATTCATGGCAAGTGGCAACTGTAAAAGAATGATGACACCACATGTGCACAGTAAATGTGCTGCCAGCTGCAAGGAATGGGAAATAGGTCATCATTTTGTTACTAGGTTTTCCTAGTTTCTCTCCCTATTCTGTGCTAATTATACTTGTCTCTGCCTTTAGGGGCACTTACTCCAGATTTTTGTGCCATATCTTGTTCGAGCCATACTCTGTTTATCTTGGATGTTTCTTTAACACTTTTGCTTTATAGTTTTGGTGTTATATCTTATTCCATGGATTCTCCATTTATTTATTTTTTATCTTAGCCAAACCAAACGGGAGCCAATCAGTTCGCAACATTAATACTTTTGTTTCTCCATGTGGGTTACAATTTGCTCTCTTTTTCTTCCTTTCCCATCTCCACCTTTCAGTTTTCTATAAGGTCACTAAATACTCTCAGCTTCCTGTCAAAATGTTTTTGGGGTCTTTTGGTAATAGCATTTCTACTTCTGAGGGGTAAGTTTGCGTACTTCTCGATCTCCCTAGATTCTGCTTTGATAGGATGCATATTAAGGTTATTTAAACTGCTAATCAAGTGAGTGGTTCTCTGGTGAACCCACCCCCAAAGGGGGTAAGAAACAGTTTAAAAGACTCCGTCAATCATTTCAGCAAAATGCAGCCCTCCCTGTCTTGCCCAACCTCCCCAAACCGCCCCCCCCCCAAAAAATGTAGGGCACAGCACTGGATTCCTGCCCACTCTCCACTCGCCTAGCGCCCCCCTGATCAAACCATTCTGATTTGCAAACTATTAGAAGGAAGTGTCTTTTAAAAAGTACTCAGATCAAGCACGTGCATTTTTTGGCTACTTGAGGTCAAAGGGAGTTGGACTAAGATATTAAGGGAGTTGGGAGATGAAGTTGGAGAGTGTTGGTTATTAGCTAGGAATTTGACCTGTAAGTGATTCTATTTGGGAAGCAGGGAGATAAAAATGGGATGGAGGAGGAAGAAGAAATGACGATGAGAGGAAGTGGAGGTATCCCTACTGTTTACCTACCCTGCCTTCCCAAAGCATCTTGTTTGAACGAGGATCTCCTTCTGCGCCAACCCAGTGAGATCTGTCAAGCTCATGAGTTAGGGAACATATAGAAGACATCTCTTAGAGACCAACTTTTTTTTTTTTTTTTTGGCTCTTTATATTTTATAATTGAAAAAAATGTTTATCGCAATACTATTTCATAGAATTCAAAAAATACAAGTGTAGGTACGGTTCTTTTATAAATGAAAGATAAACATTGGCAGATACCATACATTATATATGACATACTGGATCATCTTTGTAATTTCTGTCCTGGTTTGGAAGTTTAACCGTGCTCATAATTATTTTTACATTTTATAATCACAACTGAGAATGAGAAAGATGTAAGTGGAAAACTAAAAGTTAATGGGCAATTTTTTTCTCTGTCTATTCATTCGAAAGGGTCACTCTGCTTAAGGAATGCAGTTCCCCCCCCCCCCCAAAAAAACCAAAAAAAGAAGGAACAATAAAGGAAAAAGGAAGTGGACCCCTCGCAGTCCATGTAACTCCCTGTGTGTATATGATCTGAGAAATATTTATGCAAGGATTTTAACAGGGAGTCTCTAAACATGTAAGCTGTTATTAAGGGAAATCACTGCATTACCAGAGTTTGTTTGTGTGACCGCTATTTTGTTTGCATTCTTCCTGAATCCCTGCAATTAAGGATGCTTGGGCTATAGTAACCCTTGATTTGGTAGTCATCTGGGAAGTACCCATATTGCTGTCATTCCTTCAGCAACTTTCTCTGTAACAAGAAATTATTTTTCTTTTTTTTTTGGGATGGGGGTTGGGGGAATTGTCTTGGACTTGTTTTCAACTTTATAGGTGCAGGATTTGTTTGGAGGTAGTTGTAATGGAGGTTATGAACTCTAGAACCTTTTAATCCATTTTACGCTTGGGGCAGATAAAAATGCATGCAATGGAGGCTGTTAGGACTGTTTTCTTTATTTGGTATAAATGTGGTTTACCACTCCATGCTTGTGCTTGTGACCCGATCTTTCTAATTTCAGCAACTCCTTGAACTTGTAGAGGGCAGGGGGCTGATAATTGGTTTGCCTCATTGTTCTACCGTGCACTGCATTTATTTTCTGGTCTAACGAAGATATCTTTTGATGTTTGATTGCCAGAAATGCTTTTGTCTTTGCTTCTTTTTTGATAATCATCTTTCTCCTGATGTTCTGTATATGGTTAAAATCCAGGCCATTGATGACTTGTCCAAGGCATTGGAGTTGGAGCCTAATTCAGCTGATATACTACATGAGAGGGGTAAGAGTGTCGAGTTTATATTTACTGGACTCGTATTCCTTTTGTTATTCCCGGTTCCTATTGACAGTAATAAGAGTTGCCATATGGCAGTTGGGAGGAGAGAAGAGAACCTTTTCTTATATTATTTTGGCATGCCCTTCCTTTTCTCCGTTCCACTGAAGAATGACTCTTCCCATCATTTTCATTATTATGGTGTATGCATCGTCTACAAGCTATAGAATTACAATGATACTATGGCGATTTAATTCACCTCTGCATTAGGGGCTTCTTGGCTGTGTCTGATGTGAACAAGAAAGAACAACAACAACAACTCCCAGTGTGGGTCCCGCTTTCGCGGGGTCTGGGGAGATCCAGCTGTAGCCAACCTTAACCCTACCGGTATTCCTACCCATATGAACAAGAAAGAACATGGACACAAAATGCGTGCCCAAGTCTCAGCTTTGCTGTCGGATAAGGCTAACCGTTCACTTACACAATGGGTAATAGTACATTGTTCAGGGGAAAAAAGGGAGGATTTTGTTAAATGCTAGATTTAAAAGAGATGCCTAAAATTGGCAAATATGTGATGAAAACATTTTGGACCATAGTGCACTGTACTTTGGGGGTATTGGATAATAATATTCTCAATTTTGAACTTGGACGTCCGTGCACCTTACTATTGGCCTATTTACTGTTTATATGCCAAGACCCGGTTTGCAGGTGTTTTTACTCAACATAATGCAGCAATTTCACATGATATACAAATCCATATGTTTAAAGTGTAGGACTTTCGAAGTATATACAATTGTATTTGTTTAATATGCACTTGGATCGCCGAGTTAAAATTCCTTCAAAATTGATCCTGGTGTATATATATATATATATATATATATATATATATATATATATATATATATATATATATAGTAAATAGGTCGATAGTACAGTACAAGGATGTCCAAGTTTAAAGTTGAGAGTATTATATTCCAATACACCTAAAGTGCAGTATACTACCGTCCAAAGATCCTTTAATTTAAGGCCCTACAAAAGTATATTGGATGTAGCGACATATTAATTTCTTAAATGATGTTTGTATTCATGTATGTTGTGTGTGCTGCTGTGTCTGCTGTTCTGCATCTGAAGTTTGGAAAGAGTCCCAGAGTCTAAAATCCTTAAATTAAGAATAAAGATATCTGGACTGATACCCATGCACCCAATACTCAAACCTGAGTGGCATAGAAAGGTAATGTGATTACAAGACTTGAAATAAGTTCTTTGTTGCTTACTTTTTGAGGGGTTAGGTTGCAGTTCTTGTGGACAAGAAAAGAAAAGGAATTTTCCCTTTTATAAGTTGTTACCTATTATTTGTTGTTGTCATGCAATGATAATTTCAAGATAACCTCCCTGTGGGGTACTTCATGACCCCCTACTGTTTGTTGGATTTTCGCATATATGGTTCACGATATTTCTTATGATGTAGGCGGCTTGTCCGTGATTTAAAATCTTGTACAAATGCTAGGGTTTAATTTCAAGAAACCTTTCAAGTATGTATTGAATGAAGACATTGTCCTTCCCCCCCCCCCCCCCCAAAAAAAACCCAAAAAAAGAGACAAATTTTGTTGAATCCATCTAGCAGCAGCAGGCCATGGTTTAGTCGGTGTTGTGGAAATCAATTTCATTATAGCACCGATTTGGAAGTTTTTACCCCAAAAGCCTTTTCTTGCAAAGCTCCTCGGTTAATGGGTTTGGTATTCCAGAACTACAGTCGATTGTCACAATGTGAGGCAAACACAATTGTTATTAATCTACTTTTATGGGTAAGTTATATCATTGTATCTGAATATGATATCATGTTGTGGGCTTGAGATGACGGTTATGTTAAAGAGCCTCGTCTGTTTTTTATTTTTGCCCAGATATTAGTGTTGACTTCCATGTTGTTGACTCAGAGTGGAGTGACGTCTTCTTTTCTGGGCAGTGGCTAATCTCTTTTGGTTTGTTTTTCAGGTATTGTTAATTTCAAGTTCAAGGATTTTGAGGCAGCTGTTAAAGACCTTTCTGCCTGTGTCAAGCTGGACACAAGCAATAAGTCTGCCTACACTTATCTGGTATAAGTCTGTGTATGGATTCTGGATACATGAGGAAGTCAGTGTATGTCTTGGTTTCCATTCTCTTTTTTACGAGGGCACGTGTTGTTTTAATAGGGTCTAGCATTATCATCAATTGGAGAGTACAAGAGGGCTGAGGAGTCACATATGAAGGCCCTTCAGCTTGACTGTGATTTCCTTGAGGCATGGACTCACCTAACCCAGGTAATGTGAATTTGCTGTAGTCTGTTTCATCCAATTGCTTTGAACTTGCATTGATAGTTGATCACCATGTCTGTACGTGCTAGAAGTAAATATTTTTATTATTAGCTTTTTCCTTTTCCTTTTGGTACAATATCTGTCCTATTAGTTGTAAATGCTTTCTTCCTTTAGTCTCCCCTCTTATGTTTTCATCTCTCATGTGCGAAGTATTGCCTATTTAATTAGAGGGGTAAATTGAAATTGTACCTTTTCTTGGGGTCCTAAATTTAATTTAGTTGGAGTGAATGAGTGACATGAAAGTTAATCACTGGTCAAGTGCCAGCGATCAACTTTCAATTACTTGGAAGTGACTGTGTGTTTCTATTTTTTGAAATATGATGTCCATTTTCTGTTAGTTGATGAGTTACTTGTTAACTTGTTCATCATTCAAATATCCTTTTTCTTGGTCTTTTGCTTTATTTTTTATACCATGCATTGTGATCCAATTACTTGGATTGGTCTTTGCAGCTTCCTGCAACCGCTAAAGTTTGTTAGCCCAAGAAAGTTAAAATAAGCATCTCGCAGTTGCTAACTTGTGCACAACTTTAATGGTTTGTTTCATACATGATTAACAGCTGTATCAAGATTTGGCAAATACAGCTAAGGCTTTTGAATGCCTCACTCGGGCTCTAGAAATTGATGCAAGGTAAGTTACTGATATCATTCTATTCCTGTCTTGGTGCGGATAATGAGGTGCTGTTTTCAGTTGAACATCTTTGCCTCATTTTGACATTTATTTTTCTTGTTAATTGATTTTCCTTTCATCCTGTCCGAGAATTAGGTATGCAAAAGCATATTACTTGCGCGGACTGCTAAGCCATGGAACAGGAGATCACAGGTATAGCTATGTCACCAACCTGATAATCATCTAAATTGAGTTCAGTTTACTGTACTTGAAGAGACTGTTTTACAGTTTTAGTGGTATTTAAAAGTTTCTGAGTGCTCTGAAGTAGTTGATACCTTCAGTTTTCTCTTTCTTAGAACCATGACCAGTTTAAGCTGTTCTTCATCTTAACGAACTATGAAACCCTTTTTAGCCTTCTTTAGTATGATGACAAAGATGACCTTTGGAGAAGTCTGTTTAGACACAGACTTGGATATGATTTACGAGAAATTGATCAGGGTGATGTGGTCGTATGTGGCTGTAGTTCTTGGGAGAACCCTTCAGAGCAAATGCCTGTTTAGAGTTGCAAAGACTATTCTAAGAAGTTTGCCATCTATTCCAATCTTTCTAGCTAATATGCTTTTATTTAAGCTGAATGATGTTCTCTATCTTCATACACTATCATGAGACATAAATGCTAAATTCTTTGTAACAATGCTTCTTGCTTGGGGCATGTGGAGTTCGGGGGAAAGACAAGAGTTTAGTGTTCTTTGGTAGTAATTTTTGGCCTCTTTGGAGGACTGAACCTTTTCAAATCTGGAATGTTGTTTCTTTACTTGAAAAACGGACCTTGCATGGGGGCAGTGCTAAGATTTTGTACTTGTGGTCATAAATGATTGTCCTGTAGCAGTCATTTATTTTAATTTTATCTTTTATAATTATGGTTATCTGAGACTGTCGATTATTTTTTGTCTTTGTCTTGGTGAAAATTTCATTTAAGTTCTGTATTCGTAGGAATGCCATCAGGGATTTATCCATGGCACTAAGCCTTGAAAGCTCAAATGTGGAGTGCTTGTATCTGAGAGCTTCCTGTCATCATGCTGTAGGACAGTTCAGAGAAGCGGTATAGACAATCCTCATGTTACCCTACTTGTAGTTTTTAGAGTAGTATTAGTTCATGGTGGATTTGACATTTGACTATTTATTTAATGATACCAGGTCAAAGACTATGACGCTGCTTTAGATCTGGAATTGGACTCCATGGACAAGTTTGTGCTTCAATGCCTTGCATTTTACCAGGTATTTATTTTTCTTCTGTATGTGGCTTGTTGGTCATTGCAGTGTATGGTTAAGATATGTTGAGGTAAACGATGACCTATACCCTACACCTATTGTTGTATTTGTTCCTTCCAAAGTTGAGGCAGACCTGCCACTGCTCTGCTGTAGCCTGTAATCCCTGTATGGCCCCTTTCATAAGTTTTAATGGTGAAGTTTCATCCAAGTTTCCTCTCTTGGCATCTTTTGTGCTTCTCACTGCTCCTTTGTGTTAATGAAGGAAAAACATTCTGCTTCTAATGATGATTAATAATTTACTATAGTTTGAGCGAATCTAGTTAGGGAAAGGAGTAGGATGTTGAAGAAGAGATTGAAGTTGCCTGCAGCCAACTGGACTTCTGCATTGCGTGTGTGCTTCTTCATGTGGAGATGACCTCAAAATGTCTAGGGTTGTTCAGAAGTGTTATTTAAATATGTTGTTTGCAAAATTTGATTTATTGCGTATTTCAACCTTCCCAGAGTATCAATGTCCTGACTTTCCTTCGTTATAATGCAGAAAGAACTAGCTCTTTATACCGCTTCAAAACTCAACAGCGAGTTTTGCTGGTTTGACATTGATGGTGACATTGACCCTCTCTTTAAGGTAATCAGTTGCTGATTGAATGATCGAAATTTTAGCTGCCTTCCTTACGTTGGTCATGTGGTAGTAGATTTTGAATTGGTATTTTCCTGTTCTCTTCCTTGGCTCCATTTCAATGCATCAACTGTTTGTTCAAGTTTTATCATGTTCTAGCTCAGTCTGTGTCACACACAGACACAGAATGAAGTGTTTTCGTTCTTCTTTGAATACTTTCCAGAAGTTCTATGGATGCATGACTAGTGATTCTTCTTCAGTTTCTTTGTTGAGCAATTGAATGTTTCTATGCACTCACAAAGATGATGAATCGCCTCCAAAAGTGACTAAAATGAAATATGGAATAAACATGCTAGTTATAGGCTGCTGTGTGATTAACAAAGTCTTGGATTTGATGGAACAGGCCATTATGTTATTGCGTCGACCATTGTATTCCATTTTAAAGGCCTTGACACCTAATGGCACTATTATATTCTTCAGACATTGTAGAACTTTTTTGGTTATATAATTGCTTGGAAATCGTTAAAAACCTTTTCTTCATTTGTCCTTACAAAATAACAAATTTTGTAAGTATATTGCCAAGCATAACTTACAAAACAACATCAGAATAGCTTGATTCTAATCTGAAAGCTAACTTTCGAAAATTTTTAAATGCCAAGTTGGTTTACTATGTTCATGAGATGTGGCTTATGTGACTTTCTGACCAATTGGTATATTTATAAACGGAGCCTGGATACTTGATTTATTGGTCCAACCAAGCCAACTATAAGTTACTCTAATTGATAAAATGAATCTGAATCCCCCTAAACCAAAAAATTGGATATAATTGCGTTTCACGCTCCAAAATTTTTGATGATTCAATTAATCTTTCTTGGGCGAAAAGAGGGATTTTAACTGTGGCCATATATTTATTCATCACATAAAACATTGATGTATCTTCGGTGTATTCTGAGGTGTATGCAGGCAACGATGATCCACCAATCGACACTGGGGCATTGTTTATTCTTCATATCTCTTTGTTAATTTATTTGTTTCTGCTAGGAACATCTGTGGCTTATATGAGTTGCTCTATCTTTGTGGACTCTTACGGATGGAGTTTTTTTTAGGGGATTGAGGAATTTTATAGTTACCTGGGATCCTTATTCGGTGTTAATGAGCCATCCAAACATAAGAGAATATCACCTTCTTCCAAGCACGTGGTCTTATATTCCTGAATAGTCTATTAGTGATTAGAAGATATGCCTTTTTCTATTTTTCAGTATACTTGAAATTTTAAACTCAGGAGTACTGGTGCAAAAGGTTGCATCCCAAAGATGTCTGTGAAAAAGTCTATAGGCAGCCTCCGTTGCGTGAATCTCTGAAGAAGGGTAAACTAAGGAAGCAAGATTTGGCTATGACAAAGCAGAAGACTGCTCTTATACATGCTGCGGATGCCATCGGACAAAGGCTTCAATACCATTGTCCAGGATTCTTGCCCAACAGGCGTCAGGTAATTTTATCTTTGTGACCTCTTTAGATGTACATACATGTATTTTTGCGACCACTTGTGATGTGCCATAAGCTACTTGCTCAGTACCTCCCTCCGTCCCTCTTGTCCTCAAAGAAAAACAAATCCGAAGGTTGAGGAACGAAAAGTTTCTGTAGATCTAAGTGAAAGGCTTGATTGCTCACCTAGTTGTAGTTGTTGCATTATCTCAGACGGATTAGTGTCCATTATTTGCCATCCTCCTTGGGTTAGTATATCATTTACCTAGTGCAAATAAGGCCTCTGATTATTTCTTATTATGGGATCTGCTCGCACTTTATGCACTACGTTGACTAGCATTTTATTATTTCTAGCATCGCATGGCGGGATTAGCTGCTATTGAAATAGCCCAAAAGGTCTCAAGGGCTTGGCGTGCTTTACAAGCAGAATTGAAGCATTCTAGTAAAGGTACAGCAAAATATGGCAGGAGAATTCGCAGAAAGGAAACTGTAAATATGACTAGTCAGAACCGAGGTGGCCCTGGTTGCAGCACAAGTAGCTCATCAGATATGTCCACATCATATGGTATTTCAGAAGAAAGAACCTCTGCTCGCACTATCATGTCATGGCAAGATGTTTTTTCGGTGGCCATAAAGTGGAGACAAATATCAGAACCTTGTGATCCTGTTGTGTGGATTAACAAATTGAGGTAAAATATTCCAATTTGCCAGTGCAAACATAGATAAGTTGGGAGAACGCTAACTGTATATGTTAATACTCATAAATGCAGAGCTAAAACTACGCACTCCCCTGCCCCAGCCCAGAAATAAAAGAAAGAAAAAGAAAAAAGAGAAAATAATTGATCTTCTGCTGGGAACAATCCCATCTCCTGACCAAGGGAGTTGGATTAGAATCCCATTAGAGGCATGGGGGAGATTTCCCGGTCTCTTATCGCCGCCTCTCTTCCCATCGGCATGTCAATGATAGTAAAAGGCATGGGGGTCCCTAATTGGGTCCTTATACCTACTGGAAGAGCCCCTGTGCGCCCGGGGGGGGGGGGGAGGTGATGTTAAGCAATTAGTATTTTCTTGCTGATGAAGCCTCAGGCATCTGCATACACTTAGGTTGTTTTTGTTGTAAGTTGAGCTGTTTTATTGTTGTTGATGCATTGGAAAACTCTAGCTTAATCATTTCTCTGCATTTCAGTGAAGAATTCAATGCTGGATTTGGCTCTCATACTCCTCTGCTTCTTGGACAAGCAAGAGTTGTGCGTTATTTCCCTAATTTCCGCAGGTAAATAATTTTGCCCGTTCTCCTATCAAAAGAAAGCCATGCCCTACAAGAATCCTGATGACACTTTGTGCCACAGAACTCTAGATGCTGCTAAGGCTGTGATAAAGGAAAAGAAGTATGCATGTAGCAAAACTGATGCCGTTATCAACTTATCTGATGATAACAAGTTGTACGATGTGAGTAAACTAGCTCCGTCTACGTGTCTGTATTGGTTTTAAGACTCAGGTTTTGATTATTTGCTGCTGCATATTAAGTGTACTTTCTCAGTTTTGCCAATTCTTAGAAGAGAAATAATATGATTGACTTCCTCTAAAATATTGGCATTTCATGATATTAGTACTTTAAGAATTATGCCATTGCTTCTTTAGCAGCAGTCCCCCTCCCCCCCCCAAAGTTCCCTTATTTTTAAGGAAGTATGAAATGGCTATGTGCAGATTATGGGTGCTGAATCCTGCTCTGATCTATACAAAATTGTTGGTGAGGATTTCTGGGTGGCTACTTGGTGCAACAGCATGGCCTCTGAGGGGTAAATATGTGCATATTGGTTTGTTGTACCTATATTTTTGTGTAGACCCCCCCTCAAAAAAAAAAATTACTTAGATTTATTGTTCCTCACCTCATGTCACAATTTCTGCTACTTGATACTGTACTATCAAAATTCAAAATGCTCTGCTATTTTTTTTCCTGGTATTATGCTTCCTGCAGGAAGCAATTGGAGGGGACAAGAATAACTCTTTTGAAATCGTAAGACTGCATGTCTTTGATTTCTTTGATTCGCATTATTGATCTTCTCTTGATCCCTTTGGGCCTCAGTGGAAGAAGCTCCAAATGCTTACATGCCTTTTCCTTTTTTTGTTTTTTAGGGGAGAACATGGATTTGATTTCGCAATAAGAACACCATGTACACCTGCTAGGTGGAATGAGTTTGAAATCGAAATGGCAACGGCATGGGAGGTTTGTACTTTGTGTTTAAATGGTAGTAACATTTAGGGTTTCAATTTCTTCCTGATTTGCTCATGGTTTGTATGTGTTCTGTGTTTATGTCTTCTAAACCTCTGCACTAAATGCCCAGTTTACCCCTGAACTGTTCGAACATGTATTTTCCTGCATCATATCCTGTACTTCGTGATAAATTTTATGTATCAGTGAGCCATGGTACTTGACTCTTGTCATCATTGCTATCTCAAAAAGGATAAATACTGCTAGATATAAGTCAGTATAATTTGGGGATCTTCATACAGATAAACAGATTGTCCTTTCAACAATATGCAGGTCGTAGTTTACCGATATCCTTTTCGTTGAAGTGGCTTTGATTAGCAATACTCAGCACTTCTGTCGTTTCTGTCCTTTCAGAAGACACAGTAATCATTACTTCTGGTTTTTACAGGCTCTGTGCAATGCATATTGCAGTGAAGTTTATGGGTCTACTGATTTTGATGCCCTTGAAAATGTCAGAGACGCAATTTTAAGGATGACATACTACTGGTATGACTTTGTTAGCCCTTGTAGATTGATACAAACTAAATTGTCTATTTTCCTCATGCAGAAGCATTTTATTGAGTAACTGACACCTCCCCCCCCCCCCCCCAAAAAAAAAAAAATAAAAACCCCAAGTAGGTAGTTTGATAACAATTGGAATAAAAGCAGGGTTGTTTAACAGACAAATTTTCGTGAACTGCAATATGACTTCACAGGTATAATTTCATGCCTCTATCTAGAGGCTCTGCTGCAGTTGGGTTTGTGGTGTTGCTTGGATTGTTTCTTGCAGCAAATATGGAGTTCACGGAGAGTATCCCACAAGGAGTGCAAGTTGACTGGGAAGCGATCCTTAATTTTGATTCAGGCTCCTTCATCCAGTCCATAAAGAAATGGTTGTATCCTGCTCTTAAGATGACAACATCTTGGAAAGACTATCCAGATGTAGTATCAACCTTTTCAACTACAGGATCGGTCATAGCCGCCCTCAACTCTTACAATAACTGAAATCTTTCTGATCTACAAGGTGGTCAACCTAATAAATTTGAGGTATTTCCTCTGTCCCAAGATAAATTTCACCTTCAAAACTCTGATTTTGATACATGTCACTAAATGCGCATTCTGTAAAAGAAATTAAAAACAGAATCCAGGGGGATGTTCATATTTCTTGCTCCCACTGCTGTTTTCTATTGTGTTATTGTGGTAAACTACAGAACCTATGTCTACTTGTGTTTTAATATAAAAGGTCTAGTTTTAATGCAAAAGGTCTTACTACGAAATTTTGTTTTTACGAAATCTTTTTGTGGGTCTCCCATAATCGGCCTTTTCTGTTTACAAAGTTAAGGACTTAAGGCTTTTTATATCTAGATCTCCCAACCCCATGAGGCTAGATTTGCACTGAAAATGGTTTTTGGTTTTGAGTGAAGTTGTCTACTTCCGCCCCCCCCCCCCAAAAAAGAAAAAAACTACATCAAAATCATTCCGTCTAAAATAATTTCTATCTTGCTCCGCCAAAAAAGAAAAGGAAAAGAATGAGTAAAAATGAGACAGCTGTTACGAGTCAATAGCTTTATTCCTTTTTTCTCTGCTTGGGAATTTTCTGGTTTCGATTTGTAATTAGATTCTAAAGATCTACGATGGTGACTTATAGACCGAAATTCTTGTTTGATTGGCGTTACTGAAATTTGCGGTAAAATAACAAGGAACGAAACACAAAGATGTCCCTTATGTTTGTTTTTATTCTTGTACAGCGTTTTGAAGTGGAATCGGCATACATTATTGATCAGTATAGACTGTTTTCATGCAGGGAAGTTATCAACACAAAGCAGAACTTTTCCGGACAAATTGAATATTGTATTATTGGAGTTACTCGCAGCTGCCAGAATCATCTAGCCATGTTGCCATGGTTAAAATTTGCTGCGGACCACACAATCCTGGACAGACTTACTTGATTTAGCTGTTGTATGTTGTACAATATTCTTCTTTGGTATATATTTTTCTCTTCCCCTTTCTTGAATTTTACATCTTGAGTTTGTTTTGCTTTTAAGGGATATTTGTACTAAAAATCCTTGTGTATCTTTCAGCTGCAGAGTTATGGAATGACTGCTTGTTATAGGAGGTTTTTTTTTCGTTTGTTTCGTCTTGATTTCATTTTTACCCTGGTTGTCAATTTTTTCGAGTTTGAACTAGTTGAATTCTTGAACTAGTTGAATTTGGCGAGTGCCTGTTGTGTTACGTGTTTGATGGGTGTTAACTATTAAGGGATGTTATAACCGTTAGGAATTTGATTGGAGTAGCCTTTCAACAACCTTGAATTGAGCATTTGAACATAGATTGTGTTGACTTGCCTCTGTTTTCCCTCTATGCTTGAGCTTCGGATGGGGTTAGGAGAGCATCGTAGCACACCCTCTATTACCCCCCCCCCCAAAAAAAAAAAAAAAAAAAACTGGGGGGTGGGGTGGGGGGCCCTTGTGATGTTGAGAAAAGGCGTGACTACCAAATCTCTTTAATATTATCTGAAAGAGATTAGTTAAGACGTAATTTTGGCTTTAAGCATCTAGTCCCTAATTAGTGCGGTAGGCTAGATCCCTAAATGCTCTGAATCAAACCTAAAAGAGGGAGGCGTGGGTGGTTTGGATTTGGAGTAGACTGTAGAATGCTTCATTGTCTTGATTGGTCAGACCACATAAAGTCTTTCTAGAGATAAGCCTCTTAACTTGGCCCATATAAATCATATCGGCTTTTGCTGTTTCAGGTTTTGTTTTAAATAAACTTATTAAAATGACTACCAAAGTCTGTCTTTAAATTGTTTTTAAAACACTTTATAAAGTTCAGTTCTGTCATCAAATTTTCTCGTTATAAAGTGTGTTCATGACACTCATTTTTCAATTGCATCTTTTATAATTCAAAAATCAAAGGAAAAAGAAGTAGATAAAACATATTTTTCATTATACATGACAAGCTGCAAGCATACGACATGGCGCATGTTTTCAATTCTTAACGACACTAAGGGCCGAAGAGATCTCATGTCACTTTGTCCACGCTTGTGACATTGCCTCCTGATTTTTGATGTGATGTTGATTTTTTTTTTTTTCCATGGATAATTTTGGATCACCACCAAGAAGTTGCATGGTTGCTTCACAAATCACAATAAAACGTGAAAATAGTGCCCAAAAAATCAATATGAAATTAAATTCAAAATAAAGCCTCAAAAGGAGTGGCAAAGGAATTATCAAAGTAAAATATTGTTATAATAAGATGAGATTTAGGGGCTGAAAAATAATTTAAAAAGATATCAAATGTCACATTCAGATTCAATTATTGAGATTACAGGTTGATTGAGCAAAATTAACTGTAGTGCTTGCTGGGTTTTTGTGGCAAACTTAATTGTCCAATATCATCATTATTTTAAAAAATCAGCTGGAATCACAATTGGCCCACAAATGTTGAACTTATATGTAGGCTTGTCTACCCCTACTTTCACCCCCACCAAAAATTTGGAGTTGACAAATTATTACCAATTTTATTGCCTTTCTACATAAGTGCCTGACCTTGACCTTGTCAAGCTCTGTCATGTTCGCCACTTTGCCCCATGCCATGCTTATTTCTGTTTCTCCTCTTCTTAATGGATTTTTCCTAGAGAAATAACTCAATTACATTGATAACGTCAACTAATTATGTCATTGATTAAGCATTTTTCAAATTTGAGCATCTGTTTGAAAAAAATAAATCTCTGAAATATCAGGTCTTTAATATGTCCCATTATTTACCAAAAAAAAAGAAAAGATAAATTATACGTTGCTAATTGATTATTAGGTTCTCTTTTTTACAATTTCAATACAAGAGAGCGTTGTAATCCTTTCTTTTTATTGTTTTCTTTAAACAAAATTGCACAAAACTATCTAAGTTGCAATTTTTTGGCTGGTTATTGAAATACATCATCCTCAAGAAACTCGTCTAGTCGACATCGTATTTTGGGTGATTTGTAGGTTTAGACTTTAGCTCAACAACCCTAGTTTTAGAAGTCCCTCAAATGTCCTAAAACAGGGACATAGTTGTTTCTTACTCACATAGTCAAGCAACTGAGAAAACACTATACTCATGTGAGACATTCAGACAGAGAGAGTAGGTCTTCCTAGGCGATGGAGTATTGCAACAAGCAACAAGATGATGTGCAAGCTAAATAATACCCCACCAAAACAAAAATAAAAACAGAGAGAGAGAGAGAGAGAGAGAGAGAGAGAGAGAGAGAGAGAGAGAATGCGCCAATATCTTTGTGCTATCAATACCACTATTCACTAGTGATGGTATTCAGCAAAACAAAGTAACCTTTGGTTTACATGAAACAGGAACTTGCTCATATAACAAGAAGGCATCTAGTGTAGACATCTGAAAAATGAAGTCTGGGAATTACAAATGTACAAGACTTAACCCTATCAAGCAAAGACTATATTGACATGATCAAGAACACTCACCATTCTCTAATTCTTGAACATCTTCTAGGTGATCAAATCGGGCTATCGAGATCGAACCAACACCAGCAAATAGCCATGTGGCACTGATCTGTTTGCTTATCAACTGTGCGGCATAATATGGGACGTTAATTCGCCCTCTTCCCTTGGACTTGGAGTTCTTGGTGCCATTGATGAACATTAGGCAATCCATCAAGCTTTCCTTGGCCAAACCCATCATGTCATAAGCTTGAGATCTCCTCCAAAGGCTTTTGCTATGTGGGTTGCTTTTACTGGACAAGCAAAGTGCCCTTGTTGTGTCACTAATTGCACTTTCAGGGTCTTTTAACAACAAAAAACATTGAGCTCTATTACTATGCAAAACAACCCTCTCTTTTCTATATCTCAATGGACAAAAATCCAATGCTTTTGTGTAGTTAACTAGACCTCCTTCAATACCACCTCCCCAAAACAACTTATTCCCTTCCTTCTTCATTTGAGTTGCCACACATTTTCTCTCTTTAATCTCCTCTTCCTCCATTAACTTTTCTCTTTTCCTCTTCTCAACTCTAGCATCCCATATCTCCTCCAATACCCTTTGAACTTTTTCACTTAGTCTCAACTGCCCATATTTGATTTTAGCAAAGTCTTGCAACAAAACTTGTGAAATTGCCTCTCCAACCTTTTGTTTGCCCTTAATACTCCGAATTTCTACCAAATCTTTGAGGTAAAATACTGCAGGGTCAATGACTCTGTATCTGGTATTTGGGTCTCTGAGGAGTCGCAAAAGGGATTCAATTGCCATGTATTGCCAATCATCTGAAGATCTACTTGTGCTGCAAAGGCTCAAAATAGCTTCTTTTGAACTTGAAACACTAATTCTGCCTATGTTTGAATAACATAATCTTCTAATAAACCCAATCCCTGCAGGGGACTTCTTGTTAATTAAACCACCCCACATCCCCCCTAAACCCTTCAAAAACCCCTGGTTACATATCAGATTTAGGCCTCTTCCGCGCTTCACGAAGCAATCTAAGAGAGAAAGAGACCAACATTGAAGCTGACTAGCCCATTCCTCTGCTTTTCTATTCTGAAACTCCAACCCTCCAACCCCTCTTGTGAGTAGATCACATTGATACTTCAACCTTTCTGCTTCACCTTTTGTGATAAAACTATCATATATGACTTCAAGGCAAGTAGATGCTGTTTTCATCGATAATTCCACCATTTGCCCTTCATAATCCAGGAGTTTCTTGAATGATATATCATGAGTTGCCAAGTGCCCAAGTGCTCGAACCGCAACTCGTTGCTCAACCCAACTGAGTCTGCCTCTTAGGAGCTCCAAAAGTGGTGGAATCACCCCAGAATTCACAGCTTTCTCAGCAAATTTGGGGTTGTTCAAGGTGAAGGAGCCTACAATATGAGCAGCATAGTATGGGATGTAGATGTTCTGATCCCTGAGAAGCCAATCTCTATGATGAATGCCTTTGAGGATGAGTTTAGACATGCAAAGGAAGATCCCAAGGGAAGGAAATTCTGGGTCATCTGGCTGGTTCATGGCTAGATTCCATAAACTACTTAGCACCAAAACATGTTCTTGGTCATCTTCCAAGGGCATTTCTTTGAAGCATTTGGCAAGGTTGCTTCTTCTCTGATGTGGGTTTTCTTCATTCATGGCACAAAAGAAGCAATGGGTTTTTGTGCATGGCTCTATTTTTGGCTTCATTTTCAAAATTCCCTTTTTTTGGGGGAAGAGGGGTGTGGATTTGATCTCTTATGATGCAGATTGATTATGGAAATTGAGATAAGCAAAGGACATTTGTGGTGGTTAAGTGGGTGTAGCAATCGAAAATTGAAGCTAATGAGGGATGTATTAAAAATAGGTATTGGTAATGTAGGTTGGGCTCAATGATATCCCTTCGTGCAAATGGACAATACAAAACAATACAGTGAACTCTAAGTCACCAAAACATTTGAGTCTTGGTAATTAAAATATGAGTAAATAATATCTTTCGAGGTTCAACTCCTATTCTGCAATTTCTTTAAAGAAAAAAGAGTAAATGATATCTTCTATTTTTTATAAGAATCGGTTAATAAACTCAACCTAAGATTTGTATCCCATGAAAACATGTAAAGTATGATAGGCATTGGAGAGGCGAGAGGATACAAAACTATACAGCCTCTAGTGAGATTTAAACCCATACATTCTCAAAGAAAAATGAATCAATTTCTACGACCATACTTTGATGATTAAGAATTTATTTTATATGGCATCTCAATCACCAACTTTTTTTTTTTTGGGACAAGGATGTCAAATACAATTTAATATGAAACCCCAAAAAAAAAGATTCCCCCTCCTTTGAACGAAAAACTCATGAATTCATGATTCAAACAGTATATTCCAACTTAAAATAAGATTCCAAAATGCATGTTCTTCCATTCTTTTGAACTTATCATAAATAACTAATTAATAATTAGTATTGATCGATGATAATAAGTACTAATTAGTGCTGATGATACTAATGAGTATTGAATACTAAAAAAATTATAGTTACAAAACATGAAGTGTTGATGAGTATTGTAAACTTTAAATATTAATGATAAGTACTTATGATATGTTGAAAGAACAGGACAATATAATTTACTAACAAATCTTGTTTTAATTCCGAACAAATCAAATGTGATGCTTCCATGTGCTTGAAAAATTATTGGCGGCCAACATCGCGTTCAAGCCTGCATGGCATTTTGTACATGCGTTAGAAATTCTAACTACATTTTAAGAGTGGTTTATTCTTCATCTTTAAAGACTTATGATTGATTGTATGATGGCCATATTGGAACTAATCTTCATTCAGCTTAACATGTCGTCCCCTCCTTCTAACCCCACCCCACAAAAAAGAGGGAGGGGGGGGGGGGGGGGGAAGGAGCAACAAACCTGAGTACTATCATGATCAACACCAAATTTGCATTGACAAGCTTGCATTGATAAGGTAGACAATTCCAAGTTTCCAATACAACATACAAAACTTGCACGCAACTTTGTGCACTCAAATTAACTTGATGAGTTTTTAAAGCATCATTTCCGTTCGTCTTTTTAGAAGTTACAAAAGTAATAATTCTCAATATAACCCTCGTTACAACAATAAAGTAATAATTCTCAATATAACCCTCATTACAACAATAACAATTCTCTGTGTAACCCTTATTTTCACTTAGAAGTTATAACAATAACTCTGACTGCGAGTGTGAGATTTGGACCATTGTAGAAATTCCAGGCATAAAAATAGGTCAAGAAAGCAGTGGAGGTATAATGAGTGTCATGATTAGTACTCCAAATCTTGAATCTGAGCATGCAGCATCTCTCCTTTCTCAACCAATCACTTGCCTTGTTGTCACTAATCAAAAGCAAATAACAAAGAAACGAAATTCCCAACAAGCTTAAACTAAATAAACAAAATTCAAGTACAAAGTGGGGTTTGTCTCGAGAAAAAATACGGCCGCCTGCCATGTACACCTGGTAAAAGAGATCTTAATATGCGCTTACTTGACTTTAGCCTACTATGAGTAATTAGAATAATAATCACTGTAATAAAATTAATTAAAGGCAAAGCTCACTTTTGAGCTTATTTTAAGCAGCTGCTAAAGAGATTATCATCACCTGAGATCTACATTGTGGAGTGCTTATCATACCAACTATGTAAGATAATCATTAAGCATGAATCTTTCCTACCTTCAGGGCAGACATTTGTTACCATATAAGTAGAGAGAAAAGGTGATTAAGGAAACAATTAATAGTTACATTGAATCACCAGATGAGCCATTCTTTTATAAAGCCAACATGCAGAAAACAGGAAAACAAAGTGATAAACTGCCACAAATTCATGAGTAAATACTAATCGTACTGAGGTCCTGAATGGGATTTTCATCAACTGATACAAGAACATTCAATTCAAGGACACCTTCCAAGGCAACACTAGTTACGTTAGACACCAATTTCCCGTAATTTATAACTCAATACATGCTCCGATGTGCCCGTTTGAATGAAAAGAGACTCGTACTTGGCGCAACCCGGGGTTGGGGGGGGCTCATTCGCTTCAAAACAGGTAGTAACTGGCAAGTGCAATTGGAGAGAAGAAGCACAGCTCGAGGTAAAGAGATTGAGGTTCAAATACCAGAAAAGATATGTAAAATGAGATCACATCTTTCTCCAAATCAGTTAAACAAAGCAACCCCTGCAACAGATACTCAGCTTCATTCCCAAATGATCAATCACTGTAAAGCAGAGGCCATGGCTGGAAAAAGTTCATGCCAACCAAAAGCCAAATCTCGAATACATCCCAACTTGGAACAACCAACTTCAGGTCTTAGTTACTGACCAAGATTGTTTGCAACTTGGTGACAGCCTGATCTTTGCTCAACCCAGAAACCAACCAAACCATACCCCTAGATCATAACAATAACAATAGTAATGAAAGTGATAGGCAAGACTTCAACTGCAAGTGAAAAGCTAATTAATCTCGATAGCTCGAGTTCTACTCAGGAGATATCCCCTGGAGTCGAACAGAAAATCTTCAGCATCTAGTAGGTTTCTAAATTCCAAAACCCCTTGATAGTCTGAAAATAAATACATCACTGAAAATAGAAATAAAACTTAGAAAGAAAAAAATGATGCTCAAGACCCGTACCATGCCAAGTGTATCACTTACTGCACACAGACCAAGAAGTTGCATCATCTAAAAAATATTAACACCATGCAGACAAGGTCGGATCAAGTATGACTTCTTGGTTCCTGGAGTAGGGTAGGCACACAGATGCACCAGCATCAGCCCTCAGATTTCAGCAAGTGTGGAGTGATTAGGCCTAAGATTTCAAGCATTCCAACACGGTCCTTCCCAAACAATTTCTTCAGCTTCTCATCACATACAACGATTTTCTTGTTGCTGGGATCCTAAAAGTTGAACCACCAATAATTATAAAGTGTGAGTCACTTATATAACACCAAGATATCCCAAAGACAACCCCAGCACCAATTGAAATCTAAATGCAAACAGAACAGGCAAATAGGGCATGAAACAAATAAGCATAATCTCTACTTGAACAGAAAGAGCTTATATCACAAACGCACACATGCCCACGAATTAAATCAACAGGACATAGAAACCGAAAAGAATAGAGGGTCAATAGACGAACATCTCCTCTGTTATTTTTTAATGTCAGACCCCCAATAGAAGCCCGTACATGAAACAAAAATCAGGGTTTTCCATGGAAAGATTGGATATTGAAGTTGAATATAATTCTTATTTATAAAGCTATTAGGTAAGAATACTAGCAGTTAACACAAATGCCATGCGAGAGGCAGAAGCATCTTATGGCTAAAGCGAAATGTTATATAAAAAAATGGATCAGCATCTGCCAAAATTTACAGTACCAGCAACTTGTTACCGATTTGTTAGCTCAATGAGTTACTCGTAGCTTGTTCATTACCACCTTTTTCTAAAATTATTTCTAATTGGGTATTGTCCTTATGGATTAGGCATTCAACATTTCAGTTCACATTTGAGATCCCACAAATTGCAGAGGTTTAATTGAACACACAGACATAACTAGCCCACAATAGCATTCGTATGTCATTCTGTGTCTGCAATGCACGTACTCAGAAATTGCTACTAGCGGCCTTTATCAATTGAATTCCCCATGTCCTGCTCGTGACAGATATGTGGTTATGTGCGCTCACACACACCCCACCCGCACCAAAAAAAAAAGAAAGAACCTGTCCCTCACCTAAAGTTTAAAACCAAGGTTGGATAATGCATAAAGGCTAGTATTATACAGAAGTATTGGGATATTTAAAAAATTTATTTGCAAACTCTTAGCTGAAGCATGTGAATTGTCCACTAGTGACTATTTGTTAGGGTTGAATAACAATCTTATTCATTGGTTGGATTCAAAGTATCATGGGTTTGTGGCACTGATTCAAAGGAAGGTTATTACAACCTTCGTTGTTGAGTTGGAAACTTTTTCCACTAATCATCTGCAATGTACAAAGTCCAAACAGAACTCCCATTGTATTGTACTGGCTTTTACAACTCATCCACGGAAAAATCATCAACCATTCCAGAGTTCCAAGCAAAATAGACGAGCTACCCAAAACGAGGAAGAAATCCAAAACAGACAGAGTATGAAATCCAAAATTACAGGATAAAACCCTACGAAAATTTCCCTTCCTCATGCAATTTCCAATTAGCCTCACTATCTCACCTTCCAGCATGGACTCAAAGCTGAACTCAACCCATGCACACAAGTACACAACACTAAGGCAAAAACAAACTCTAAAACCCTAAATCAGGCAAAACAACAATATATCCAGAAGAACCCTAATCAACCCGAAATTGGTACACAATCAATCAAAGAAGAGGAGGGAGGACCTGAAGATTGTTGGCCTTGATGTACACCCAGATGAGTTTGAGGGCTTCGCTTCGAGAAACCTCAGGAACACCAAGGACTTCCTGAAGATCAGGCGAAGTGCGTCGCGGAAGCATTATTCCTCTGGTCTTCTTCGCCTTCGCCGACGTCGACGGCAACACCGACGGCGACACCGACTCCGCCTCACACGCAACCACTCGACCGCCTGTCCTCGCCGGAAACCGCACCATCGGAGATTTCTTCACCGCCGGCGTGGACACCAGCACCGCCGTCTTTTCCACCGTCAGCAATCCCGTGGTCAACCCACACCCTATCGCCCTTGCCATTCTCTCTCTTCCTCACGTTCTCTCTCGACGCCGCTTTCCTTCTCTCTCTGAGGTTTTTCAGTGCGCTCGCTGCGTCGCATCCCCAGTTCTTTAGGATAACGTTTCCAGAACATTATTTTTATTTTTATTTTTATTTTTATTTTTTGAGCACTGATGCTGGGCCGTAGGTCGTTTGTGGTACTGGACTTCCTATTTAGGAAATGGGCTTTTGTGGAAAAGCCTTTCCTCTCATTCTGTTGTTTTTGGGCCGTTAACCAAATGTCATTTTGGGCTTTCCAATTACCTAGGCTAGCCCATTTCGTTCGCCCAATCTTTTGGGGGAAGCATATGTGCAATTGTCTATCTCTTGAATCATTATTGTGTTCTAGAAAATCTGAACTTATGCCTTCTTCTAAAATACCTCATTTAGTGTTCAATGATGTTGCCAATGAAATTTTATAGTTTCTACCAAGATATTAGTGTTCTAGCAAAAAAAAGATATTAGTGTTCTACGAACATATACATTCTTTCTGGAATTTCGTCAACATATAAAATGTCTGTCCGTTTTGGATCTTTAAATTAGTAATAGACGATGAGGTTTAATGGCAAGTCACAAGAAATAGTAAAAAAGTATGTGAGTAATGTGCTAGCGTGTGCTGAAATGAACAAACCCGAAATTAGAATATAAAAGACCATTCAGCGTACAAGTAAAAACTTGTTAGTAACCCAAAGTCCCCTAATTGATGAAATGACACATTTCGCAACAATAACAAGCCGTTGCACATTTTGTCTCTTAACTTTGGGTTAAAGTGTTGTTGCGTACGAAAAATGGGATAAGGGTGACAAAAATTCATGGCTGATGTCATGTATCCTCCTTATACTACAATTCAAGTGAAAAACACATTCTAACCATAAAAGGCAATCTAAACTATGCCTTTAGACCAATGGCTAGCTAGATTGAACCCTGATGTTAGTAGTTGTCTTTTTTTTTGGATTGCGATTTCCTTCCTAATGTTGTTACGTTGGCATAACTTGATCTTACCTAATAAAAAATCACCCTTTTCTATCTCCCCCCCCCCCCCCAAAAAAACTATTCACAACATATGACATTTAAGCCCATGGTAAAAAACAGTGCAAGAACAGATATGCCATCTGTATCAATTTCCTTTGGAGCAAAGGAAGAATTCTAAATCAACTTCATGGTTGAAATGGGTGTTTGGACCCCCCCCCCTTGTTTATCCATGAAATTTGCATGAGAACTTTCGTAGCTTTGTGGAAGATGGTAACACTTGAAGCGAAACTCTACAAAGGAAATTTGTCCCCTCGATACTTTGTACTACAATTCTCTCTTTATTTGCTTGTAAGTTCTGCCAGATTATAAGCAACGAGCCAATACTAGAGACAGGAAATTTTTTTCCTATTTTTTAAGTTAGTTTGGAATTATTCTGCCTCTCTGTCTATCAATGGGCATACACTTAACTTCTTATGTGTTTTAACTTACTTTTTACCTATGTTATTGGGTGTAGCATGTTTCTTGGGGGCGCTTCCCGCACTATATGAGTCAAAATAACTTTTACTTGAAGATTTGTATCCTAAATCGTGTCTCAGTTTAGCGTGATTTATAATCCTCTCGAATCTTTTTTTTTTTAATTATTCAATTCTCAAAATACAAAAGCATGAGTTTAATGCATCAGAAAAATAACTCAAATTATAAAGACAAGTGCAGAAATAAAAATATATAAACAATACATTGATAAGACCATCCAAAGCCTAAACACCAATAAAAAAAATAACAACTCTAATTTATCAAACAAATTTGTATTTTCATGTCAATATTTTGATCACGTATATTATTATTTTTATTTTTCTTAAAAAGATTATATGACAAAAGGAACAAGTTTCTACGAAAAGAAACTCAATGATGACGTTTCACATGCACCAAATCCTAGAGTTGGGAAAAACTGACCCGACACGATTACCGACCCGAATCCGACACGAAGTTAAGTGAGTTTGGGTATACATTTTCAATCCGTTTAATTAAATGGGTTGACACGTTCAACCCGTTTAATTAAATGGGTTAGGTTCAGGTTAAGATTCTCGACACAAAAAATTACCTATTTAACTCGTTTAATTAAATGAGTTAAATAACTCAACTCATTTTTCCATTTGTCATTTATCCATTTACTTTTTATTACATAATGAAGAATATAAAAATTTTTAAAAATTATGAATTATGACGAATCAGGGGAATTTTAAAGAGTAATTATTTAATATGATATGTAAACTAAATTTCTAACACTATAATTACGTATTAGTTGAAGATATTAAATGTATAAATGGTTAATTAGGTGACTGAACTTGATTTGTTTATCTTAAACGGGTTAAGCGAGTCAACCCATTTAAAAATTAAATGGGTACAGGTTAAGGTTTTTCAACCCATTTAATAAATGAGTTAGGTTTAGGTCGAGAAATTTTCAACCAATTTAAATTCGACACGAACTATTATCCAGCTCTACCAAATCCCTACCAAATCCCATGTACAAAGAATGCCAAAAGTTGCATACCCCCTTGGAATAAGCAATATTTTCGTCTCACTTGATAATGAGGATATTAGGAACTTGAAAATGCCCTTCTACTCCAATCATGTTCGTTGACACGTCCAAATCTCCATTCTAATTTGCCCACGTTCTCTTTGTTAATAAATTCAAAATAAATTGATTATAAGGGTATAATTTCATCATTAGATCTCTAATTATCAACTTATAAATTCGTTAAAGTTGATTATTTAATATAATATCATAATTTTTTTAAGAACAACGTTTTATATTTAAATCTCAACATTTTTTATATCGAATTATTGTAAATTGTAAAGTGATGAAAAACTTTTCATCATCGATAATTCAAATTCTGAGGAGATTTGGCCGATAGAATAGATAAGAATATAAAAGCTAACTTAAATCTTCATTAATCAACTTAACTTTTTAATTAACTTAAATTTTTAAACATTAATCACTAATCAGCTCACTCTCCTTTCCCACCAATTTATCAATCTCCCTCCATTTCCCCGCCATAAAATCCGAACACAGGGTGACGCTTCCCACTTATTGGTAATTGAGATGTTGTCCCAATCCAACGGTATGTTAAGAATTTGTTTGTTTGTTTGTTTGTCTGTCTGTCTTCCCCCCCCCCCCTGCCTTTTTAAAGAAGGACGACTAGGGATGACTCACACATATACTACTCAAATGGGCATATGCGGTATATTATTGTATAATGTTGCAGGCATATACTTCTATTGCTACATGTATATATATCTTTTAACATGTATTTTGTTATATAAGCGGTCATTAATATTCACTTACATAGCTTTCGAGCGTGCATGCTGTCGAATGATGCAAGAAAGTTTATAATTGAATTTTCATTACCTTTTTTGATTGTGTGAGACTATTGCAACGTAAGAACTATCTTGTAATTATAATAATCTCAAACTATAATCATAATTATATTACAAAATTAATTACATTATACTACCGTTACATTACACCTAACTAAACATTATAAAATAATGTGAACCACCGCACAAGTGCGTGAAAGCAAAGAAGATACAAACAAAGAAAATTCGGGGGTATAAAAGGAAACACGAGCCTACGTGGGCACAATTAAACTGCTTGACAATCTACTAGCTGGCCATCACAGTCCCAGCTCAGCAAGAAAAGGCCCCACGCAACTCGCACCAACTGCTACCCAAGCCTAAGAAGTAAGAATTGAAATCTACTTAATTACAGTACTTGATATAACAAATCTCCATAATTTCGACTACTAGATTTTACACAATTGTTATTTTCAACCCCCCTTCGAGCTATTTTTAAAAATTATGGCCCTGTATTTAACATTTTTCCACATTTAAGAGCATTGGCAACCATAATAAGGGAAAAGGCGTAGCATATATTTTATTGGATTGGATAAATAAAGTCAATGTCAGATAAAGTTGGTAGGGGTTGAAAAAAATTAGAAGAAGTTTTATTTATGGTGGAGGCGTTAATAGGAGTTGAATGAAGTTATAGGAAGTCGAAAATTAAGAGTTTCAACCCCCCAAAAAAAATCATCGTTCAAATTATTCTCTTTATATCATGAGTTAAATGTACTTATTGTTGGAACTTTGAAGGTAAGACTAATTTAGTGATTTCCTGTATTGTTTGTTGGAATGTCCACACATAATAGTACTCATATTAAATTAAATTTGTTGAGCAAATAGGGAAGTAAAAGCCTACAAGCAAACTCTCATTTCAAGTACTGAATTTATGACACTTCCAAGTGTCTTCGATAATTATAAAATGAAGTAACCGACATTATAAGTAGTGTTGATCTATATTACCTAAACCCTTTATTTTTCTTAAAGTACTCCTATCGGATGCTCGATATTTGGACATAGACACGAACATCCAGAACTTCATTATAAACCAAAGTTGTACAAAAATTACAAAAATTTGAGTATTTATCCAATATAACATCCGTATTAGACACTCAATATTTTAACATAGATAGGTTAAACTTGAATTGAATAACATAGGTGATGATCATTTCAAAATAATTCGTAGTTGTTAATTTATGATAATTGCACAATTATCATGATTAAGCAGTGAACCTCCTCATGAGTTATATTAATTAATTAATCAAGACTCAAAGTGTGACTAAACAATATCGTTGACGGATTTGTGAATTGCAATATTTAATGGGCGCGCACCGGAATCCAGTAATGGCGTTCTGTGATGATGCGGACGCGGCAGCCTCCTACCCTCTGTCCGACGCATTAACAACAGTAGTATTACATATTCTCCTCGTCATCACATTCACATGCACCATACAAAAATTCATATAATCATAGTTAAATCACCCTAACAAATTAGATGATAATATCCCCCACCTTCACGGCTGGACCATGACAGCCTCTTCGTTCGTTGCCTTTGAGTTTTCACGCGTGGGCCCCGCCTCTACGAACCTCCCTCCTCCTCTCACTAAACGGTTATTTATACGTCAATTCTCTCTCGATCTTCCCCCACTCTCCATCGTAACCACCAACAGCAACAAGTGATGATGGGTCGTGTTACATTCGGCCTTACATTCCTCCTCCTCACCGTAACCGCCGCCGCCCAAACTCCCGCCGCTTCCACCCCCAAATCTCCGGCAACGACAGCATTGCCAGCGTCCAAACCTCCCGTCGCCGCCCCATCTAAACCCCAAGCCACTGGCCCCGCCGCTTCCCCCTCCAAATCTCCTGCAACCACAGCATTGCCACCGTCCAAACCTCCCGCTGCTGCCCCATCTAAACCCCCCGCCGTCCCATCTAATCCCCCCGCCGCATCCCCCACTCCTTCAGCTCCTATCTCAACTCCACCAGCAAAATCCCCGTTGAAACCTCCATCTCCGGCGAAGGCTCCCGTTGTAGCGCCTATCTCCTCCCCGCCGGCTCCTCCTCTTAAAAAAGCTTCTCCACCGGCTCCTCCTCCTAAAAAAGCCTCTCCACCGGCCCCTTTGGCCCCGGCTCCAGCCCCTAAAGCGGAGCCACCGGTGGCAGAGGTGCCAGCACCGGCTCCCAGCCCAAAGACCCCTCCGCCGCCGCCACCACCGCCGCCTCCCCCTCGCAAGTGCAGGTTTAAGCTGAAGAAGCATTGCAAGCCTAGGCACCATCCTCCCCCACCCCCACCCCCGCCTCCACCGCCCAGCCCACCCGCCCCGCCCGCTGAGGCGCCTGGGCCTAGTGCTGATGACTTCGCTCCCAGTCCTAGTGAGGATGATAAGGTATGTCAACCAAACTCCATTAATTTCTTTTTGCTTAATTCCTTAATTAGTACGTACATATATACTCTTATTCATTTACAATGGTTTTTTTTTTTTTTTGGGGGGGGGGAGGGAGTTTGGGGGAGGGTGGGGGGACAACTGGAGTTTTGGTTGATTCATAGGGGGCGGGTAATGTATATCATATATTTGGGGATATATATATTTTTTCAATGTGTATTTGTCATACAGATAAATTTTAACATGTGATATTGATGTGGCTTATAGGAGTATTGATATAAGCTTTGGGCAGGCGAATGTAAATAGGATTTATGATTAGCCACCTACACACTTACTCTCACCCTAAGACATTCTTAATTAACTAATACTAACTTAATAACACGAGTTGGACAGTACTATTTAGTGGTGGACAATAGATCGGGATGGGTCAGATTAGCCAGTCTGTTTATAAAGTGGATCGAGTTGAGTCATGTTTGACCCGTTAACTGTTTTGGACCTTTTGTATAAATAAACAGGTCGGGTCGAGTCGGTCCATAGACGATCTGCTTTAGGTCTGTTTTAAAATAGAACAAACTTGCACAAAGAAATTATGTATAATAATTATTGTTATGTATGAAGCATTAGTAATAAGTTTAACTAATTAGAACATGTAAATTAAGATGTTAAGTAAGTTGAAAAATTAATGGGTTATTAAACCGCCCGTTAATGGGCCGATCTGATCCGACCTGTTAATATGTCTTAATGGGCTGACCCACTATTGATACGGTCCATTATTGACCCGACCCTTTAATGATCCTATTTTAAATAGACTGACCCATTTAACCCAATAAGTACTCAATCCGTTGCCCACCCCTAGTACTATTACATCTATAATTAACAATTTGTGGCTAACTATTTTTAAACTTTTAATTGATAGAGTGGAGCAGAAAAGATCACATGGGCGTTTGCAAGCTTAGCATTGGGATCCGCCGCTGCTCTTCTCCTCTGAATTGAAGTTCCAGCTTTCTCTCTCTCTCTCTCTCTTCCCCCATTTTTTTTTTTTTGGTATTTTGGCTTTTGAATGAATTTTTTATTCATTGTCTCCCTCATTCTCCAACTGATATATCAATATCACGGTTAAGGCCTGTAATTAAGTTGTGTGTTAATTGAGACATATAAAATATACTCAACGATATATATTTGTTCAAATCTTCCGGATCGATCCTTGGATATTTTTATTAGTTCTTCATTATTATTCATACTTTCGTGCAGATTTGAGGAGATACTTTTGTCTATTCTAATCATTTTGAGAATCCCGGTTTGACTTGTATATATTTTTATAATTATGCTAAAATCAATCAGCCAAAATGTGGTTAATTACATGTCTAAAAAATAGAACAATCAAATAGATTAAAAAAAATTTAAGAGATGAAATCCACAACGTAATGGGCACACTTAGGCTGAGTGATAGAGGTTTAAGATATAGCTACGTAAGTTTATGCATGACTTCTAAAGAGGAAGCGAGAGAGCCGGAATTTACCCTGCGAGCACCAGGGGCAAGAGCCTCACGTCGTAAGAAGTTAAAGAACATATCGTAGGTGCAGATGTGAAGGATCAGGTTGCCTAATTGACCATTATCCACTAGATCGAGAAATAGAAACAATTGGTGCGTGGCTAATAAAGCCACCACTGAATTCACACTCCCAAACACGAATTCCATTGATGGTTGGATAGTTGTACGAGAGAGAAAAGAGACTGAGTGTATTCCTCTGCATGAGGTTAGTGACTAACCCATATTAAGTCTCTAAACTTCCCTTTATATAGGTTTAGGGTTCTGCTAATCGCCACCACTTGGGTGACTTTAGTAGTTGTCTAACCCTAGTTTCCTAGGGCCAGCGAACAAGCCTTCAGCAATTTTTTAATGTTACGGTTTGAGGAAAATAGAAATTACGGTCATATATAGAATTCTCATATCAAAAAATCAAAATGTCTTTAGTAAGATAGTCTCAAAGCAAAATCTACAACTTCAAATGGAAAACAAAGGGATAAAATGAATATAAACATGGTGCAGCTATACAAACTCCATGAAATTATTATATATTGCTCGTAATTATAGAAGATGGATGATGTGTTGATGCCTAATGACTGATTTAGTAATTAGTAGCACTAGGTTTTTCCTTCTTTTTTTGCTGTCCTTATGAGAAAATCGTTGGTGAAAATTTTCTTAGATCCATCACTAAAGGTAAATTTTATTCACTAGAGTTGAATTACTGTTGGTTTAATAAAGAGCAGAGCCCTCTCATTATAGATTCTTTTCATTTATAAGATTCGAATCCAAGACCGTACCTTTAAACTTAAATTAAAAATGTATCAAACTATTTAAATTAACCTTTATTAGTATAATAAATGATCGTTTAAAATAACATATTATTTCAGCGCATTTAAACTTAAAATAGAAACATGTATGCCCAACTTGATTTTTTCAGCTGTCGAAAAAGTCAATGTGACTTATCCAATGCCTTTGACATTAAAAACAACAACAACGACAAAACAAAAACAGCAAGTGGGCTAATGAAATGGGCCAATGGTGGGCGGTTTATGATATTCGTTCCAATGGACTTTCATGAATTAAGAAAGAAGCCTAATGGGCCGAAACACAACATTGTAACCTTTACAAATGCCTCAGTTCTGTGTTCAATTGTTCATTGTTATTTCTTTGGTTGGGTTTTTTTTGGTTTTTTGGCCGGCGGGGGGTTGACTGCTGAGCACAACTAGATTCCTCAATAGTTCTAAAATATAAGCGATATTATTACCAATACAGATTAGTTTAATTAGTTCTATACCTGTTTTTTTTCAAGTAAGATTTCTAATTCAAATATTGTAAAATGAGGTAAATTTGCAATAGGAGAGTTCTACTCCCTAATGAACCAACAGTAATTTAACTTTAATAAAATCGAAGATTAAAAACATTTGCATCATCAATCTCTTATATTATTTTAAACAACTTACCAATAGTGTTATTTTTAAAAAAAAACACCTATTAACATAAAACAGAATAAATAACAAATAAATTCTACCATAAGTTGTATTTAGTCCCCCAAAAAAAAAAATTCCTGCCATAAGTTAGTCAATAAATTCAAGACCATAAATTTCCAATCAACCACCTCATCACAATAGCAATGGAAAACACATGGTTGAATTAGAAGTTGATGCAATTATTGAAAAATTAATGAGCAATTACTGAATTATTGGACACAAATGGATGCATACTCCCGCCGACCAAAGTCAACCTTGCAAATTGCAACTAATGTGACATCCACATCAACCTAATTAATATATCCAAATATTTAACAATGACATTTATCTCTACATTAACATTTAATTAATTAATAGATTTTCTAGTGTGCATGTAGTGATGTATGTGACCAATACCTCCCACCAAATGCACCCACCATTATCACAACTTCAATTGAAGTGTAATTGACGTATCCTCATTTCATTCCTCTAGTACTTTCTGTGGGGCAGATTGACCAAATTTTGGAATACCTAGTGAACACTCAACTGGTAAGTGTCAAAAATTCAAGTTCAAATTAAATTTGAATTGATCAGGTAGATAATGCTGATTGAATTTGGGCTAATGAGTACAGTTATTATTTTTTTTATTAGACCATCATATATAAAATTAATTGCACAATATTAAAAAAAGGTGGTTACGTTATGAAAAGATAAAGCGACACAGAGGTTATTATAAAAAATAAATAAATTTGAGATCGTTTAACTCGTCTCATGTAACAATTGACATGCATTGATGTGAAGTGCGTTTTTGAGTTGATTAGATCATAAATTACACTCAGAAAAATTTTGTATTGTACCATCATAAATTTTGTGTGCAAAACATTATTTACTTTGCCCTAGATAAATAAAAAAACAGATTAATTTTTGAATTTTAAATATACAAAACAGAAGTCTTTTGTACCATTTTTTAAATTTAAAAAATCACAAAAAATGGAATGACTTAAAAAAAATAAGATTTTATGGTAATCTTTAAAAAAATCCCATCTTCCTTTATCTTTTATTCATATATATTATCTGCTAGAGTGTTCTCACAAAATGATACAATCTATCAGGACTTGAATTCTAATAGAAATGTTATCCCTTGTAAAGAGAAATGCTTGAGATAAGATATACGCATAAGTTATCCAACTTATTAATTTATTTCCTTTTGTTTAACCAATATGGGTAGAACCTAGAAAATCCAAGTTTAGACAATCAAATTGGCCAAAATATTAGTCCTAAGTTAAACTAAAAAAAATCACAATATCACATCAATGGAAGAGTATGAAAAATTTGGACTGTCGTACATGGTGCTGTAGATACTCTATCTCCATGAGAGGACAGTAGATACGGAAATCCGAAGCCGCCAGTCTCTTTCCTTGCGTTGCCCATGTCTCTCTCTCCTCTTCTCTCCTGCAATTTCCTCAGAAAATGAATTTGTGGTTATCTTATTATCTTCTCTCTCATATTCCTCTGTACACTTTGTCTTGGCATACTTCTTGATGCGGGTCTCAGTAAGAACTTGAAAAGTCATCCTGCTTCTATGTATATATATTTGATATTTCCACACTTGCAATCAATTCAATACCACACAAATCATTCCTTAAAATTTTTGTCCAGTCACATTGTTTTGCTGTCTTTGAGCGGTGGGTTTGTCTGGGTTTTTGCTGTTGGTGAATCAAGCAGCTTCAAACACATAATTTCCATGGAATTCCAAAGTTTGGAATCCAGGTACAAATTCTCTCTCCGCCTTCCTAGAGCTTATGGATCACGTATTTCCATGTTTTATGCAGCATTTTCTCTGCTAATTGACCCCCCCCAAAAAAGAAATGAGCTGCAGTATTTTTTTTTTTTTTAAATTTTGTTTCTCTGCAAGTTATCAATGGGATCTTGGATGGGATTATGGGACAGAATATGAAGTGGCCCAGCCTTTTTTTTTTTTTTTTTGGAGCTTTGTTTTTGTGTGTGTGTGTGTGTGTGTGTGTGTGTGTGTGTGTGTTTGGGGGGAGGGGGGTACTTCAGTTGGATCTGAATGCAATGGAGGAATTGCATAAAAGAGGAAGTCACTAGTATATCTGGATGCTTGCATGTTGCTTTTTCACTATCTCTGGAGCTTTAGAGCTTATCAGATTCTGGGGTTGTCCCATTTTCATTTGATGGGGTTTATTTTGGTTGCCTAATTAGGCTGGAAATCAAGATGATATTCATATTATGATACTCCTCCTAATGCCAGCTGGTTAGGCTTTGGAATCTCGAAGAGGTGTTTTTAGATTCTGGGGCCAGATTTTTTTAGGGGTTCATGATGCATGTGATCCTTGAAAAAGGGGCACATACTGACTTTGAAGGTGTAATTGGTTGAGGGAGTATGCTGATGCTGAACTTCTGGCAGTAATAATAATTTCATGGCAGGGGGTTATATGAACTGCAGCATGCATTAGCCAGCTGAATTTGCTAATATGGCAGGTAACTATGCCTTATAAAGATGAGTAGTGCCTCTTGGGAAATGTCTCTGAATTTTTTGTGTATTTGGACCAGAATGTTTTTATGGCAAATTTTATAATTTGATATCTTCCGTGCGAATAGTATCGTAGATCTTGCTATTGATTGCAAGTTACAGCTAAATCTCTCAAGTATTTCAAGAGGCTAAATGTCAGCCAATTATGAAACAATTATCAAAGTTTATGCTGATGCTAAATTTTCCTTACCATTATTGTTGTGCTAGGTATTTGAATTATTGCAGAAAGCACAAGCTGCAGCCTAATCCTGCAATTTTATGTTCACTGTCGAAGGTAAGCTTCAATCTATTGCCAGTAGTATATTGTTATTCAATAAAACTGGCATTTGTCCAGGCTGAGGTTTCTTATCATTTATGAGCATTCAAGTAAGAGTTTATCTAAGGAGGACAATTTCAGGGATTGTTGTTCTGTGTTCCTTGTCATAGGCAAAATTCTTTCAAATGACGGTTTGTTTCAACAGTTAAATGAATGACTCTTTTGGTATGAGTTCTAGAGGAGCCCATATTTCTCAAATTGCTGGTAGTCTATGTTACCCAACCCATATCTGTCTCTCAGGTTCCCAATTCGGGTACTTGGTACATGATGTGAGATGACACTGGAACCTTCATTTCAGACTAAAAAAACACAATTTTCATAAAAGGGCCTAATTGCGCATGTGAGCAAGAGGCCCAAGAGCCTATCTTGGACACCTTTGGCCAAGTCCAAAGGGCATTGGCAGCAGTGCATATTTAGGTGTCAATTAGATCAGCATTTGAAATCACGCTCTGGTTGGGACGAAGCAGGTTATGTCAGGTACTTTTGGGTTAGACATCCCCTATGGTCTGCTCTATCAACCCTTTATGGAAGTCTGGAACATCTAAATAGTAAGAATCATATCAGGAAACTGTATGTGTGAGTGTTTCAGGGTGGCACGCTACTGAAACAGTAGCACATCTGTCTGCTCAAACCAAAACAAAGAAGAGCTGAAGCAGAAAATCGGTAAAACTCGAGATATTGATGACTGTTGTATTAGCTTTATGACGTAAAGTGTACTTCTTTGGCTCATTAGCAGTCTTCTTCCGTGAGGGATTTTGCATTGATGTCTTTAGTTGTCTTCCCTTGCCTTTTCGTAGAGGGTGCAACATGGCTTCCTTGTCAATGATCTTTGTATGCTTTAAAATCTCATACTTGCTGGAAGAAAGGTTGCTGGGAAAGTGATTCTTTTTGTCAACATCATATGCAGTAATCCAACCTGGCTGCTCTATGTGTGCAGGTTAAGCAGCAGAAGTCTTTTCAGAGGAGAAGTCACCTTGTGGTTGTGCTAGATCACCTGAAGGATGTTGACTTTTTGCCCCTGATTGATGTGATCGATTCAATGTCCTCTTCTGATATTGACGCTGTTGACATACTTAATGAGTCCCCCTGTATTCTTAATGAAGATCAGGTTCTGTCATTGATCTGTGCAGCCAATCAGAAACTCCATACAGTTAGCCTTCAGGATTTGCCGTTTACAAAGCATTTCTTAAGGTCAGTTATGTTGCTTCTGAGAACTGTTTGTGTGCTTGAGGTGGCTGTTCAATTTTATTCATGAACTTAACAGTATATCAGTACCTAGTTGACAAATTATCTGGCCAAACTATGGGATTATTTTTCTTGTTGTCAACTACTTTCATTTTAATGTAAATGATGGAAAATTGATGAGGGAGACATAACATAAGATTGGAGACACTCCCTCCCCCACGTTAAGTTGCTGCAAGAGTTTGGTAGATGTTAGTTCCGCAGCTTTAGGTGGTTATGGGTCAGAACCTTTCCAACTTCAAATTTGTCCATCGCTGACCTTTACTTTTGAATTTGGTACTCATGCTAGGCTGCCAACTTCCACCTGTCAATGTGAGGGCTGCGGCTGCCTAGGTCAAAATTTACTGAAGTAATTTATTAAGATTTTGGTTTGTTTTCCTGCCCTGCACCTTCCTAGCGTTTATTACCTGCCCCTATCAAAGGGAAGTACCCATTTTCTACTGATAGTACTGCTTTATCCCTCGCAGAGATCTAGTTCGAAGTGGCTTGGCTTGTCGAGTCTTGAAGTTGAGCTCATCCAGTGTTCAGAAGCTTGACATGGTTGGCAGGTTTATGCAATTGCAAAAACTAAATTTGGACTTCTGCACCTCACTGAGTAGCTTGCACAAGGACTGCTTCTCTCATATGCCAAACTTAATGCATCTATCAATGTGTGGGACAAGAATTTCTAATCTTTGGACTACTACTGCTGCCCTGTCCAAACTTCCTTTCCTAATAGAACTGCGGTTTCAGAACTGTTTATGTTGTGAAGACACTGGTCCATGCCCGGGATATCCTAGGGGTAGGTCTGGTTTCTGTGTGACCATGACTGACTATCACCATGAATATGATTCATCTGAAAATAGAGGGCCTCAACGTGAAATCAAGAATTCATTCGAGAATAGAGTGGGTGTATGTTCGGGCCACCTAAAAAGTTTGAGCTTATTGGAAATTTCTTCTGATACCCATTGTGATTCGAAAAGTGACTATTTCAATGTGAAGAATGAGGTAACTAGTTTTCTGCTCTAATATTGATCATCGATATGGTCGTCCATGATTGATGTCTCAATTTCATAATTCATATATCACTGGCAGGTCTTACATAATGACTTCTGTGCACAAGATGACTTTAGTGAGAACCTAAAAGATTCAACTGCTAGAAAGAAGTATATTTCACACCATGCTTCGCCTATATGCTTTGAGAAACACTATAGGGAATTCATGGTTGCTTCCCTTCCATCTTTGGAGGTCTTGGACAACTTGCCCATTGGAAGGAAGGACAGGGAAGTAGCCAAGGCGATATACTCAAAACATTTTGAATATCTTCCTTATAAAAGACAGGAGGTGCGGAGTACTTATCAAATCCTGCATAATCGTGAAATTGCATCTGGTTGTGTTCCTCGGATTTCTTCAAAGTTGAAGCGATCATCTGTTCATGGCAGTAATCATAGTTTCTCCCGGTCGCTGTGTGCAGCCAAGCTAGGCGCCTCACCATGGCCACATTTACATCCTATCTCTAATATTGGCTACGTTTCAGATGAAGAGATCAAGACCTTTCGTCCACGGCAATTTGAGTATCATCCTTCTGACTCTAGCCATATGGCTTTTGGAACTTTGGATGGGGAAGTGGTGGTGATCAATCATGAAAATGGGAATCTTGTTTATTACTTGCCACCACTGGGAGTGAGCAATAGCATTTTGGGACTCTGTTGGCTTAAGAAGTATCCATCCAAGGTATGCCACACATGTACTTTTTTGTATTATTATTAGGCTAGACCACCCCACTAGACCCTTAGTAAGATATAGCTCAGTGGAGCGTGTAAGGTCCTAGGGTAGAGGGAATACGTTGAAGTGCGAGCCCCAGGGCTTGTTAACCACCCTTCCAATTTTCTACACAAGGGAACTACAGGCGATGTGGATTCAAGCCAAGTAGTGATGTTGAAACAAGGGACGAGAGGCACACTAGACCAAGAGGCCTTTGAAATGTAGTGGATGCTTATACTCAGTCTAATTATTAGTTACCTCCACATGTGGCTGGAATGAGGCTGCATCTACTTGAGTACTCGAAACCCTTGCTTGCTGTTGTTGCTATAATTTCTGCAGATGCTCAATGTTGCATTTTGTGATGTAAATGCAAGGATTGGCAATTTGTCTCATGTCCGTGTTGAATGATCAGGTGCTTGCTGGCTCCGACAATGGCTTGTTGAGATTGTTCGACATTAGTAACACTTCACCTAAGGATACAGATACACCCTATGGGCATGATGTTTTCACATTTGAAAGGTTCGGGCAGTTGACTTCTGTTCATGTAAACGCCACAGATGAACAGTTTCTCGTGAGTGGGTACACAAGAAATGTAGCTTTGTATGACATTGGCACTGGAAGGCTGTTGCAGTTATTCAATAATCTTCATCAAGAGCCCATTAATGTTGCCAAGTTCGCCTATCATTCTCCCTTCATGTTTGCAACTTCCTCGTTTGATCATGATGTCAAGATGTGGGACCTCAGACAAAGGATGGTCCGACCTTGTTATTCAGCTACTAGCTCAAGAGGCAATGTGATGGTTTGCTTCTCCCCTGATGATCAGTATCTGCTGGTGTCAGCTATTGACAATGAGGTAGCTCCTATTGCATGTTTATCAGTTGGTTTGTTAGCTATACTATCTGAACTGGGCTGCAAGTGTCGTTCATAATAACATGCCAGTGTTAGTGTTGCCCATTTTCTTTAAAATTTGCATGTTCTTGTTTGTCAATTGTTCATATCCCTCTTAGAAACTTATAATGCCGAGTGTCTGACACGGATACTGAAGGTGAACTAACGATCCGAGTAGTGTAGATGCTGGGTATGATCCTGAGAAAATTTGAGAAATATTGGACTAACTGTTGGAAGTACCAGGTAAAACAACTTTTCGCGGTTGATGGGACACTTAATACAGATTTTGGTATTCCTTCAAGTGGAAGTTCACATAACTACACTCGTTCATACTATATGAACGGCACGGACTATATTATCACTGGCAGCTCTGATGAACATGTAGTTCGCATTTGCTGTGCTCAGACTGGGAGACGACTGAGAGACATTTATTTCGAAGTAATCCCTGTTCCTTGAGCTTCATCCAGCAGTGCCTTGTTATTCTAGATACCCTGAATTCAGTTTTATACTTTTGCTCATTTGCAGGGGAGAGGCTCAGAGAAGGCAATGTTTGTGCAGTCCTTGAGGGGTGACCCTTTCAGAGTAAGCCATTCTCACTCCGTCAGTTCTCCTTAGATTGCATTGCATTGGTGAAGGGGTGTCTACTTGTATTCATTTTGAAAAAAAGAATGATTTGGGAAGCTGCATAGAAAATGTAGTTGCTTTCTGAAAGGCTATATTCTTTTAGGACAACCTAAGAGGCGATGTTTGGTAGGCCAGTTAGGTTGGGCTGCCGTCGTATGAGAAAAGTGGGCTGGTCAACCAGCTGGCTTCCCTGGGTTCAATCCAAGCCTCATTTTTAGCTGGCCTGCCACCCAGAAACCTAAGAAATCATTACATTATTTCCAACATGTATTTATTCAGCCTTATCAAAGGTGCAAGAGGATCTTATTTTTTTCTTTTTCTGGTTGTGAATGTCAGCCATTTAACATGAGTATCTTGGCATCTTATGCTCAATCAAGCTCCAAGTGTGAAATAATCAAGGTGAGTCTCTTTTGAAAAGTGGTGTTGTGCTGTTAATGTATAGATATGAGAAGTTCAGAAAATGTTAGACTGGCTTGTATGATCTTTTCTGCAGGTAAATTTGCTTGCATCCTGCGAGGATAGCGAAGAAGATTCATATTCACAGCAGTTAGGCCCTTCCTTTAGCCTGGGCGGTTGATAATTGTAAATAACATGTATACATGTATATTTGTGTATGAAGGCCAAAATCCTCAGCAAGATCTCATGTAATATATTATCATCTGTACGTATAGAAGTCAGATGTGTAATGAATTTGAATATCATTCATATTAGGTTGTAAGTGTGTAATATCCTTGCCCTTGAAAGTGTATTTTCTTAGCTATTAATAAGAGATGAGATTGTGAGGATCTGAGTCTAATTTCCGTCTTTCTTTGTCTAGGTGCTTGACTATTAGCATTGTCACAAGACAAAAACGAAGCATGACTGCATGAGTGTTCTTCTCAAGAATCAAGTTGTTTTGAGAGATAATGACACGCTTAAAAAGCCATAGCAGGTGCATGGTAGACTTGATCAAATTGACGGTCTGGTGAGTTGAGGCCTTGAGAGTCTAGTCATAAGGACAACCCTCTTGCGTCGGACGAGGTAAATATTAATAGGCATTTTCCAGTCTATATTGCAGAGAACCATCACAAAATTTTCCGTTCGAATATATGAAAATAGCCCAAATAGGAGTATATGACACTTTCAATGTGATATTCGAACAATAGCCCAAATAGGAGCATATGACACTTTCAATGCGATACTACGAGTATGTACAACATAGAAGTCTGATAATACACCTGTCTTTCAAGTTCTAACCTAGACATCATCATAAAATGCACAATCCAAAGTACTAGCCAACCTTTTGGCCTTCATCCCAGTAAGAACCCCAAATTCATCAACAAAGAAGAAGCTTGCTCTTAAACCCCTTTTCTCACGCCCTCCCATCACTCTAGCTAATGCAACCACACTCAACCAAGGTATGCGATTTTCTTAAACCATCAAATTGGATTCCGTCTCAATGTAAATCATCCGAACCCAAACTGAGCCTAAATCAACTCAACCCAACACTTCGACTATGAAAGACACAACTCGGCACTTTGACTATGGAAGATACAAAACTAATTCTACGTCATTCTGTTATCCATATACACACAACGGTAGCTCCACTAAAACAAGATGACCTTCAGGGGAGAAGCTTCCATGAACAGCCAATATTTGCGCACCTTGAAGGACTTACAAAAGTTGTTCACGTTCAAAGATTCTGCTTTACTGCCAGTTAGCCCCTTCTAGCGTAGTTGCGTTGTAAGCTTCTCAAATGGTCAATAAGTTTGTTAGCCTGCAAAACGGACAATGAATAAAGGGACGAAAAAGATAGAGTAGTCATCTTAATCAACAATGGGCGATCATATAGCAAACCAAAACTAAATCAAAAAGGTTTTGCTTCAGTCCATAGTACTTCAAGGTTGAAAATAGTGCTCACTATAGACTCTTGCATAGTGTACATTTAACACTAATACAACCACCATAAAGAACAATAATGACCGCCTTACCTTTTCTTTGGCTCTTGGGGTCCCTGATTTTGTTAAAGCGACTAATGGTGGCCCAGCTCCTTGATCAAGCACCATCTTCGAATATCTGTTACTATGCGAGCAAAGATGCCAAAGAGCAGCAGCAGCATTCTCTTTTCCCCTTGGTGAACCCAACTCAATGGCCTCAACCAAAAGAGGGATCCCTCCTGCCTGTGCAATAGCAATCCTTCCCTCTGGGATAGTCGCAAGATTTGCCAAGATGACAATAGCCCGGTCAACCATTCCAGTTGCCGGGTCCATCAAGTCAACTAGATGTTTCACCGCCCCCGACTTCACTATCCCACCCTTATTCTCATTACATGTGGACAAGTTGAACAAAGCATTGGCAGCATCCTTCCTTCCCCTGGGCGTCCCACTCCCCAACAGTTCTACCAAGGGCGTGATAGCTCCAGAATTGCCTATCCGTATCTTGTTCTCTTTGTAAGTAGAGATACTATAAAGAGTGGCAGCTGCATTCTCCTTAGCCTCAGGGGTCCCGGTCTGAAGAACATGGATCAGAGGCTCGATTACTTCAGCACTTGAAATGGCAATCTTGTTGTTGTCATTGATTGACAAGTTAAGCAGAGCAGTCACAGCGTACTGTTGAGTCGCTAGATCAGAAGAATATAGCAAGTCAACCAAAGGGCTAATAGCCCCACAACCTGCTATCAAGATTCGATTGCCCATTTCTCTTGAGAGATGCCGGATTCCAGATGTGGCTTGTCTTACAGTTTCAGGGCAAGTACTTTTCAGGTCCTCGACTAGTTTCCTGACATGGGTTTCAGCTTCTGCACTACCATTTCTACATTCTGCAGCTTGTGTAGATACAATTATCGGAGCAAGTTTACTAGGACGAAGGGCAAGTTGACGATTATATCTTCTATCTATGACTCTTGTATGAGAAGGAGGTCCCTTTGTTGCTGTGCTAACTGGAGCATCAGAATTTGAATCGCTGCTTATCTTTACTATGTTGTCAACAGCATCAACTTCAGGACTCTTCAAGACCTCATTGGCATCTCCGGATTGTTCCTGAGGTATATCTGTGTAAGAAACCATTTTGGAGACGAAGGAACTTTTTGTATGTCTTCACATCCCTCTTGGGTACACCAGTCTGAACCAGTAGAGAATCTGCAGCCCACAGAAGGATATGATCAACAGGGATGTACAGCAAACTTTATCAAATTCAGGACACACATCACTCTAGTGGGAAAATCACTCAGACGGTAGCATCTCTAACACCAGATAATCTTTGATATTTAGTTTTTGTGATGAGAGTCACAAAGAGTTGTGCAAAAGCTAGATCTTTGATACCAACTTTCAAAACTTTACCAACTAGCATGCTGACACACTCATTTATTTATGTATAACACTATTCAGAGTACTGTGATCTTGACCTACTGATTCAGAGCACAAAGAAGGTAAATTGAGCCCGAGCATCTCAAAAAATGGAACTTAAATGCTCGACACACTTTGCCAGAGCACCTCAGACCCCCCCTCCAAAAAACCCCAAAAAAAACCCATCACCCAACCACAAAGGAAAAAAAAGAGGAAGAAAAGCAAATATCTGAGAAGAAAAATTGTGGTGGGCACTATACAATGCAATTTCTGTTGATCATGATGAAACAGTAATTTCCCAATGGTTTTCAGAAACTTAATCCGAAAAATCAAACAACCCACAACAAGTTCTTTTAAAAAAATAAACCAAAAAAAGGGTTAAATTTGTTCTGATCAATTAAAGCATTAAAAATGAATATCAATCAACTAAACCCCTAAATTGCACAGGAAGTATTACTAAACCCTCCCGAGTCATTTAAAAAAGGGTTTCGATTTCAAAGAATTACCACATAAATGATGAGGGAAATACTAACCTGGGATGAGAGAGAGAGAGAGAGAGGAAGAGAATGAGAACTTGAAGCACACAAGTAATTAAGTTAAGGAAGAACAACCTGATGCAAAGAGAAGAGAGAGAGAGAGAGAGAGAGAGAGATCAGGGCCTGAAGCACAAAGAAAGAAGCTGAAATAGCGTACGTGAGACAGAATTCATGAAGGAAAAAAACGGGGGCAGAAGTCGACATATTTGTGATTATATTAAGAAAGACTTTTCGAAGTCCGATGAAGTGAACCGTGTGAATTGATTCAGTCTTCCTTCCCATTCTCATTCTCATTCTCATTCTCATTCTTCCCTTCCGGGGATTTCTTCTCCTAACTCTTCTTTTTATTCCTTTTTTTTTTTTCAATTATTAGTTGGACATAGCTCCAGTAAAAATTAAAAAAAATATAATACAACCACTACACAGCTAATCAAGCAGACAGCTGCTGCATTCTAGAGAATACAAATTTAGAAAGAAAAGCTCAAACAGCTATTAGCTATAATCATGAACAACATCTAAGATCTCCACCTACTGATCACATAAACCTCAAACTTGCTCTTTGTTTTCTAATTTCTTTTCAAACTTCTTGTGATCCTTCTAATTAGCGGGTTCTCATCTACGACGACAGAAATACCAAGCCTTTTGCCAATCTCTAAAGTTTATTTTGCTATTTCAATAGAGGTAGACGAATTATGAATTGACGTTGATTTCCCGTTGCCACTGTTCTTACCTACGATGGAATGTTTACCTTTGTTAGAATGTTTCCTACTGAATGTTTATTCCTTTTCTTTTTCAGAAGCATCTCGTATATTATTACATTATTTTTAGTACTAGTAAAAATCTAAGTTTGGATCAATTTGAATGTACCTAGGGTCTGTTCTTTTCGTTGAAAAATATAAGTTGGTAAATATGTGAAGTTGACTAAGATTAATAAAAATGAGTTGAAGTGGAAATTTTTCGGTTGAAATAGGTTGAAGTGAGTTGAATTTTTTTATATGATGAGTATAAGTTGATTAAAATAGTGAGAAGTGGGTTAAAATTGATTGACGTTGTACTTTTTTTTATAGAAGTTGGTAAATTAGATTGAAGTATGTTGAAATTGATTGAGGTCGGTAAATTGAGATTTACTAACGAAAAGAACCGGACCTTAATAGATACATTTAAGTAGACATCTTGATCGGATTTGAAGTTGAACACGAAGGTCTAATGTCTAATCCTGATTATCCTGATTTCATATTTGAACTTTTGAAAATTTGACCGAAATTTTGTATATGATCGAACTCGAACCAGAATTTTTGATGTCCTCCTAATTTCCCAAATTTTTGACATTATTTGAGTAATAGTTGGGTCAATTTAAAATAATTAATATCAATTTAGTTAATAGTAAAAATCCTCCTGCTTTCCTGGCGTGTTACTTTTTCCTTAACCGTAGACCCATATACCCTTAAAAAAAATAAAACACATTGTTTTATTTTTATTGTGTTCCTCCCAACATTTTCAACAAACCACACCAAAGAAACGACAATGCTCACTTTTTAATTCTTCTTCTCCGTTATTTTTTATTTATTTATTTTGGTTGTGTCCCTCCCGGAATTTCAACCAACTACACTAGCTAGGTTAACGACTCAATGCTCAACTTTTTTTTTTTTTTTTTGGGGGGGGGGGTTGGTTTGATTGGTGGAGATTTGTTTAAGTGCTCATCGTTTTTTCTTTTTTTTTGCGTGTTAAAAAAAAAAAGAAAGAGTTGCTTCAATCCGTGAAGACCGTCATCGTAAATTAGCATATCTTCGGTAACCAAAGTCCAACTGGAGATACCATTTTCATGGTCAATTGCATAATCATTGCTTGTGGAATGTTTTGGGAAGTCATGAGTTTTGTCAGCGCTATCAAAACATTTCTGTTTGCTATTGCAACTTCTAGATGGATGACACGCCATTATTTTGCACAAAGTATATGGTCATGAGATGAACATTTTTTTAAAGTTGACTAATAAAATAATTATAGAGTGATTAAAAAATTGTTTCAAATCCTTCTGTTGACTTTTAGTTGAGAATCACATCTAAATAAATATTCAGTAACTCTCAAAATTTTCTAATTTTTAACTGTTAAAATCTCTATAATTATCTTTATAAATGTAGTTTGTTAATTACACTACTGTTATTGTAATTTTATAGTATAATATTGAAACAAGAACTTACTTTTTATTTAAGTTAGAAAAGTCTGTCATGATATGATAACACGATATAAATTCAACCCAAAATTATTGAGGGAAATACAAACCTGATTCGAACTGAACTAATTTTCATCGAAGTTGACACAATTTCATCATGCAACATGAAAACATTGTTATTTGTTATTTTTGAGCAAATTTAACTTATTTTCAAAGCCAACACACCATTGACCCATTTATTAAGTGAGTTAATCGATCCGATTCAATTTGTTTCCCAGCTTTACTATTTATCAATACAGACAAATCTGTTCATCGATCAATCGATAATGATATCGCATCGCGTCAATGATTAAAAAAAAAAACAAAAAACAAAAGAATAGCGCATATCCGTTGAGCAAATACTGTTAATGCTATTCGTTGTCCACGCTACTCCTTTCGGTATCACTTGAGACGACGTACGGGCCACGATAATAATTACTTGGTGGGTGGGGACTGGGGAGTTTACACTGGCGCAGCAATAACTGAGACTAAGAAAGGGCCATTAAAAGTATTACGCAACTACCTGATTTCATTATTTATTACAAGAAAACAGAGAGAGAGAGAGAGAGAGAGAGACTATCTACCAGTTTAAGCCTGATTCTAATCTATACTACTATCACTATGTGTTGCATCTTGCATGCTAATGGGGCAACCCAAAAACCAAAAAAAAAAAAAAGAGGTTTCGTACTGTATCTCCCTCGTGGCAAGAAAATAAAACTCTTACATCTTTGAGCTTGCTTTTTAAATTGTGAGCATATTCATACTGCTGGCTAAATCTCGGCAGAATGAGGTCGCCTGAATTTGCCAGTACTTCTAAGAAAACGTATCTCATATCTGGCTTTTACAAGAAGGAAAAAATGTTAGTTATTTTATGTCCTTTTTGCATATGACATGCTTTAAAAGTACAATGTACATTTTTCCCAAGCGAATGTCAAAAACGTTGAGTATGTATACCTTCGAGAAACGCGGTGGCGCCTGAAAACATCCAAATGGAGCCTGAGCCTAGAGGGAAGAAGTCTCTACTTTTCATTCACAACGGCTGGAGTTCTTGCTCGGCACCAAACGCATTAATGCTACTAACAGGCTGGTATTGCAGTGTTGTTAGCTGTCTCCATCTCCAAACGAACCAAATTCCATAAATGGATAATCCCAACATCAATATTAGAATGATTGTCATAACAATTACCAAGTAATGTTGTTCCCACCAAGTCCTGCATCATTCAGAAAGATCAAATTGGAGGTGAGGAGAAAACTTTGGTAACTGAAAAACAAAAGACTCAACACACTTCCCAAGGAGCGTAAAAGAGGCCTGCGTTACTTGCAGCGAAGGCTGGATCCATTATGCATGTATCATCACTAGAGCCCGACAAAATCTTCAGGGCCTAAAAAGGATGGTTTACCGTGTCTTGGCTGGCTGAGCATTCCATTTAACCAACTGATAACTGCCAAAGGTCTTCGGAAGTTGGACATTGTTTTCAGCTAAATGAGAAATTATATGCTGCAAAAAGAAAAATCAACATAATGAATGTAGTGCTCAGCTGGATGTATTTACAGCTTTTAGAAAAGGCAATTAACCATTGCTCTTGCATTCGAGAAATACTCTGCAGATGCTCCAGGATAAATGGCCCAACTTGTCAGGGAACCATCTCCAGTTGAGGTCGAATTTAGCACATGGACCTGGTGAGATGAGTTGATAAAACATGAAAAGTCACAATGCATGGAAGTTGTACTTTATTTAATGATTTACTGTTGCAGTGAATCAAGTTTGATGTGTCCGTTCAACTGACCTGTGATTTGTCGACTCCTAAGTCTTTAGCAATGCAACCACCCAGTTCTGAAAGGAGAGGTTTCAAGTCTGAGTATTTCATACTCAAAGACATCTCGAATGTTATAAATCCAACTTGAATCTCCCCTGAACAAAGATAAGTCGATGGAAAAGAAAGATCAACCAAACAATTAAACATGTGTAGCTCACCAATTGTCAGTTTCAGAAATGAGAAGCAGAAAACACATGCTATGAAGACATTAGTACACACTTAAATTTTCAATGTAACATTTTGATATTTTCCTTACTGCTCGATTTTCCTATTCTTAGTCATGTCATAATCATAAAGCAAACATAAAGGTATAAAGAGCCTGCCAGGATGGCATTTAATGAGAGTCCATTCGAGCTTAGTGCCTATTGAACATGGATGTACCTCCAAGCCTCAAAGTGGAGCACCTGATCTTTCCTCAAAACATAAACTACTCTTGCTTTCATATGCAATGAAACATAAACCACTTGCACAATGCAATTTAAGCTGAATTAAGCTCTCAACTCCGTAATTTTCCCCCTCAATGTCAGTGCATTTGAAATAACACAAAAGAGGCACAAAGTCAGGTGCAATCAGCCACCAGCTATTCTCCAGAACATAGTTACCGGATTCTCTCAATCCCCCAGCGTACCGCGAACTGATTCGCAAACCAAAACACGATACTTTAGCGTCCCAATTCCCCAAATATGGTGAATTCAGCGAACCCATCTCCTACCACATTGGTATTGCATACTTTCATGATTCATATGCCAAATTTTGAAGAAAATGGAAGGATTTTTGAGGTTGTCATGAATGAGCAAGCTTTTTACAGAGCAAAATGAGAAGAGAGAGAATGAGAGAGAGAAATAAGGATTAATGTGAAAATGTTGCCCTATGAACCCTTATTATTAAATCATTTTATGAGTCTCAATGATATGTGAAGTTTTGAATTGGAGGACTAGATGTACTAATAATGACCCTCGCATACCGGATTCTCCACTATGCAGCGAATCACGCACCCGAATCCATCCCCCGTACCGGAGTGTACCACGTTCCAAGCAACTATGCTCCAGAACCTTGTGTGCCATGATATAGGATCAAACTCACTATCAATAATACACCGCAAATATTTGCTTCTCTTTAGGTATATTCACATATTGCATCCATTCAAGAATAACTACGTCGGTACTGTCCATGTAAAAGTTGAGGGGATTGAGCTTTTGAGTCATATCAAGTCACTGTTACATCCAATAATTGTCAACATTTGGTGAACAAACATTTCAGAGTGCACACAAGAGTCTTAGGCAGTGGTCAGTAACAGTAGCTCTTAGCAGCTCAATGCCCTCATCAAGCTTTGCCTAACACACTAATAATAACATAGGTAATAGCAATTCAAACAGGGAGCTATTACTATGATATCTAGCTTTGCGTAACAAACCGAATACCCCAGCATACGCTTCGAAGTCCTTTTTTCTTCAACTGTACAACATAATTCTCTAATTTCAATTGAATATATCTATAAGCAATGAGCAATTCCGTCTATCACTAAGGAAATTAATATGAATTCTTCACCAACGTACCTGGAATAGAATGAGCTAGTGGTCCAACAGGTGCTGATGCCACCCCTAAAGTTGAAGACTCCAAATTTGGACCATTAACTGCTGACGTAGGTGCATTAGGTGCTGGTGCTGGTGCTGGTGGAACCCCTAAAGTTGAAGACTCCAAATTTGGACCATTAGGTGCCGACACAGGTGCATTAGGTGCTGGTGCTGGTGCAGGTGCAGGTGCAGGTGCAGGTGCATTAGGTGCTGGTGCAGGTGGGATTCCAGCTGAAGTATCAGACATGTTCAATCTATGCCATAACTCAGAACAATTGGTCTTCCAAAATCCCACTTGCAAGTTTTGACGGTCATATGTGACTAGAGTATTACGGACAATTATTCCTATAATCATAAAGTTATAAGGTCACACAGAACAGATGATTATACCAAAAAATTAGGAGCATGCAGAGGAAGGAAGCAAGCACTCATGAGTCATGAGTTGTGTTACTTGGGCTCTTCATTTTGCCCCAAGTACCCATCTCGGACACTTGACATTTGGACATGGCCACATGGGTATGGACACCCAACCCTTCATTTCACCAAAAATGTACATAATTTCTAAAAAATCTACCGAGTCTGACACAACACTTGTGTCGGACACTTGACAGTACAACATGGGTATGGCCGGCTCCGAGTAACATAGCTCATGACGGTAGATAATTAGCAAGCACGTTATACCTCCTAAGAGAGTCGTAGGATCCTTTCCATTCTGGAAAATACCTAGGCAATATGCACCTGGCACTTTTGCATGCTGTATGAGAAATTTGACTTTAAGTCAGAGATTCTAGTGTACCACAAACACAGCTATATAGCATATGCTTTAAAGATGTCATCATGAAGTATTTGAAGTCCATGAATTTTCATATGGAATCAGATTAGAAACACAAGGGAAAGAACAAAAGAGATAAAAGTAATAAAAATACCCTAAAAATATAGTTTTCTGGTGATAATGAATACTTTTGACCACTTCCCAGCACCAGGTCGACTGCTGGGAATATCTTTGAGAGTTCCCCGCTGATGCAACAGAGGTACGGCAGAAATCAGAGAGTGAGACAAGTTTCAATTGATGTCTGTCAAAGGTCAAGAAGAAAACAAAATACCTTTCAGGACCAGAAAAGCAGATATCGTTGTAAAGTGGGTCAGGACCAGGGATTTGCTCAATGCCTTGAAGCTCATTCACGATCTGCATCGTCAAACACAAAAAAAGAAACAAAAGGTGATAGATAATAAGACAACCTCTATTGTTACCCAAGAGTCCCGCCTAAGCAGGGTGTTAGGGTGAGAAGTAGCTGCCTTAACCCCTAAATTGTAGACAAATTAATTCCATTAGACTCTACATTAGAAACAATTGAATGCCTACTACTGCATAGAGGAGGAAGAACGAGATAGTTTAGAGAGAATTTTGCTCTAATGTACTATACCCCAACCTGAAAAAATTGCCTAAAATTATCTTTTCCGGTAGTCAAAAACAAAAGGTTGTATCACAAATGAGTAGTTGATTGTTTTGAAAAAAGGCACAATTTGAGCACTCTGTCATAGCCTGGAAACAGAAACATAGAATACTTGGAAAAGACCAAATCCCTCACGAAGGAGCTAGTAATTTAATATAGAGCCATATTCCGACCAAACTAACCTATCTTCAGCTCAAAGATCATGTCAAAGGCAACTCTTTTCATAACTGGCACCGAAACTTACAGTTCAGAGCAGTAACACAACCAAAGACATCCTTTTACCATCATTCTACTTCCAAATGCAAATCCATGCTTTCAAGACTCTTGCCTATTTGGGATTTTGGTAGGTCCAATTCAGTTACCTTACTCCTACCTAGATTGCAAAATTGCCGAGAGGTTGTTTCTGTTAGACCCTAGATTTAAGAACGACAGACTGCCCACTACTTCATAGAAAAGAAGTAGACGGAAATACAAAGAGGCATCTTACATTAGTCACTAATAATCCAAACTGAAGACCAAAGGTAACTTTTTCAGCTATCCAAAAAGTGAAGAAGAACAATACCAAAGTTCTTACAGACATGTTTAGAAACTAAATCTTACAGCTTGCTTAAATTCCACAAATGCTGCTTCTGGAAAATAGGCATATGTCGTACCACTATCCACGACAGTTCCATGCTTTTGATCAAAAACACTTGGGTCTATAGGTAACTTCTTCCCAGCAACATGCATCTCCTTCAGCTCGATATTGTAATATGGACTGTTGAAATCCCGAAACTAGAGTAAATGTGTCAGATGTTTAGGAAATATACAGTGGTATTACACAATAAACTAAAATTCTTCCAACTCATACCTGCGGGTAGGGTCAGACTTGCTGAATACCATGTCCGAGGGGTTCGAAATTTGGCCAAGAACCATAGCACCCCCACTAGTGTCTAGCCCACCATAGCATAATGAAAAAGAGTCATTGATTACACCTCTGTCGACAAGTTGATCCACAATGCTTAGATCATTACGACCCAAACCCATTATGCCATCAGCACGCTGACTATAAATGTCGCCAGTTTCCTCAATTTCACAACCAAAAACTGCAGGCTGGGGTTTAAGTTCGCTTAGGTTCCCAAATGAGATCATGTCCTCAACAAGGAAGCCACTGCTGGAACTCATCTCAGCATACTGCCTCTCATAGACACACTGAGAACTATTAGCATCACATGTACAATTAGGATTGCACCTTACGGGTTTGTAGGTGCTTGAAAGATTTGGCTGGAACTTAGGATCCTACAAATTAAAACAGTTCAAGAACAATGAGGGAAAAAAAAAAACCAGAAAAAAGAAAATGCGATACACAACTAAATGAATCCAGAAGATTTTCATTTTTATTTTTTGGGGAAGAAGGTGTAGGAGGAGGAGTAACCAACATTAGAATCTCTCTAGACATGCTGTGTTGATGCATTGTGAACTATGAAAGAAGAAAAGAATGTACAAAGAGTTAAGGACATCCGATACCCCTGTATTTTTCACGATCATATCTCAAAGACCCAAAAGAGTTTGACCAGAAGATGCATACATCAAATTTCTCTTGCGTTGAAAAAGTAAATAAATAATGTGCAACTTTAGATAAGCACATTGTGTGCAAGTAGTAAAGAAAAATGCTGGGATAGTCCACCAAGCTCCACGATTAAATTGTCCCATCCCGGAAAATGATAGTAGAATTCGCATTCACCTATACAACAACAATAACTCTCAGGTTACGTTTGTGTGGGCACATTCACCAATAATCTCAAAATTTTACATTCATTCGTAGACACAAACTTCCACGCCGCACAGGGCTTTTGCTGAGGTTCATGTACACATACAACCGCACAGTCCAAATACACCCGCAAAGGCACTTGATTTTCTCATCTTCAATCCCATAAAGCAAATAATAAAGCAACAAAAGAACCCAAGCAGCTGAACAAAACATCAAGATATAGATATTCGTCAAATGACAAAAATGATACCTGATGTTTGCCACATTGTTCACAAGAAGAGCAAGGTACATACGTCGCCGTACTCCCCGAGTCCACGATCAGCGCGAAATCCTGCGGCGGCGTCCCGATTCCGAGCCTCGTCGTATAATATCTACAATCCCCCCAATTCGACTGACTATATAACATCGAATATCCAAAAAAATGGAAAAAAAAAAATACATTTCAATCGATGCGGAACAAATATTAGGGATCGCTTACCCGCTAGAAAGAAGATCGTCATAGAGATTCATGTAAGCATTGGGAAAGAGGCGTCGAGAATGTCGGAGATGCCGGCGGCTGAGCTTGCCGTCGGAGACGATTCGAGAGGAGTCGCGGGGAGGAGAGAGAGTTAGGGGCAGGATAAGGGCGGAGCCATCCCCTTGGGCGGTGGAGGACGGCAGAGGCGTGAAATAGAGGAAAAGAATGATGGCGGCGAATCGGAAACGTCGCCGCGCCATAGACGGCGTAAAGAAGCTCCGGCGATTTTCCGACGTGTCTGGACCGATTTCCGGCGAGAAACGCTGATGGCGACAAACGAATTGGACGATCGGAGGGATGCTTGGTTGTTGATCGACGATGGCGGAGAGAAGAGAGAGAGAGAGAGAGAGAGAGAGAAGAACGGAAATGTTGTTGTGAAGTTAGAAATCAGCGGGAACCCTGGAAGTGAAGTGGGTGATTGAGTGGGGCTTTTATAAGTTTCCCAAAATTTTGAATCTAATCCTAAAATTAGGCGCATGCTCATGGCAACCCAGGTTTGAAGGGAACGCTCTTCTCCGGGTTGTTGCGTCACATAGAATCACTTAATATACAATAATACTATCTATATTTTATTTGTATAAAAAAATTTTGTAAGTCTTTTAACACCAGCTTTTTTATAAATAGAAATATCTATAAAAATAATATTGTCTTTATTTGAACTTTTTTAAACCCCGCAAAAGTAAAATTCATACTGAAAAACTATTGTTGTTTTATTATTCATACTAATATGTATATTAACAATAATAATACAGTAATCTATTCTTTAAGAATTACTTTAATACAAACATAAAATTTGTTTTATCATCTAATGTGAATTATCTGCACAACAACAAAAAAATGTGTTTTGATTTTTTTATCCTTGTAATCAGGTCGCCAATTGTTAGGTTCAGAAAATATAAAAATGCATAACATTTTTTCCCTCTAGTCGAATTCATGTTCGTGTTCTTATCGAATTTAAACGGTTTGAAAATCGTTCGATCTAAACTTAGTTCGTTTATTAAACTGGTTGAAAAACTTTGGCCTATACTCATTTAATTTTTAAACAGATTGACCCGTTAAACCATTTAAGATAAACAAGTTACTTAATTATGCATTTATCCATTTAGTATTTTCAATTAATACTTAATTACATGATATTGAAAATTAACTTTAGATTCTACATTAGGCAAGTACTGCCTAAAGCTCCCCCGACTTATAGTAACTCACACATTTTCATATTTATTTTTAATTTTTGTGATCTTGATTATCAGATAAAAGGGTAAATAGGTAAATAACAAATGGATAAATAAGTTGACCTATTTTATCCATTTAACTAAATGAGTTAAATAGGTATTTTGTTGAGAATCTCGATCTGAACATAACCTATGTAATTAAACGAGCTTAACTGTCAAACCATTTAATTAAATACGTTGAAAATCTATATCCAAATCCACTTAATTTCGTGTCGGTAATCATATCGGATCAACTTTGCTCAGCTATATTGATATCCAATAAAATGAAGACAATATTCATGTTTGCTAAGATAATATAAGCATTCACACCACAAAATAGAACTCTTTAGGGCCATTTAGAATTTTTTTTTTAAAAAAAAAGGATACAGATAGTAGAGTGGAAGGCGGGCAAATAAATTACCAAATTTTCAAAAGCATACCAAATAAACCTAAAGCAACAAAGCTTGATAACTTTTCATTCCAAATTATTACCTAACAACGTTACAAAATGCTGTTCAAAAACAGCACAGTGTCTACAAGTTCCACTTCAACCCTAACCTAAGACAACACTGTTTTACCCAGGCAACGCGCATAATACGGGGCGGTATCAGAAAAGCTAATCTACAGCAAGCCGCATTATACACAGAAAAAAAAAGAAGAAAAAAACAGTGTGCCTTGAAAAGTCTTAATCAATCCTACAAATTACAGGTAAGGATAACGTGATGATTGCATATAAGAGCCATAACTCAGAGCAGGAGTCGTCGGAGTTGGAGGCAGAGCAGGAGCTGGAGCAGCAGCAGCATAAGGATCTCCAGGCATGCCACTTCGAGCATAGTAATATGGCCCTTCGGTACTTGCCAGAGAAGAAGCATAGGGAGATTGGCTAGAAACTGCATAACTGGTGTAGGCACTCGGATTTGGAACAGCAGTAGAATACCTATCCACAAGTCTAGTGTATGGAATCCTCTCACTGAAGGTTGAAGGGCCCTGCCTCCCACCACCATAGCCCCGAGGTCTAGGTCCCGAGAATCCTACACTAGGCCGTGGCTTTTTTGGCTCTGACTGCTTTAGTGTTTCATTGCTCCTTTTCTTATCGAACTTGGTGGATTTATCCAGTTGGGCTACCCTTCGGTGTAGGGGATCTAGAGGGTATGCCACTTCAAGTTTGTACTCTTCCACACACTCTATCACAGCCCTCAATGCTGCAAGTTCTCGAGCATTGTAATCATTCTGAATAGCAGAGAGTGGGACATACTCAGCACTGAGAACCTCAGAAATAGACCATATTTTTTCCCGCGGGGAGGGGGGAGGGGGCAGAACAGATATTACCAAGTCAAAAATGGACAAATACCTGTTGAGCAGCATTGCCGGTTCCTTGGGAGTTTCTCCTCAGCTCTTTCAAGTATGCCTTCAAGAGGGGAACCGTAGGGTAGATCTCAGAGAGCTGGAATGCATGAATAAAATGGACTGCATCAATCTGTCTCCCACTACTAATCAATGTCTCAACTAAACCTGTAAAATCCAGGGATCAATCAGGTGAACTTTTTCAACAGTAGCTCCATTGTAATGTTAGAAAGCATTAATCACAAGACCGCTCTCTGAACTCACTACATTGAAGTTTGAACAAAACCTATGATATCAATTTGGGGGGATAAACCTATGACAAACGTGCTCAAAAATTCCGTCCAATGTTCAGAAGACATCAGGACAGTCAGTTGAAAGAATACCAACCTGGTATCTTTTGTGTTAGCTCAAAAGACTGGCAGAGCTCAATTGCCTGCCTGTGATGAGCAACTGCAAGGACATGCTTGCAGAGTTCTTCTCCATCGAACTCTGAGGCAATCCTAAAGGTTGCAAGCAGCCTCAAGAATCCCTCTGCTTCCAATGAATATCCATTGGCAGCATCAGTGCTTTGACTGTTTTCCCCAGCCAACGTAGGCTTCCACTCATGGGCAATTGACATGGCAATATGCATGTTTTCAGGATTAAGAAAGTCATCTGCAGATGAGTCAGCCTTTGCCAAGAAGGCAGACAAGGCTTCCATAAGTAGTAAACAAGACCGACGCATGCCATAAATGGCAGCATCCCCATTATCCCCCTGTTCATGAGGAGGGAAGAATCCCTCCAGGGCATTTAGCACCAAACGGGCTGGATCGGTTGCACTACCAAGTACAACAGAAAGTTGTTCCTTACAAACATCAGAAAGGTTTTGTAGGTTCTCCGTGAGAAATTTCAGAAGTCCTTTAGAATCCATATGCTCACAAAATTGCGTGAGCTCTGCGAGAGGATTAACCTCGACAAACTTACCCTCAGCACTTTCCCCAATCTTACGAGGGGATTTCCCTTCTGGGGCATCGACAGATGCATTTGCATTATCAATAGAGCTGCTTACCTTGGCTGGCTCTAAAGACTCTGGCTTGTAGTTTGCCCGAGCTTCTTCAATGGCAGCCACAGCATCATCTTTTAATTCTTGCACCCTATCTAGCATATCTTGCTCCTTAGCCATTACTGCTGCCTCTCTCTCGGCAAGCAGCATGCGGTTATGAGATTCTCTTTCTGTAAATACCTTCTCTTTGGCTTCAAGTTCTTCAAGTTTCTTCTTCACTGTTGATTCCAAGTGACAGAAATGTTGTTCAACATCATTCCAGTGAACCTTGTCAGTAGAAGCAACCTTGTGAGCTTCCAACTCAACAAATGCCTTCCCTAACTGTTCCATCAGGGATGAAGTCAACTCAGTAGAGGACGTCAAACTGATGTCAGTGAATTTTTCTGTATCAACCATTTCCACACTACCGCTGGACAAAGCTGCAGAACATATTCCAGAATGTAGATTAGAACAAGTCCAAATGTCATTGGAGGAATACTAAATAAAATCTGGATACGCACTGCCCTTGTTATTAGCTCACAAATCGTTACATCATCAAACTTAGTAACAGAAACAGCAGCTACCTGCTAGAACAGATGATCCTCAGTCAAGGAAAAGCAAAAGCAAAGAAACAAACTGCTACCACATTGAAGATATGGAAAATTTGAGTAAGGATAAATGAGAAGCGCATACAGGTATATAGTCCGCATCTCCCATATTATAAGTTAATGGATATAAAACACAAATTCAAGGACAAAAAGCAAACTGATGACGGTTCCATCAAGGCCCAGACCCATTCATAAAGGACAAGAAACACCATCCATTTATAATGCTCTCACTCATAAAGTCATTTCTAATTTGTGTTCTTGAGGACACTGATGACTTCTTAGAGGAATTTTTTTACTATATTAGTTACGGTCATTGTTTTAATAATGATATAACTCGCTCAGCAGTTCTTTCAAGAGCTCCAATCTTCTGTAGAGCCTTGAAACTTTTAATATATGAAATTTTCAATAAAGCCCCAGAAGTTTTCATAAGTGCCCATATCATCTGAAACTCCTTTCAGTAGCTCTGGACTTTCCTGAAATTCCAAGTTCCAACAATTCACTAAAGGTCTGAAAATTTTTGTGTACAGCTACAAAAATAGCTCTGAAACTTGATAGAACAAATGAACGAATCAAAAAATTTCATAAAAGATGAACTGAACAATAGGCGATGTCTCGTACCAACTATATCAATAGTGGAGTTTCACATATTGCTCAGAATGCATAGCAGAGATGCATGCGTCTCAACTGTACTTACATCATGATAGTTTGTTTATGGCATCAGTTATTCAGTACAACAAAAACGAAGTTGAAGAACTACATAAAACAGCAGATGAGCAACACATTTACAAAGACTTCCCCCGACTCAATCATGACAATTTATTACTCAATGAGATCACACTCATTGACTTTATCATTCCTATAAATAGTTCAATTGTATAACAACTTGACCCCATTCTCTTGAGGCTACTTCTCACGGAGGAAGTTCTGCAACATGCTTCAATATTCAAGCCTCAGTTGCAAAAATTACAGAAAAAATCTCATATCCAGGACCTGTGGGTGATTCAAAGCTACTTTACACATGACGTGTGCTCAATTACTGGTTTGATCCATAATATCCAGGCAGTCACTGCAAATATTATACAAACAGGTCTTAATTTGATGGATAGGAGCAACACTAGTTGACAACCGATTAAAAATGTGCAGTTGATGGTGAAAATAAATGGGTCTTCAAAGAAAAGTCTGATAAAACAGTGTGCATAGGTTAATATCAGAGATGTTTCAGAAACTATATTGGTTGTGTTTCATATTATTTGTCTGGTTCTAACATTGATATGGAAGGATGTCATCCTTTCAAGTATGAAATTAATCAACTGAAGCGCATGTCAGCCAGTTCCATCTGAATTCTCAAAGTGCTCTTGAGGATGAGTCTCACAACACATTTAGATGGTAATGCCAGGTGCAGTCTATCGACTGTATCAAATATGATTCAGCAGATATACGGGCAGTGTTTCCCATCCACAACAATGCAATTGATTGTTATGGAAGAATAAGATACCTTCAATTAAGCAATCAACCAGCTAAAAAGGAGTAAAGGATGCCTAGTTCCAAATCCCGATGTTCACCCATTATGCATAGGTAGAAATTACAAACTAACTCCATTCTACTTGCATTGATTTGGAACAGAGGGGAAAAAGGGAACAAGAACAGACAAGATATCGCTACAAGGACAAGGACATAAACTGTCCACAATGAAGTTAAGGCCTGAGCCCTCAATCATTCCATCTTGACTTCACCTCAAAAGACACAAACTTGGCAAATAATGAAATGGGTCCATGTCCCCAACATTAAATCCTCAACAGTTGTTGCCACTTAACCTCCAACTGCCTCCTAGCTTCATAATCTATGAACCATCGTCGACCTTCCACAAAACTTCAGAACCATCCCAATTTTCATCACTTTTAGTTTTTCTCTTTTCGGTTCTTTTTCTTTCTCTTCCTCCCGCCTCTTTCATTTCCCTCACAGGGTAATTTGTGTTTCTTTACAACGGACCCAAAAACCAATGCCGCCATAAAATCTCTAAACATGATGTTAAACCTTACAAATGAAAACCCCAATAAATTCTTCAGTAGCTACTTCTTGAAGGAATTTAAACAACAACAAACTAACTTACAAACACAAATTCATGACATTTTCAGTTCTTAATTACAATCTATAAGCTCCAAAAGCACATGAATCCAATACTGCCATGTCCAACTACTACTTCATCTGTGAAACAACTTCTATGTGACCGGAACTAAATCAAACAAACATCACACGAATTCCAAGCCACCCAATGAAGAAAATGAGCGAATTCGCTAAAGCTGAAGCAATTAAACGCATGTACTATAAGCAACATAGATTACAGAAAGGGGAAATTGTACCTGAAGAGGATCAAAATTGAAAGAAACAGGAACCCTAGACGAAGAACTTGAACAACGAAGGTGACTTCGGAGTTTATGCTGAAATTAATCGGTTGAAGATATCGTATCATACATACACCAACACAAAGATACCCAGAAAAATGATGGTGATTGAATTCTGACTTTGAATTTGGATTTCGAATTCTGACTTTGAATTTGGATTTCAATCGTAGGTTGGAGAATACTTCTTCTGGTTCTTGTTCTTGCCCTTCGCTCCTGAGTCCAGTCGAGGAGATGAAACTGGTGTTGTCGGAAACTTGGAGGTTGAGACCCTTCCAGATCCGGCATGCCATTTCAATTTTAAGTTGTCGGACCCAAAATTTTTTAAAAGAAAAAAGAAAAAGACTGACATAAAATTAGTTGATTGGGGAAAAAAAAGAAAAAAACTGCAAACTAAGAATAATCTACTTTTTTTTGAGAATACTATCAAACTCTAATCACCTTAGGTTTAGTAGTACCCATAAAATCTTATATATGATTCTAACTAAAGTTTACTTGAAAGAGACACTCCTTTAATTAGTAAACTAATCTGTAGTTTGATTAACTTCTGTATAACAGTGTTGAATTCTAACAGTCCCATTATACAACTTAATCGAGCTCTTAGTCTCTTACACTCAATGATAAAGAAATAATGTGGGTGAGATGCCAATAACTCTTTGTTCAACAAGCCTTCCACGAGCTTGAAATCAAACATAGCTTCAAGTCACTGCACCTATAACTCTCAAGCTAATTGCAACACATCAATTTTAGGGGAAGAACAAACCATAATACTCCATGAAAGCACTAAACATGGCTCCTTGATGATTTCTTAAAGTCCCACCACCACCCACTTGACCTGAGTTACTTAGGGGCGCTTCGTCAGTATTTAATAAGAACGAACGATCTCTATGTGCTGTTTATTTTTTATCAATTTCTCAATTTCTCAATTTCAAAGTATTTTGTCTTTTGTTTCTGAAAAAAACTCATTATCGTGAAAAAATTTATGAGATGATCTTTCAGCTTTTCTGAAAAGATGATATTAAATAACCTAAGAAGTATGATTAAGTATTGAACTCACTTTTCCCTCATGTGATTGTAGGTGGACAAAAATAATGGGCTCAACTCAAAGTTTGTACTACATGAGAATTGAAGTAATGATAGAAGAAAGATCAATTGAAAGATAAACTTAACCCTATACTAATAACTTATTTTCTACCGTCTTAGCAAGTAGTCGCACCTTCTTTAAAAAAAAAAAAAAAAAAAAAAACCTCCACATCACAACCAAAGCCCCTCCCCCTCCCCCCAACCCCAAAACGCCGAAAAAAGAAAACAAAAACCCTTCATGGTATGATCAGCACGACATGAGAAACAAGGGGAAGCTACACGGACATAGAAAACCTAGAAGTTCTTAGTAAATAGTGGCTTTTCTCAGCACTCAAGAGAGAAGAAAGAAGACAGCACAAGCTGTGGCAGCAGCAAGCATTGGCCATTATATCTACCACTTTATGAGCAATTCTTGTTGAAAAAGTTCATAGTGCATCTGCTGAGTGAAACACACAGAATTCTCAGCTTCTGATAAAGTGAATCATCTCCCTCTCTTTTCTAACATCCACAATAATAACAAATACAATAATGAATATACATCAATCACTAGCAGGCTGTACAACGTCCACTTTCATATGATACAACTAAATTACAGTAAACCACATCTCTGTTTTTGTACATATCTGCATCCCACCAGTGACTGTGAAACCAAAAATTCACAAAACAGAATCTAAAAACAATTTGTGAAGAGTGAAGGACCGTGAATATTGATGATTAAGGGTTCTTTGATAATCCAGGTCAATTCACTATGGTCTCAACATTCGTCGGTTTCCTAGAGGGCGAGAAGCTAATACTCCTCCAAACGAGATATATGATAAACAAAGCGTATGCTGCGGCAAAAACACACACTACAGAGCCAAACAGCAATCCCCGTACTTCTGAGGAGAAAAAGTCCAGTATGAGGTACCCATTGATCATGATAACTAGGATCGCCACAACCCATGATATTGTCTGCAAGCAGAAACCAAAACAGGTATAATTATTACATTTACAGGAAATATTGGCAGTTTTCATGAGTTTTCGAATAGAAAGGTACCTAGATAGTAAGAACAAGCAGAGTAGCATTAGAAACAAGGGCAGACCAACCGACGATATGAGGTCTAGTATTCGAAGCAACCATTGGACAGAGTTACTGAAATAGTCTCTATTGAAATTACTAACGTAAGTTAATTACTTTATTGGTAATTATCAAATTCCAAGAAAGTTAAAGGGTGGAGAGCCTAGAGCAAAATTTCCAGATCCACTACTGATTAGAATTTTGAAACAATGCCTTGATTGCATCTATGCTGCATTCCACCAGGACACTAGCAGATTCTGCTCCGTGAGTCCATATTCCCTTGAGTGGCATGGTCTGGGGAACATGATGGGCACAGCCTGGTAAGTGTGCCCTACCCCATCCTTGAGCCTTCGGGCCCCATTGTACCAATCTCCAGCTCCACCGAGTGGGACTCGGCTTATGAACTAGATATGTGACAAAACATTGTTTATTGAATAACATATATGTTCCTTCCTACCCTCCCTTTTTTTTGATATGCTTTTAGCCACTTATGTTGGACAAGCAATACGGATAGAATTAAACTGCCTCATCCTAGGAGATGTGCATTGCAAACCGATTCTGTGTCAGGCAAATATGACGATATAAATTCATTCAATCAGTGGAGCAAACAAATTTTTCTGTCAAAACGATCAAATGGCTGTAGCACTTTGAGGATATCCAAATCCTTTGTGTAGGATCGACAATGAAACAGAAACCCAATCACACCAAAAGGTTTCATGATCTGAAATCTAAATCAAGTAACCAGAGATGCCCTAGGAGAGCAATTCCATCTGTAGAGGACTGGGCATATTTTGATAAATGACTGTTGCACAGATTGCAGTCAAACCTAACGAAAGGACAGAAAAACTATAAAATGTTGCTTCTGGAAACTGTGATAATGGTGGCTTTCGAAGCAGAAAAGAGGCCCAAAATAGATGAAAAGAGGAGTCGAACAACGGCTGAGCAAAGGAGCATACAGGAGACTTAGCAAACAAGCAGAATAAGTACAGATTCAACATACCTTGAGAACAGGACCAATTCGGAAGATGCCCATTATCTCTTCCTTAGAAACCAAGTAGAGGAGTGGAATAACAGCAAAAGGTATTTGAACAGACTGGAGCACATTAAGCCATTCATTGAGGACATCCAACATATCATCTGAAGTGTCAAAGATCAGAGCAACAATAATGGTTGGGATAATGGCACAGCTACGAGTGATCAACGCCCTAATCCATTTCTTAAGTCGGAGGTTCAGAAAACCACCCATGATGAATTGGCCAGCATAAGTGCCAGTTATGGTGCTACTTTGACCTGCTGCCAACAAACCAATGGCCCATATATACAAGATTGGGAACATTCCGCCTCCATATTGCTTTTGAAGATGATAACCAGCATTTACAAGGCCTATGCTCTCAGCCTCAGGAGTCCCATAAAATGACTTCGCAAACACTGTCATGACAAAAAGGTTAATGATGAATGAGACGACGAGGGCAAATGTTGACTCCATTGTATAGTAATTGAGAGCCTCTTGAACCCGCCCTCTCTTTTTGTGGTCAACGTCCCTTGATTGCACCAAGGCGGAATGTAGAAACACATTGTGAGGCATGATTATGCAACCTACAATCCCCACAGCTTGCTGTATCGTTTTCGAGCTGAGTTTTGGAACCAAAAGGCCTGAAAGAATAATAAAATGTAACAAGCTCCGAAGCAACTGGCTCTTTCAAGGATCAGATGCTAAGCATGAAAGATACTTACCAATTAGAAGCTCTCCACCATTAGGCTTTGCTTCACCGAACATCCATGCAAATGACAGAGCCATGATTGCAATAAGAACAGCAAAAACTGCTTCCAGTTTCCTCACACCATAGTTTTCAAGGAATAGAAATAGGAAACTGCAACAGAAACAAAGACCATCTTCTCAGTTAACCCCATTAGTTTCGTCACAATAAGGTCTTTCCAAGTACTGGAGTGACCATAGATGAAGCCAAGCAATTTAGGCATCATAAACATTAAGTGGTCAGTTAAGCAGATCCATTACCAACAAACCACCACACAGGCTCCACCCAAGATGACAACAAAAATTAGATCAATTTCATAACAACATGAACAATAACAGCCAGCCTAGTGTGGAACATGATGAGGGGCCTGGATTGAGATTTGTAGTGACTATAACTTATTTTGCATACTTTTAATGTTTATCTCACTTTTCATTTCATTTCAACTCTGTTCTGGGTTATTTGGAAAGCAATCTCTCCGCTCGGTGGCAGTGAGGATGGATGCATTTTCATTCTTAACCCCATCACGCCTCAAAGTTCAGATTTATCACCCTTTGTTGTCTATGTTATATTTCACCGAAAGTCTGAAACAATTAAACATGAAAGTATTATCAATTCACCAGAAGCACAATCAAGTAAAGAAAAATGCATTCCTCATCATCGGATCATCAGTTCAAGCATATCAGAATCCAGTAAGCTCACCTAAACAATAACAGGCAGTCAGAAGAACTCTGTATTTGCATGATGTAACCATAATTAGCCTGTCCATAAGCCATCATAACTAATGCCAGCAAATGAATTTCAACTAAGCAGAACGATGTCAAATTAAGGACAGGAATGGAGGCCTAATACACTTGGTTATTAGCTTACCACAAATGGGAGCTTTTACATATAAGAGACAACATAGTTCCAATTTTTAACCAGTAGTACCCAAAACAACTAACTGTAATTTCCTATAGGAGGTTAAAATGTGCACAACTGCACATATCTGATCAACGCTAACGGAGAGGCTGCTTTTGAACCAATCAACACAATAATTCCAACAATTAACACAACAATTCCCAGAAAAATGTTGGAAGAATAATGAGAACAATGGCTGGAAGATGGACAGAATAAACTGAGTCGTGGATAAACCACTGCCTTGAAAGCAATTACGGCTCGACTACGGTGCAAATCGATATAGCCGGTTGCTCCCCAACGTTAACTCAGCACTCTTGAACGCGTGCACTTCGCGGCCAAAAGTTTGGAGTATGCAATATGTAACCCAGAATACAGAGAAGAAGAAGAGAGGAGAGAAGTGTGTGAGCTAGTGTATTGAACCATGCTGGTAAGGCCTCTATTTATAAGGGAAAAAGTAGCTGTTACAAAGCCATTAAAATGGCGTAAGGTGAGGCATAATATCTGGTCATTAAAATGTAGAATGAGGCAGAAGATCAGGCAGCATTCAAGGTGAGGAGAAAAACCAGGAAGACCATAACGGTAGGGAGCGATTCACGGAGGATTTAGCGCAATCTGTTACGAAAATGTTAAACAGATTCTCCCAAAAAGATTGCTAGGCCCACAACCCGCGGCCCGCGCCTTGCGTGTGTGGTGTCCCTGCACACCCTCAACCCCATAAAATATGGTCTAAAGTTATTTAACATGGGCAAGAAGAATGGGATATATGAACCCCATAAAGCACCACTCAAAAGTTCCATGTGGGACAAATGTGAGAGAGAGAAAGGGAAGAAAAGGCTACCTTGTTGCCGTTACTCTAACCAAAAATACTTCAACAAGAGACCTAACCCAGATAAAAGTGACACAGAACAAAACAAACAAACCCTAATTCTTTTTTTTTTAAAACTAACTTACCCACGATGGGAACTTTCCTATATAGGAGACAACATAACTCTTATTTTTTGTTTTACTGCTCGTGAGCAACACTACTGGTCCTACTTTGATTTCCTCTGGGAGTCAAAATGCACACAGTTTGATCCTTGTCTGATTCTGAACCAATCAACAATTCCCGAGAACATACGGAGTAGTACTTAAAATCTACCTCAGATAAAGAAATTAGGGCTAACCCAGATAAAAATGACACAAAGCCAAACAGATTAAACCCTAGAACTCTGAAAAATGAACCAATCAATGGACTCAAAGAATCAACAAAAGAAAGGATTTTTTTTTTTCCCTGAAAAAGTTACCAATCAAGGGCAGTAATGAGAACCCCAGACCAAAGGGGCAAAACCCCATGACTCAAAATCTTGATCGCAATAGCACTCCCAATAACCTCCTGAATATCAGCCCCAATTAGGGCTAACTCCGCCATAACCCACAGCAAGATTCGAGCCCACTTGGGGTACTCATGGCGGCAGAGTTCAGCGAGGTGGCGGCCGGTGGCGACGCCAAGCCGAGCCGATAGGAGCTGGATCAGGAGCCCCATGGCAGTGGACCACATCAATAGCCACAACAACGAGTACCCACCAATCGCACCCGCTTGTAAATCGCTCTCTAGGTTTCCCGGGTCCAAGAATGCTATGCTCATTAGAAGACCCGGACCCGTGAACAGCCATAGCTTCCGCCACGAGAATGGTGGCGTTGTGTCTCCTCCGTCGTCGTCACCGCCGCCATTCACCGCCACTATGTGGACTTTTTCATTTGGTTCGTACGCATCCTCTGCTTCGTCGTCTGAGTACCAGTTGGTGGATAGTAGTGGGCGGGTCGGGTCGGGCTGAGGGTGTTGGTGGGGCGGAGCCATTGTTGGGTACACAGAGAGAGAGAGAGAGAGAGAGAGAGAGAGAGTATGGAGGGAAGGTGGTGAAGGCAACCACCCAGTTCGGAGAATATTAATTGTTTGTGTTGGTTGTTGACTTGTTGTTTAATGGCGGATTAATGCTAATAGAGCAGTACGAATATGAATGATGATCATGATAATCATGATTGAATGCGGTTTCAGTTAGGCAAGGCCATCTTTGGGTTTGGATTTTTGTGGAAAGAGGAAATTTCCTGGGATGTCGTCATACTCGCTTTCTGACCAGCCCCCCGGCCCCACGGCTTTGTGTGACATACCAATATAAGTGGTGGGTGCCAAACGAAGTATAGGGTGGGGTGTGAAGTAATGTCGTCATGCAATGTTTGATTGTTTGATGTGTGTGATCTTATGCTATCTGTGCGGCAAATAGAGGCATCCCCGCAGCCACATCTAGACAATTAAGCATACACTAAGGACATATTCTTTTCGTTTGAAAATATGAATTAGTAAATATGTAAAATTGATTGAGATTGATAAAAATTGATTAAAATTAATTAAATTTGATTGAAATAGATTGAATTCTTTTTATATGATGAGTAGAAGTTGGTCAAAATAGTAACGAGTTGGTTGAAATGGGTATTTTTTTAATTGAAGTTGATAAAGTGGGTTGAAGTGGATATTTTTTTTTTTAAGTTGGTGAAGTGGGTTGAAGTGGATTGCAGCTGGTTGAGATTGTTAAATTGAAATTTGCCAATGAAAAGAACAGACCCTAAATAGTAGAAAGCAAAAATTATCTATTTTGACATTTTTCATCAATGTTTAAATTCTAATATTGGTTCAGTATAAAGGATTAAATTGCATCTAACACAATGATAATTTATAATATGCGGATATTTATGAGTATTTGGATTACAATTAGAATTGCATATGTTAAATTGTCACACATGTATTTTTTTTTCTTTTTAAATGAAAACATGGACTTTAAAGATTTTTGTTTTTTTAAATAGAGGTTAAAGTTATAAAGTTAAGAGAATAAGTTAGACTATCAAGTTAATGTGAATTAACACAGCTTGATAGTTATTAACAAGATCATATGGATGAGTTAAAATACTTTACCAACTACTACATAAACTTTGAACATCCTCATCATTTATGTAAGCAAGGTTGCAAGGGTCATGGTTGCATATGGTCTACTATTGAATCCTTTTCCAAATCGCTAGAACTAAACTGAGTTTGAGTTTCACGCCATTTTCAAAAGCTGATGCCTGATTTCCAACAAGTTAAGGCCTATAAGAGAAACATATACGCAGTGAACGTTGAATAATTCCTCCTAACAAATTTGGTCATTGTCAACATTCCCCCCCCGGAAAATGACTAAATTTTTGTTAACTGTGTGTAATTTCTTCATGTGACTGAAAACTGAGGTGTGAAACTATAAAAAGAAATAAGAACTTATTTTTAATTATATTATTTATATATTTCAATGATATATCCAAATTATAATTTTCTTTTCCAATAACAGCCACCAATTAAACAAAAGATTCAAAACTTTTATTCATTATTCGACCCTCCAAGTTTCTTTTTCTCAATTCTAAATCGTCCCCAAAATAATGATTACCTACCAAATAGTACCCCAATAGATATCACTCAAAAGTTGCCTCTTTATCAAAAGAAACAAAAGGTGATATTCTTCCAAATGCCTAACCTACGCTCAAAATTCACCCCTCTTTTCCTGGTAATTACTTAAGCTTGTATCATGTACAAGAACAAGCTATCCTCCATAAGTTGAGTAACACCATGAGAAAAACCAAGCAAAACTCAAAACTTGTCCTTTATCGGCTTCTCCCCCCTTCCCCCCCCCCCCCCCTCTGAAAGTGTCATGGAAACCATTTGATCACTTATATTGCTGTCATTGAAGTGTCAAGTATGACAGAGATTACAGTATAACATACGAAGGCAACTGCCCAGCAAGACCTATTCTGGAATAACAGGCATTTGCTTGATAAGCTCTAGGTCAAATTGGTTATTTTGATGCAAAAGACCCAAAAAAAAAAAAAAGGAATGTAACAAAGGGACACCATAGCCAAAATTGAGGTTTAAACTAAGAAGCATATTGATCATAAGTAAAGATTTAAGTCAATTTCACTATGACTCAACTCTGGATGTTCAGACTGTTGTTTCTGAAGGTGGTCATTCCCAGGCCAAACAGACCCCAGTCGCGGTTCAACCACATAGGAAGTGGTCCATGGTGTGACGAACCCATGGCTGAGCCCACTGAACGGGGCAGCACCTGCACTCGAACCATCTCTATAGACTGGCTTATGAACAAGAGCAGAATGAGGCTGAACCTGAACCCCAAGTGTTCTGACCAGGTGAACTGGTGGTCCATAGACGTGATTACTGAACCCCATTTCTTTCATCAACAACTTATGTCTCTTGGCAGCCCTTCTTTCTCTTTTATGTGCATTTTGATGCCCACCTAATGCTTGTGAACTAAAGAACCTCCTATGGCAAAAATTGCATGCAAACATCTTATTACTACCCCCAACACTAGGCCTTGGCTCAGAAGTGGTGTTTGTGTTTAATAAGCTTGCTTGATCATCTGGGTTCAGGCTTAGGCTCAACCAGTTGCCCTTATCATCATAGCTTATATCGCTTTCGTCGTTTTCGTGGTTGTCTTGAGTTGGGTTTTGGTCATCTTCTCTCTCGGAGGACATTTAGATTTCGGGGTGGGGCTTGGGGGCTTGGGTTTGGGTTTGAAGGGACAGGGAGGTGTGAAGGGAGTAGGAGAAGTTAATGGTGGGTCTTAAGTAAAGTCTACGGGAGTGGGGAGATGGGAATCTTATTTATGCATAACTGAGGAATGTAGGATTTCGGCCCAAGACTCTTATTGCAATAGTCTAGACACAGTGGGAGACTATTTACATATATAAATCTCTCGAGACTTGAATATAAATTCTATCGATATCAATCTTCGCGCTTTCCTGCACACTCATTCTGCCAAAATTAGGCAACATTTGATTACCTGCAAATATATTTCCCCCAATCATACTTAGATATGATTTATATTAGATGCTATTATTGTTAACTTGTTATTGAGTAACGTAAAATATATCAATTTGAACTAAGGCAATCCAATTCTGACGAATTCAAGTTGACTCGACTCAACAATAGAGCCAACACCCGTTTTCTCAATACCTTTATTGGACAATCTTATCATAATGTTGAATAAGATCTAAATCTATATTAATAGGTTCAAAGCCCAATTCTTTTTAGCTAGATAATCCATTGCATTTGATTCGGTCAATTTACAATCGACCTGACTCTAATGACCTGTTGTTAGGAGGGGTTAGGAGGGGTGACAATGAAACTTGTATCCATTTAAAACCCGCAAAAAACCCCAACCCATTTAAAACCCAAATGACTGTTGAAAATTGGTTTTAAATGCATAAGGGGTGGGTATTGAAAAATGGATATAGGTATGGGTGTGTAGCCCTCACCCGCCCCATATCCTCACCCCACCCATACCCATTTTTATAATAAGATAAAAGAAATTATTTTGGTTTAACGTTTTTTCGGTTTAAGTTCAATCCAAATCCTTCTAACAAAAAATTATTCGTTTATCCCAAAAAAAAATTATTCAATAATGTACTTGATTTCACATTTCCAAACAACATATTCCCGAAATATCACAACTTTGCAATTGTATAACAACACAATATCGTACTTGGATATAAGTTGCATATGGGTATTAATTTTTATTTCCTATGTGAACCCGAATAAAACTTGCAAAACCCGATGGGTAAAGAGTGGATTTTATGTTTTAATACCGATGAGTACAGGTACGGGTACGGGTATAATTTTTGAAAACGGGTATGGGTGTGAGTACGGCTCAACCCACCCCGTACCCGCCCCATTGTCATCCCTATTTGTTAGGTCTACTAACCATGTACTAGCACAACTTGGAGGCTGCTATTATACAAGTGTGATGCTCAGCTAATGTATCGTCACAACTGCCTTCCGAACTTACAACCAAAAATCTCATCTCATCTCAATGCAGGTTTTCTGTCAGGATTGAGGTTCCATGTCTCTTTCTTTCACTCTTTCTACCCCCTAGAATTAGCCTTTTAGGCACCATTATTGAAGAACATGATTCTGCATCTGCATGTGTTTTGGGATGATATAAATAGGAGTTATTTATTAAGTTGTTCTTCTGTTCAGTTGCCACAGAGTGAGTATACAGAGGATCTGAATTCTGCTTTTCAAGAAGAAAGATGTGATTCAGAGTTGCAAACCAGAAGCACCTTTCTGCCCCATACTTCTCTGCTATAACAATGAGGCCAAATTGATACTTTGGACCACCTCCGGCCTCCCCACTCGAAATATATATATATATATATATATATATATATATATATATATATATATATATATATATATATATTATGTATGTATATATATATATATATATATATATATATATATATATATATATATATATATATATACACACACACACACACACACACACATATATATGTATTTTTGTATGTATGTGTGTGTGTATACACACACACACACACACACACATATATATACACCCACACACACACATACACACACACACACACATATATATATATATATATATATATATATATATATATATATATATATATATATATGAAATAGGTCTTGTTTTGTGGTCTATGTGATGTAGGATACTCTAAGAGCAAACGCTGAGAAAATCATACAAGGAATTTCACTTAAATTCAATATCAATTCTTATTCACAAGCTGTCTTCTTGAATTACATAAAGGGGTTTATATAATCAAAAGGCTAACTAGTATTAACAAATCTAAATAATAAGATAGAAACTAGAAAAGGATAAAAATATACAAACTAGTATTATTCTAATAGAGTAAAAAACAAAATTTTAATAAAATATCACTAAATATCCTTATTTTGACTGTCCTAAAATATACTTAAAAATAACCTATAAAATTAATAAAAAAATATAACAACATCTCCGATATCAAAATATTCTACTTTTCTAGACCTTTTTACTCATTCTTTACCCTTATCTTACATTTATGTGTTTTCTTGGGTTCATTCCAAACCAGATCTTTGACAGAGTCCTCAGGCCATTCATAGCCATAAATGACTCGTTATTGCCACCCATCATTCTGCAGCTCTGTCTCAGTTCTGCATGCCTCTTTTCATTTACCATCTATTGGGTATCTGGGTAGCCGACTTTCAATATCATAACCACATAACTTGTTCAAATTAATTATATAAATTTCGCACATTGTTGCATATTTAATTCACCAAACCCTCTGAGGAGGGTTATCTAAGGCCCACGTTTGTTGCATCTTTCTTAGGAACTATAAGTAAAAAATTATAAGTATGAGCATCAATTAACTCAATTGATGAATTTTATAAATATTGTTGGCAAAAAATTTGAGTTTAAATCTCGTATCTATTAATCTTTGCACCTTCCTTTATATCAAAAATAAACAAAAAAATAGTTGAATTTTTATACGAGTTTGCTCAAAATCATACTAGATCATGCAAAAGATTTTCTCGGACCATATTTTGAATATTCTTTTTAAATCCGTATATACGTTGCATCATATGCAGCGTAGATTCTTTTACTCTATCTCTCACAATTAAATTTAGGTGAGATTGTGTCACCAAAAACTCATCGAATTATGCAAAAATAACCTTACTTGTAATGAGTGAGCCCATGACAAGAGCATCTAAATGCTTTGTCCAGTTGACACTGCACTAGGCAAAATAAACGACTACCTGCCTCAAGCCAAGCAAATGTCCTCCCTTTCACTACCCCTGAAGATAACATGGTAATACATTAAACGCGCAGAAATTCCTTCTTGCAAAGGTTCTTCTCCATATGTCACAAATTAAACAGACATCTACTACTCTACAATTTGTTGATATTCTTTTAAACCTTCTTTCCCAACAAAATTCAGTGGTCTCTGGGCAGGACTCTTCCCTCTGCTTGGCAACTTGGATTGACAGCATGGAAACTGAGTTGGCATGGCATCTAAGCCAGGCAAGCACTAGTATGACAATCCCAAGATATTTCGTGTTTTAAAGAAATGCATGCCTTGGGATTCCTACATCATATTCATAGGGTTATAAGTATACACTCTCATAAATGACATAGACGTATGCATATTAAAATTTACCTATATGACAAATATTGCGTAAGTTATAGAAATAAATCCTCGTACAATAACAACAACTACTCTCAGTGTGAGTCCCGCTTTCACGGGCTCTGAGGAGATCAGATGTAAGCAGTCTGACCTCTATAGACATGACTACCTGTAAAGATAGAAATAAGTACTCCTAAGAGTATGAAATAGATAACTTATGCCTTCTCGTACATTATATATTCCCGTTTCATTGAGAACATTAAAAAAAATAAAAGAAAGGAAAGGAAATTGTAATAAATTTCTCCAAAAATGCTAAGAAACCAAACAACATTATGTTTACGTCTGCCAAGATTTAGACCAGTAGAAGACTGGTTACAAGTGTTTGGTTGAAACTATGTACGGCTGTGTATGTACTCTTTTTAATTTTTTTTAACTTATCAGGATTGGAAGCTTTAAGGGGGATTATTAATGATATGAAATCACTTTAACTATAGAACCAAATGGGAAATTGTAAAAATTATGATCTGTGCTACATTTAGAAGAAATTTAGATAACACTGATGAAATTAGTTCCTTAATAATAAAATTTAAATCAGATTATCAAAAATATTAAACAAGCTTCCCTAAATTAAAATTTTCAATTTTTAATTGTAATTGCTAATTATATGGAGAACTTACTATTTTCTACTCTTTGGAATCTAATAGGATAGGAAGATTTTAAAAACATAAAAATCCTACCAATGATGAGGATTGCTTGATGTTTTTTAGATTGCAAAATCACATAATCATAAGATCCAACTTAAGATTTTTGCACTGTCAAACCTTGTCCAATATAATTCCATGAACTATTTCAATGCAACCGACCTCTTAAATTAAACTTGGCAACTTGACAACATGCCCTCCACTGAGACACAATTTCTTATGTGCTTCCGGGAGCACATACTCTCCTTACTATGTATATATATTTTTCACGCGTGTATTTGTCATATATTCATTTTTTTAATATACATTTGATGATGTGACTCGCGGGAGTATACGCTCTTAGGAAGCTGGCAAGGCCCAGACATGATAAACCCCGTCTAACATGCATGAACTCAGAAGAATTACCCTGAATTTGACTGCAGATCAACAGGTTTTCTGTTGTGTTGCCTACATTCAAGAAAATAGGCTCAAGTTGTTTCCAATAGAAATTGACACGGTCATTAAATGAGCCAATTTGAACCAACTTCTTCACCAAGCACCAGCCTTAGGTTCAACCACCCATGATTGAAAGCCCGTCTATCTTTCAAAGAGAGCCGCCAGTAACAGATCCGGGCATGGCGTTCACTTCAGCATTCTCCAAAGAGCAGCCAGTAAATTATTGATTTATGATATTCATCAGGCAGCATTTGGATCAACCTGATGGGGATGTTGTTCAGTGTGTCGTTCTTCGTTCATTCGTAGAGGATGGTGTACTAATCATACCCAATGTCAAAATACCAGCAGCCAGGTAAACATATTGACATGCACTCAGTCACAGGAATGCATCAACAGCCTCCCATGATTTTCAATTTTTGAATACTAGCTGCCCACATAACCATATTGTGATATGCTCAAAGAACAACAAATGCAACATCAATAAGCAGCTGGCAAACAACTATTTTTCAGGAACTATCAATTTCTTCCGCATATCCAACGACACTTCTCATTCTACAGTAGAAAGTATCCAAAGCATTTATTTATAAAACGTTCTTGACAAAAGGTCTAGTGAATCATCTCTCTGTTCAAGTTCAAACTACCAACTTTTCCAAGAAAACAACAGGAAAAGTGCAGAAAAACCTACTTCTGAAGACTCCAGCAGCCTAGATACTTCAAATCACAGTGCTTAATGCACTGGTTCATCCATCAACTTGAATTCTTTCAAATTTTTTTCCCCTTTAAAAATCAGCCAATTTAAGTACCTAAAACAAAGAAGCAACAAGTGTTCAGTGATGAAGACACATTGCTCAGATATCTAACAAATGCACCAAAGTGTTCTTCAACTATGTTGATAGGCACACAACAAGATGGAGTAACTTCACATGTCATTTCATGGCCAAAATCCAATAAAACCTAGGCTAAAGCATTATTACAAAAATACTGTAAAACCAAAGACTGTAAATCGACCAAATTTAGCACTACGTAAACTAACAACATTGAAAAGATGACAGCTGTACGCCCTCCCCACTTTTCTTTTCCCCAAAAGGGCATAAATCTACCGTATTATAAGGTATCAATAATAGAATAACTACTACCATGAAAAGCATCAATTCAGTCTCACATTGATTGTCAAAGTTAACATGGTAGCAAGTGCCAAAGCTTCACATAGGAATAACGGCATTCTTTCATATATCCAATTTTGAGCTAATGGCCGAATGCCAGACCTCAGGCAGTACTTTGTACTAATAATATCCCCACAGTGCTAGCTCATGTGACAGTTTGTAACAGATCCCAACTTGTTTTCAACTGCAGCGCCATTACCTATTCATTCTTAGTTGTGTCCTCATCATAATGAACTAGTAACCCATCATGATTGAATTGTGACCATAAGAATCATCAACCAATAGATATGGCAAGCTTCACCCAGAAATAATATACTCCCTCTTGGTTTTATTTTATAATCCATCTCAAACATCTTTTTAACACTCTGTTCCAAAATGAATGATTGTTATCATAATTCATATACAACCAAAAACGCACTAGTCAAGATTGAACAAAATCATGTCATACTTGTCTAAAGATACTCAATCTGAACCTTGTCATAAATAAATCTAATCGTAGGCATTCTTAAAACACAACCTGAGAAAAGACTGCTCTGACAATTCTCTAGATGCTATATCTCCTTTATAATTCCATCATCACAGCATAAATATTTCATAAGCCAAACCTAGAAAAGGATGGCTTCTAAAACTCTTACCCAAGGAGACTGGTTCAAAGTAGGACCAAGAAAAACCTAATACAAAGTGCACATAGTATGTAACATTGGCTTCAAATTACACCACCATACTACCATAACATGCAAATATACCCTGACCCTGAATCTATACAAAACTCAACAAATAGGATTCAAAAACAAGAAGAAATGACCATGAGAATTGAGCTCAAAAGAATTCAAGTATGATTCACATTAACACTTAACTTTTAGCAAAGAAACAATTATTCTAAGCTAAAAACTCGAGCACCTATGAGAGAAAACAGCAATTATAAAATACCATATCAGTATAATTAAACAGAAGAGCTCAATTTTTAGCAGACTAAAAACGAGACTCACAAAGTCAACAAGAGAGATAGAGAGAGAAAATTAGCGATCTTGACAAGTGCGTCGGAAGGTACCCTGAGACAGCTCGCAACAAGCCCGCGCTTCGACAGCAATGTGGGAAGTCAAACGAGCGTCCGCCACCACGCTGTGCAGCGGCATCAACGATTGAATCCCACCCAACTCAGTAAAATTCCTGCAAAATTGATGAACAATGACGGCGATATTAGTCGCAAACGTTCAACTGAATCATGATTGGATTGGATCTGAGGTTGAAATGGATAGTAATAGTAGAGTAGTAGTACCTGGGATTGGTGAAAGAGAGGCGATGAGGGGGATGGACGGAATTGGGGAGAAGCGGCGAAGAAGGGCGGCGGAAGCGGGGGGCTGCGGCTGAGTTACCGGCGGAGGAGCGGATTGCCGGAGATCTGGCGGTGTTGAGGAAGGTTCGAGACAGCGATCCGCTGCGCCACGCCATTTTTGTTGCTTTATCTCTCTCTTCGGGGTTGCAGACGTTGGATTGCTAGGACGAACTAGGGTTTAAGGGAGGTAAAAACCCCGACATCGGGCTGGTAGTCCGGTGGAGTATCGCTGATGCAAGTACGCTGTCGCTTTAATACATATATATATATATGCGCGCGCGCACATGCGTGTGTACAAGTGCATGTGCGAGCACAAGTGCATGCGCGAATATTAGGTTTAGGATTTTACATCATTAAAACTAAAATCAGGCTGTTTAGTCCTAATCTCTAAACAAATAGGTCAACTACTAGATTTAGGCTTGTTCTCTCACTTGAATCTCCATTATTTAACCAAACTTGATAACGTTGATATCCTGAATTGGATAGATTTAAATGAATAAACTTTTTAGAGCTATAATATTTGAAATTTCGAATAGATTCAAGAATCCTGAATATATTCATATTCGAATAAATAGGAATTAACATAGACATAAGCTCAATACAAGAGACCCTTGATTGGCCTTGAATTGTATAGCTTATGGGTCATATACTTTCTACAATGCTCAATGTATTTAGCTCAAAAAGTAGAAGTAGATTATTTCATTTATCAATTGCCTTTGGGAATTTGTGGCAAATACCCAAGCATGAGATATGATTTAGAGAATAATATACAAACTAGGTTAAATGCTCTATCGAAGAGGTAGTGTCACAAGGGATAGAGAATAATACTTATCCATCCAGATATCTTTCACCATGGTGAAACAGATATTTTATTCATGTGGAGATCACATAGACATGACCTTGAATTGTTTGTCTCCTTGGAAGACTAATATACTTCTTTGCATGAAAAGTATTAACAGAATACACTCCACTCATTGTGCTTTAGCACCCTAAAAACCATCTCATAACATACATAAAGTTCAATTCATTTAAAAGTAAGTAGCTAAATAGAAAGCGCTAAATTGTTATGATAGCACTTGTAGAGTCTTCTTAGTTATCCCAAAGGTTGCCACTGATGGTTATGAAGAATGCTCAAATGGAACATCAATTTCATGGATAGACTTGGTTGTATGGACTAGTTAAACTTTAATTTGGGTTGGATTGTAAACTTTGATAAAGTTTGTTAGACTTATGTTATATGAAATCCACAAGAGCTTTCTACAATTAATTGAGCTAGTTCTACTGAGCAATTTGGCTTTTCATTCAAAATTCGACTTGCAATATAATTTTCACATAAAAATCCCCCTTGGGGTTCCATCGGGGATTGAATCCCCACAGGGAACAAAAACGGGGAGGAATTTTTTCCCAACAATGGGGAACAGGCGGGGAGTTGAGCGGGGACGGGGACAGGAAATATGCCCCTTGTCCTCAATCTGCCCTATTGCCATCCCTAGCAGCTGTAGCTAACAACTTGCAAGCACAAGTCGAATCAATATAAAACTAGCGTTTGATTACAAAAACTAACTTGCTTTTGATTACCAAAACTCACGAAACTACTCAATCCAGGCAAATCAAATTTAATGATCCAATTATCAATTAAGAAAACGATAAATAACTAAGAATACGATTCAGAAATTAGAAAACTAAAACACTCATGTTGGAATTAACAGCATAGTTATGCTAGCAAATCAATTACTCACCTCATCGAACTCGCCCAGGCATTGCAATATGAATGGATAGATTGTAATGCCCCGCCCGAAGGGGGATAGGCGCGTTACCGCCGTGGATGCTCGACTAGAAACATCCACAAGGCAATTTAAACTTCTCAACCTTAAGTAACCTGTAAATAGGCGATAGTAGCGGAAGCTCTTAATGAAAGCTAACTAAAGTTTGAGCAGGTAGTTCTAAAACATACATTACATACATACTTAAACCATATCCAAAGTCTAATACATGTGCAAACCAACAATACAATCAGAATTGTATTTAATAAAAAAATTCCATAATATAAACATACAACGAGGCCTGCATCCCCACTTAGGTTCTTCGGAAATATTTCATGGCTAGTTAGCTCTCTTAATGCTCATGTGATCTCTTTTTGCTTTCAAAAACCCGAAAAATGGTAAGGTCATGAGCTCCCTAAGCCCATTAAATAACTCTTACCTTCCCCGTTGTTACACTTTGCACATTAACCGGTTATCACATTATCACACAATACACGTATCTTATGACACATAGACAGAACATATCATATAGCATATAGAGGCGATAAGAGAACATGCTTATGCTTTAGAAATTGAAATAAACTGATATCTTTCATATCTAACACGTTCCCAAACTTCACAAAACACATACACATATTTTTGTCATAGAGTGGGCAATTAGACTAACTTAGTCGTGTCTATCCCACACCGGGTACGACTCAAGGACCCTTGTTTTTACTTAAGTCCCTAAATAAACTCTACTGGTAGTTTATTCACTGGACTAACCACGGTTGTCCCATATCAACCATGTCCTTTGGGCTCCTAGTCCTCACTGAAGTCCAAAAGAAGCAAAACCTGTTAAATCAAGCTAATGGCCCGTCCATAATCATACTTGACGCATACATAAACATATTCCATGCAAAAGTCCACATACGTGCTTTAAACGCATAATATATTTCTTTAAATATACTTATCAATCACACATAGGCTTCAAAATCAATCACAATTTCATAAATATTTCGAATGATCCTTCAAATCCATAACCAAATCCAATATCCAAATCCAAGCCAAAACTTATTTCATAACATATCCAAAGTCCAAATCCAAGCTAAAACCAATTTTATAACATATCATATATTCTTAACCGAATGCAAACCTTTTTAATTTAGGGAAAATCAACTCATGACTTGCATAAAGAACCGTCACAATATAAGGGTGGCAAACACATCCCGACAGCCCAACTGCAACTCATTCATATGGTTCCAACCGATGGTGGACCAGCTGCAACTCATTCATATGGTACCAATCAGGCACCCAACGCTCTAAAGTATGTGGATGTCCTCAAATCACAAGATGTTAAGTCACATTCACATCCTGGAGTACCAGAGACCCATACAGCTCCCAAATAACACAAATTGAGGAGTCAATTGGTGGATTGGGCAACACCCATTCAAGGTACCAACTAACGACCCACACAGCTCCAAACACGAAGACGACCGCTTCTACAGCCATAGCTCTAGAATGCTCTGTAATAGTCTCAGTCAAGATATGAACATTTTTCCTCAAAAACATAACATATTGAAATCGTATAATCCATATAATCACATTTTTATTTTTCAAAGAAACTCAAATTCACAATTTTTAACAAAACACAATCAAAACAAGGTATAATTCCACTCAAAATAATTTTCACACGTTTCCAATAAATCATAACAACACCTTACTATTTTAATGCGTGAAACTATCTCAAACATGATGAAGATTTAATTTATGCATACGAATAATCGATAACTACACCAAACATAGCATTCCACTCAAATTCGTAACTCAAAGAATACAAATACAGCATTCACGAAAATTTGCAGAAACATACAACATAGTATAAGGCATTCGTCGTAATATCTTCATAATTTTTCACCAAGCAAATAGCTCCCAAGAATTAAACATATGGCCGAAATTCATGCACCAAAACAGGGCAGTTTCAATCGAAAATTCATAACTCATGAAATAAACATCCAAAATCCATGAAACTTTATAAAAAATCTCCAAATAATATGTATATTCAACTGTAAAATTTTTTCAATTTTTCTCCAACCCAATGGTTCACAGTAATTCAAACATCATCTGAATTTTTACACTATATAACAGGACAGTTCCAATCAAAAATTCATAACTCACAAACCACATATCTAAAAATTCACAAAAATTTATAGAGAATTGCAACACATAGTAAGAAACCTAGAATAAAAATTTCAGAATTTTTTGCTAAGCCAATAATTTGTAAAAATTTAAGAAGTAAATGAATTCTATCAAAATTCGAAAATTGATCTTGTTTTCTACCATTTTGTTTTTCCAATACAAGCAATCAACCCAAAATCTATAGTATAGTATGTGGTAGGATGAATTCACAACATACTCATTAATTCACAACACCCAATAATCCAAAAATTATAATTAAACATACAACTCATAGAGGTGAGTTTTTAAGGGGTGGAATTAAGGTTCTAAACTACTAAACCCTAAAACATCAAATTCAAAACTTCATTTCTTAATTGATCAAACTCAGGCATAACCTTTCAAATTCATATTCCTCTAATCAATTTAAGATTAAAGAAAGAGTAAAGATTACTCACCTTAAATTGAAATCAAAATCAAAACCCAAACTTCTTCTCTTCTTCTTCTTCTTCTTCTTCTCCTCCTCCTCCTCCTCCTCTTTCTATGGGTGGGTTTGAGTGGTTTGTATGTGTTTTGCGTGTAAAAGAAATAGAGAACTCTTCCCCTCTCCTTTTCTTATCATGTAAAAACCCCGTTCCCCCTTTTCCTTTTTTTTTTTTGGGTCAAGCTTAGTTTAAAAAAGCGCGAGGGCACATTGAGGCGCAAAGGGTCTCCAAGCGTGAGGCGAGAGCCTTGAGGCGAAGGCACGCCTCTCAAGGATGCAAGGCACACTTTTCTAAAAAAATTGCAAAAAATTTATTCAAAGAATATATCATGCCCGAATAAGCTACAGACTTGCATTAATACAATGAGCAGATTGCATTACACCTGTTATAAAGACTAGAATGGTTGCAAAACGGCATAGAATACAATAAAACAACATTATAATTCACTTAAATAAAAATTTGAAGTGTTAAAATTTGAGATTTTTTTTTGAAAATTTACCAAGATTGACAGGCATGCCCATAATATACATAAATAGTAAAAATGCCTCCTATATTGTTTTGTAAAAAAACAAAAAAAGAAAAATTATATTAGCTCACTCACCTAATAAAAAACACCACAAAGAAAAAGAAAACAGTAAATATTTTACTTATATATAATCATAGAGGAGAGGGAGAAGACTAAAGAGCAGCCCATCTAGCAGTACCCATCCAACTTTCGAAGCCCCAAAAAATTGCACACAGCGGCTCAGCGTGACCTGCCGGACCAGATCACTGGCGACCAGTGAAGATAAGCCACCGGAAAAGCATGAGAAGGGAGGATCGATGTACTCTGTCTCCATTAAGCCACAATGCAAGCCTCAAACCAAAGAGAAATTGAAATTTCGAAAAATTAGGATTTTTGAAAAATTAGGGTTTTGAAGATTCGGGCTAAATTTGAAGCAATTTGATGGGGCTTCTACTCGGAATTAGTCAATCATCACTTGCATAAGTTCTAATTCGAAGAAATTTTGGCATTGGATGACTAATTTCTCAAAACTTTCTCTCTGCTCCGCGTGAAGTGCTATTAGGCGAGGAAAGTGTCGTGCCTGCGTCTCGGCTGAGGCTCATATGAGGCGCGCGTCTCTGTGCGCCTTCAGATTTCGCTGCGCTTAGGGTCACCTGAGGCGCCGGCTTGGTCGCCTCTCGCCTAGGCACGCCTCAGGTGCGCTTTTTTAAACTAAGGGGTCAAGCCTCTTTTTTTGATTCTTCCTTCCATTTCTTTTTTTTGTTTGGCACAATTACTACCAAATGAGACATACTTTCTAAGTACACTCCAAAACATAATAATAATAATAACAACATAAAATGCACACATGTGCCCAAAATAAAATGCGTACAATATACACATAATTTACATATTGCACATAATTCAAAATAAGTAACAAAAAATTTGGGGTGTTACATAGATTGTCAATGTACCTCATCCTCTCCCTTTTTTAAGAGTCGAAGACTAATCCTAAAGTTATGGTCGCCTATTTTTATGGGACTAAAAGTCGAACGATTACAAAATCTATAATCTCAAATCTCAAATCTCAATTAGAACTTCAATCATTTTTATACCAAAATTCTTATCGTCAACTAAGTCACGCTAGGCAAAGATTTAATCTTTCAATGCTTCCCTAGATCCCAATAAAATAAATGAACGTTTTTTCAAGCAATTTATCGAGTGCGTGGTGAACATTGAATTCAATAACACAACATGGAACAAGTAAGATTTGGGGCTAATTTATGATACAACTAGACATAATTAGCATTAATCCCAACCTAAGTTGGGAAATGTAGTTACTAAACGTGTGGAAATCACAACACAATAATCAACAAACATCATCCTAACCACTGTTAAAGAATTAAAGCAATCAATAATAAAAAGAGAGGGACTCGAGCAAAAAACTTAAAAACTGAAAATCTGAATGAATGGCGAATCTTGAATCCAATAACAATTTTCAAATTGCCAAAGTCCCAAAGTGTATGAAAAGATGATCCTTCAAGACCATGAATCATCCCTTTTAAACAAATTAGAAGACGGTTTCGCTAATGCAACACGCGTATGCGAAACAGTACAACATCCAGTGTCACTCTCTGGAACTGACCTTGAAATTCTAGATGAGACTGGCATGACCATACCATTCCGCATGCAGCATGACACCTACTGTCATTCTTTTCAACTTTTACTTGCTGACATGGGCGTGCAGTTTGGCACGGTAGCCTGTGTAACCGTTCTTTCCTTTGCTTCACACTTGATTTTCATCTTGCTATCTTCTCCGACCCCTCCTTGCTCAATAGAGTCCTTAAACATTAAAAGTATGGTCAAATCACCTACAAAGCAAGTGGTTGGAACCAATTAACCAATTCCGAAGGAAAACAGACCAAGTTCTCCAAATTAGAAGTGACAAGCAGGAATAAAAGTGGAATTTGGGTATGAAAAAATGGATGAAATATAGGTTTAACATTTGCATATTATATATAACATGAATGTTTGTTTTTGAAGAATCCTAAATTGGGAGAAAATTCTATCAAAATGGTGAATGATATGAATCCTGTGAAGAAATATATAGTTTCATCATTGAATTGAACATAACTAGTTCGTATAAATTTTACCCAATTCTTTTCTTTAACTTATTGCCTTCTTTTTATTTTGGTGACTCTATAAATAGGTGTCGAAGTCAAAAATCAAAAGAAAATCAAACTTTAGCTGTTACCAGTAGGTGTCCCCATTGAATAGTGCCAAAGTTGGTCAAAATACAAACTGCATAGTGTGCTCCTAAGTAGGGAATTAAAATGCAGTCTCACACAGGATTGCAGTTTTAGTTATAGTAGGGAAAATTTGCTCTAATATGGCAATCGTGTTCCATATCACAGTTAAAATGTTGTTCTGCTCACGTGGTCGTTTCGTCACGAAATGGCTACATTTTCAATCCGTGCTTATGAATGAATTCCTAAAGTGATACAAATCCACTTCTAGTGCATAGTATAAGTCTCCATTTGAAACTAAGAAAGTATTAGCGCCTCTGAATCTTCCCATACCTGATGCTTGAATCCAATCAATGCTGATAGCCTGGTATGACCCCAATAGCTCCTAAAGTCTCTTTGTATCAATTCTTCATGTCTTGTCTCTGCTCAGTGAGAGAAGTTGCATTAAGACTGCACCTTCTCGCATAAGCTTGATGTCGACAAGTCCTGCTTGATAAACGTTCGAAACTTGCTGAACCAAGTCAAAGAGCTCAAACCTATTAGCTTTGACCAACCACCTTAAAATCCAAAATGAAGATTATCTTCTGAATTAAGGCTGACAGTTCTTTTAATTGCATCCAAAATACATGCAGTCATGCGTCGAAATGGAGCACGCCCATAATATCTAAAGAGGTCGACTTCAATAGCCTGGTTGTGAAGTCTTTTTTATAGTCTGAAAACTTCATTAGCCTCTTTGCCATGTTCCCACCCGATCCAACGAATGTCGAACAAAGCATCAACTTGTCACTCACAAGTTCTTGTATTTGGTCATTTGGCGGTGGCATATTCAACAAATGAGCAAATATATGTCATCTATCCCTAGAAATTCCTCTCGCTAATAGAAAAAACACACTGGATCTACCATCCAAAAATGGTCATAACATCTTCTGACGTGACTAATCCTCTTTCAGCTTGTTTTGCTCTGTCATCTTTTCCAAGATATCCATGATCTTATGCAACCATAGATACTTGAGGTCATCCTCATTGATCTCATACAAAGAACATGTTGGAGATGTAGTAAAGGTTGAAAATAACGATGATGATGATGAAGTGCAAGCAATAGCAATTGGGGTTGAGCAAACAATAGCCAATCCCCCCCCCCCCCCCGAGGTAGAAACCACATTGATACTTCAGGCATGTATGGAAGAGTTGGAAGTACTACCGTTGGATATGCTACTTGTCTAGCGTGATCAGGCCTATCATCCTCAAAAAAAAAGATCATTGATAGTCCCATGATGGCGTCCAGTAGCAATATATTCGATGAATTCAACCTTATTATGAATGTTTTCAACCTGGAGGAAAATAGTAGACAAATTGTCAAAATCTCATCATAAGGTACATAGGGGCGCATCGAATGAGCTAAATAAATGTTTTGTCATGTGTACTTACATCATACTGAAGCCTACAGATAAAATAATCTGTTGTTATGGATTTAGTTTGGACATGGGAGCTTAAGGCGGTTCACAATTCAATGTCGATCAACTCTGGCTAGTAGCAAATAAAATTCAAGCAAATATAGGATGTGCCACAAGTTCATTCATTACCTTAGCAGTCTCAGGCATAAGACATTCATGTAAGATGGTCAACATCTCTGTAAGACTGGGTGCATGATGGGAGCAGTATTCTATGTCATGTGATAGTTATTCTGCTAAGTAGTCATCAGCATCATTCTCTCACGCAATTCTTAAACCTCACGAATGTTCGCACAAGAAATGAAGACAACTCCATTGAAGTCAAGAACCCACCATGAAAACTGGCCACTGCTTAACTTATGCCAAGTTCTTGAGAGAGGAGGGAATAAAATAATCTCTGTTTTTGCATTCCACTTTCAAAATTTGTTCTTCACCTGCAGGAGACTATGTAATAGACAATATATTAAATATTGTAAGATGTACCTCCACTTGTAACAAGCAAATATATGAGGTCCAAAAAAAAGGACTAGTTTTCCCTGGCAAAATGAAGGCTATAGCCTACTTCAAAAGCTTCAAAAATCATTATGGTGCAAGCTAAACTTGGCTAGTAGAAAATTTGATGCCGAAACGGCAAGATCTATCAGAGGTTTCCTTATCGTAATGGTTGCAAGCATAAGATGTTTACATATGTCGATGATGTCACTCATATATAAACGAGTAATTGAGTTAACCTCAAGCTCCTATCACAACAGCTCTGTTTGATAAAATTAGCTATTTAGGTAGCAGCAATGTTAAGAGAACCAACCCGGTGTTCGAACCGATCGGAGAAGTAGGTCAATGGTCCGACCGTTTGGATTGGCTGAATCGTATTAAACTAGTTGACCCGGTCGATTGTCGAACCAGTTCAAACCAGAAATGACCCGATTGACAATTTGTTCATATGTGTGTGTGCGCGACCGAGGTAGATGCCTTTCATAAAAAAAGCTAGGGAAAAAACAAAAAGAAAGTGCGAGTATGAAATTCCAGCAAATCAACGACCCAATAGTGTTGCCATTTGTTTAAGCCCAACCCGCTATTATTTAAAACCCTGCCAGCATATGACATTAGCAATAGCGCACTTAGGGATGGTAGCATAGTCCGAATTCAACACAAATCCGATCCAATCCAAAGTAAAATTATCCGATTCGAATTCGATAAAAAATAATCTGATTCAAAATCCGATCAAAAGAATCCGAATCCGACTCCGACCCGAGCGGATTTGGAGGAGATTCCATCCGATCCAGTAAACATCCGCTCCGATATCGTTGTTTAATAATTTCAACTTTTTTGAAGATAAAAAAATCCTAATATGATAACCCTTAAAAAATCCGTATAAGGTCTGCACACTATGTGGAGTGCGCTCTTCTTTCTTAGCTAATTTCATCTTCTCTCCAGATCTTTTTCTCGCTCTCTCATCTTTGTCGTCAATCAAAGTTGTACACTCTCCCTTTCCTTCCAACTGTTGTACTATTGCCTACACCTTTTACTCTAAAGTGAATTTGCATTCTCTTTTTTCCAAAACTTTTTACTTTAACACATTGATTCAATTTAAGAAGTTATTTGACATTAAAGAGGTATTTAATATTACACTTATAAGTGAGTAAAAATAAGGTTGGAAATAAAAAAATTGTGCAAATATTGAATAAAAATATATAATCAGATTATATCCGATTATATCCGGATTTAATCCGATCCGAAACCAATTCGAATTCGATTTAACATCCAATCCGACGGAGTCGGATTTGGATCGGATTTTCAAATCCGATTATTAATTAGATCGGATTCGAATGTGTATACATCTGATCCGAATCCGACCCGTTGCCATCCCTATGGCGCACTCATTTTCTATTCACTTTCTCCCTCTTTCGTTTGCCTGTGCAGCGGCAACAGAGTGCACGGTGGGTCCTTGCTCTTTCATTCATCCTACTCCTCTCTCTCTCTTCCTCTCTCTCTAGGCGTAGATAGGGTTCATCTCATTTGCCATTAGAGACATCGAAGATGGCCAATAGGAAAGGATTTGTTCAGAATGAATTCAAGCATGAAGACAGAGAAACGCAAGTGGAGATGCTGCATACTGCTACTAGTTTAGATCTGGGTTTTTTTTCTGGTTTTTTGGGGTTTTCTTCCAAAAATCCGGTCCACTCGGAACCTGCCCGGTCCAACCGCACGACTGAGTGGTCGGGTTAGACCGGTTTTTCCGGTTCACACGTTAGAACGAGTCTGAGCAAAGTCTAGCCCGTTGTGCTTGACAGTTCCCAGACGGTCCGATCCGATTTTCATAACATTGGGTAGCGGATAACGGTTCAGACAGTGGATAGCTGTTTAGATACATGATAGCAACTCTAATTTAGCTGTTAACAGATAACTATTTAGATGAGTGATTGGAGCAAACGTGTTTAGTAAATATAGTTATTTGGTTAGCTGATTAATATAAATTAACATAAAAAGATATAGATAATTTCCAAATATCAAATTTTCAAATAGTATTGTTTTTGCCAAAAGATATGAAACGATACTTTTGAATCCCAAAAGCTAATATTATTTGCTTTTCAGAAACGGTGTTTAAAACACTAAACACTGCTTGAAATGTTATTCCAAATACTATGTTACCGAACACTAAAAATTGACTAATTAATGTATTGATGTAATCAAAACGCTAAACTCTACTCAAAATGGTGTGGCCGACCACGACCGACATTACAACATGTGAAATAGCCTTTGACAAAGTTAAAATGACCAAACTATCCTTAAAATTACATTATCATCCTCCACAATAGCTACTCTTATTCCATTTCAATATATGCGTATATGAGAGAGAGACAGAGCGAGAAAGAGAGACTGTGTGTGACAGTTTCATTGCACCTTTACATGGAACAACATAGGGATCCATAGTTCCCTACATAAGCACGGCGAGAGAGATTGACTGTGTGTGACAGTTTCATTGCATCATTACATGGTACAACACATAAGCATGGGTTATTTTCACTGTGTTGACACCTAGTCACTTAGGTTGCATCATGGCAAATCTAGCATGTAGCTAGGGATCCGCCATTAATTCACGGCATTGACAGACTCCGTGCAGAGACCGATTAGACCAGATGGATTTGAAGCATATTTGAAGCATACATGATACAATCACTGCATGGAGACTAGAGAGGTCTCACAAATTGTCAAGCCCCCAAAGATTGAAATTCCAACTTAATTATCGGGTGCAAATCTATAATGTCCCATTAACCAAACCCTAATGTTACAACACAATTAAGCAAGAAGAGTTCAACCAAACCGCACCTATTACAATCCTACACATGTTTAGTGCGGAAAAATAGAAAAATTCTTACTACATCAGGCATGATGATCTATACAATTCAGCTCCTCACCTAACATACTTACACAGGATACTTTTACAGCGTTAACTGGTCACGAAATCTAAGCCCTAAATTGAGCAGCTTCTTCCTACCTTAAAACTACAAAAGAATCACAATTAAGAGTGCTAACCTACACACTACAAGCCTGGAATCAAGAAAGGACTCCAACCATTACATTCTGAAATCCAGAACGCAGACGGTATTGTTCGCAAAACAGGCAGCAATTTTGTCGCCTTCCTTGTTCCAACAAACTTCAAATATGCCCCCGTTACCTGTGTAAGTCTTCACAATCTTCCCTTCTTTTAGGGACCATATGTGCACACATTTATCCAAAGACCCACTCGCCAAATATTCGCCACTTGGGCTGAAGGCAACTGAGTACACAGCTTCCCTGTGAATGGAACAAGATCAGCCCTTCCAAATGGTAATACACAGGCAGCCGTCAAGACTAGCATAAGTACCAGAAATAGAGTTCATATACAGATATGCAGAGATGTACATCAAAGAAATGTAGAGTTAGATGATGAACAAATGACAGATTGGGTAATGATAGGCTTGCTGCCACATAAACGGGGATTTAGTGTTTTCAGCAGAAGAACTACAAGCCAACCCCACCCTCCAAAGCCATCACCCAGGCCACAATGGATCCCCTGGATGGAGGATCTGAGAAGGTCTCCACATTACACAACACTAGCTCAACCCACCCCCCCCCCCCCCCCCCCCCCCCCCCCCCCCCCCCCCCCCCCCCCGGGGAAAAACAAAGAATATACCCTTTCTTCTGTATCTATTCCCATACCTGCTTCAAAGATGTAGAATCCAAGGTCAAATAATACGGTGTCACAACTAGCAGGGGTGGCCAGGCTGACAG